>VDFB02252679.1:0-140860 GCA_007258455.2 Sequoia sempervirens | reverse complement strand
ACCATTTTGGGGTTTCTTCTCAAATTTCTCTAGGCTTTGCAGCGGATCCATCAGCAAGTTCACGGGAGTTGTAGAATGATCAGAATCGGGGATCAAATAGAGAAGTTGTATCAGAAGAACAAAGTGCAAATCATGAAAATCCTCAAAAATATTCTAATTCTAGGATTCATGGGTGCCCCAGCTAGCCAGGGGCGCCTAGGGTATTGAGAGGTCTAATTCAGCTTCTAGGGTTTTCCAAACCAGTCATCTTCTTCAAAATTCTTCAGGCCTTTCCAGTGGTTATCTTAGCCAAATCATCAAATTTATCAATCATCGACAATTGTAGATTGAATGAAGAACGAAACACGGGAAACAAAAGGTCAAATTGGAAAAGTTGAAAAACATCAAAAAAATGGTTAACTCTGGTGATCTTGGGTGCCCAAGCTAGCCAAGGGCACCAAAGAATTTGGGAGCTCAAAAGGTGTTTTTAGAGTTTGCAGCCTCCAAGACATTCTACCTACATTTGATCAGGCTTTGTAGCAAATTGGTCAGCTACTTCACTGGATTCATTAGACATCCGGAATCGAGGATCAAAGATATGCATTTTATCAAGCAAAATGTGACAATTTCAGGAAAATGGCTTAAGTCTAGGATGCTTGGGCGTACCAACTAGCCAGGGGCACCCAAGCTTTTGAGCCCTCAAAATCAATTTTTAGGGTTTTTATCTCCCAAGAAATCTTTCTCATAATTCTTCAGGCTATCCAACAAATACGTCAGCTCGCCCACTAGATCCGTCAAACATCTAGAAACAAAGATTAAATTGGGGTCAAAAAACAAGCATGGGAACAAAGCGCTTTTTCATCCTCAATATCTATTTAAGGCTTTGGCATTCATTCTTCACATTTTGCAAGTTGACCTTTAGAGGAAGAAAGATATCATTTTTTTGCTTTTCAAGATTTAGAAGCTCAAACGAGGTGTTTTTTCAATTTTCTTCATGGATTAAGGATTGGGTTGCATAGAGGCTTACTTTTGCATGCTTTAATTTTCCAAGGCATCACATTTCAAAAAAAGAGGGTCATCTTTTTCGGATTTCATCAATTTGGGTCCGCTTGCTTTTTGATCCTCTTGAAGATTGGAAAATTTTATATTTTCAAGAATCTATTTTTTTTACAATTTTTCGCGAAACCCTCAGCTTTTTCAAAATCTGACCAACTAGGTCTCTCCAAAATGTGATTCTCTACAAAACCCATACCTCGGCTTTTTCCAGCAATTTGCTTTTTGGAGAAAAATCAACACCTTTTTTGGGCAGCGAAGATCTCCAAGAATAGAACTAAAAAACAACAGTTAACTCGATGCCTTTTCTGAGTTTTTTTGCTATTCTTGTCTCATGCTTATCTATTCTTTAAGAAAGAGGAAAAATCAAGTTGTAATAGTTGGAACTTTCCCTATTGCTTTCAGCAGGTTGTTAGTTAGTTATCTTGTTTTAGTTTTAGAAATGAAGCTTGCATGTTGGCAAGTCTAGTTGTAAAATCAAGGAGATTTTAGGGTTTCATACTCCTCAGTTGTATATAAATAAGGGCAGCCTTGCCCATTTTTCTTTAACCATTATTGTGATAACAAATTGTTGAGCCTACTTTTTTCTGCAAGTGGTTATTCAATGGTTGTTCACTTAGTTTAAGAGCAAGCTTGCATGCCTACCTTTTGTTGCAAGTTATTGTTCAGTTCATGTGTAATTTGTGTCAAGTGTATTATGGTTTGATCGCTAAATTGTAAGCATGTTATTGCTACAAACCTGTTGTCCCAGAAGTGTTATCGTTGTTAGAAATTTGAGAAAGGAAATCTTATGCCTGCTTTGCTACTCTGATCTACAGTCTCAGATTTTGTTTTATGTGTTCTACTTATATAATCTTTATTTCAACTTGCATCTAAAAGTACAATGAGTCTTCAGGTGTGCATTTGAAGTGAGTTTGTTTAAGCATCTGTGTTATCAAATCATTCCTTGTTTACTTCTAACTCTCCAGCTCTGAGTTTACTTGAGTAGCTAGAAGCGTCATTAGAGTAGGCCTAGTTGTAGTTGAAGTTCTAAAAGAGAAAACCTTAGCTACGACACAAAGAGTTTTATAACCTTGTGCTCTTAGCTGAGAACAAAAAGATTGGCAATAGTTTAGTTTACTTCCTTTAAGCATCATCAGTGAAGAGGGAGCTTCCCTCCTAATTTGAAGAGCAGTTTATCTGTGCATAGTTGTCTGTTTCTAATCCCCATTCCAGAGGTGCGAATTGAAATGCCAACAAGATTCTATTATGTTATGTGTTATTTATGCTTTATGTGTGCTTCATGTATGTTGTTATCTATTGTACCCAAACCAATTTTTTTGCTTCATTAAGGCATTTTGCTTAAATTAGTCTAAATCTTATGAAAATGTCATCAAAAGTCAGTTCTTGGGAAAATCAAGCATGGGCTTTCTGTCAGTTTGATGTCAGGAAGATACTAGCAAAATTTGAAAAAAATTGAAAATTAAGGTTTCTGGACCCCTGTTTTTATGTCAAAAACCCTAAAAATTGAAACTTGTCAGAATTGACCGAAAATTGTTTTGATTGGCTTATTTCACTTTACGATCACAGTGGTGAAGTCGGATTTAGTTAAAATTCAGTTTAAGTCTGGTGGGTATTTTTTGCTTTTTCAAGTGAAAAGTTAGGACCTCTAAGGTCGTCAATGGCAGATGGCCAGATACCGGGTGTTGAAATCTAAGCCTAAAACACTCCAACGAAGTTTCTATGGCAAGATATGTTCAAAATGATGCTTCATCTCTAAGGGGATTTTTCATCAAGGTGAAAATCATCAAAATATTTCTAACTCTGGAGCAAAAGAGCCCTGGAGGTCAGGGGTGCCCTAGATTTCAGAGGCCCATATTTCATTTTCGGGATTTGTCACTTCCAAGAAGACTTCTCTAGAATACTATCAGCTTCGTGATGAGCCTACCAGTCAGCTTTGAAGATCTGTCTAGCACCTAAAACTGGAGATGGAACAAGAAATGAGGGAGATGAAAAAATGACCAACACTGGACCAAAAAGTGCGCCACCTAGCCAAGGGCACCCATCTTTTTGAAGTGGCGGATGAAGGTTTTTGACCAAATGATACCCAGAATGTTCATCTCAAACTTGATCAAGCTTTGCAATGAATCTGACAGCGAGTTAATCTCCATTACTGAACTGCCCAGATCAGGAGTTAAACATGAGGTTTAATCATGGTCAAAAATGTCAGAAAATAACAAAAGCGCCCCTAGAGGCTAGGGGAGCCCAAAGTTTTAGAGCTTCAAATGCAGTCTTTTGGGTTATCTCAGATACTCATCATGTATGTGATGCTTCTAGCTTTTCATTGCATACCTCAGCCGAGTCAGAGGACTTCTCAGTAGCTTGCAGCCGGGGATTAAGTGTGGATTCAACTAGTTTGAAAAATGGCTATCTTTGGGAACAAAAGCGCCCCTGGAGGCCAAGGGCGCCCATGATTTTCACCTAGCAGATGATGTTTTTGGGAAAAGTGCTCTCTAAGAGCTCATGATCAGAATGGAACCAGCTCCGCAGTAAGCCTGTCAGTCAATTCTGAAGTTTTTCTAAATGTTGGAGGATGCGAGATCAAGTAAGGCCAAAATTACCTTCAAAATGATGAAAATGCATGAAAATTTGACCAAGTCTGAAGCTAAAAGTGCCCCTGGAGGCAAGGGTGCCCTGAATTTTGAAGCCTCGAATCTCATAATTAGGGTTTGCAGCCTCAAGGAGTTTCTTATCAGTTTTGATCCTGCTCTTCAATGAAAATATCAGCCAGTCTTCTAGATACATCAGTCAATCAGAATCAGTGGTTGAACTTGGGCTCTGATGACGTTTGCAAATTGAAATTTTCAAGAAAATTTCTAAGTCTAGAGGTGGCACCCAAAGTCAAACTTTGACTTTTAAACTCAAGAGTAAAGTGACGCCCTATAAAAGTGGAGATTGAGAACTCAAATTAAAATAATATTAAAACTTTAGTTCAACTTTTGAGTCGACTTCATCTTGACTTAATTATTGCTTGCAATTGGGTGGGCGACTTATTTTTGCATGCACAAGTTAATTGAAGTATCAGGAGGTGGCGCCCTATTGAGGGCTTATTTCTCATCCAGTTAACTGTGATTGAGGTCCAATCAGAAGGTAGTGTGCATTTTTGAGGTCCAATAGCATTGAAGCACCTAAATTTAGGAATTGCATGCATATTATGACACCTACTTCATGAATTTATTTATTTAAGTCAAATGGGCACCTATTATTCTCATAAAAAGTGGAAGCAAACACGTATTTTCTTGAGCAAGCAAAGATCTGAAGGCGCTACAGGCAATATTTTTTAGTGTTCTTCACAGTGTCAGGTCCAAATTGCTCAAAAGATATATTTTTCAAACTTCATTTTTCAAGTGCATGTAGACTTCAGCGAATCCAGTTCAAGCATAGGCAACTTTTTCAGAGGTAGAATAATAACTTCTATTTTATATCTCTAAAATTCTTCCATCCTTGTCTTAGGTTTTCTCTCGTATGTCAAAGTAAATGACAGAATTTTCAAAATCTAATCATCTAGGTTCACGTATTTCAACGTCAACAGCAAAACCCATGTCTTATATTTTTTGAGAAAATTGCCTCGTTGCTTCCATTTCTGAAGCACTATGCTTTTTTCCGAAGGTTCCTTTGCATGGTCGTGAAAAAGTCATTTTTTGAGAAAACAAAGAAACTGGGTTTGATCACTTCTCAAGCGGCTACAAAACCCATATGTTAGAATTTTTCGTTAGAAAAAGCTTCTAAAGTCCCCTTTACCCCTATTGTTTTTTTTCCGAAAAGTCTTTGCATGTCAAGCTAAAAGGCGTTTTTTTGAATTTCTAACGTTGTGGGTTTGCTTAGAATTATTTTCTCTACAAAACCCACGTCTCAGAATTTTTTTTGAAAATTTCCCCTCGATAGGGTATTTTTAGCCTCATCAGGGGATATTTTAGCTTTCCAGAAAAAGTTGTCAGAATATAGCTATGTTTACAGTCAACAGGCTAGTTTTTCAAAATGCAATTCACTTAGACTGAATTCAAGGCCAAATCGGTCTTTTGATTCACGATTTCATCATAATGACTGACACAAATTTGCATCAAGCACATCCGGAAGGTTGATTCAGATAATTTAGCAGGCATATGCACTCAAAGACCACATGATTCCATACCTCGTATAGTTGATAGCCTTCCAAGGCTAGTTTAGAGGGTTGATATTGTTGGAATTCTACGTATGCAACAAGTTTGTGTGCATTTCTCACAACCAGAGTGTTCACGGTCAAACTTCGCAATTTCGTCATGCAACACTCTTCCATTGAGAAAAACGTGAAAAGCATCAAAAGCGTTAGAAGCGTAAAGTTGCAAAGGAAACAAAGGCCATCACTCTAGTTACGAAGCCGCCAGAGTTACCAATCAATGAACTGACAGTTGAAGTGCGCAGAAATTTATAGGATTGCTCAAGTTGCTGACAAGTAGTGAATTGACAGTTAGGACATGTGATGATCTCTAGATGGTGATGCGATCAACAACCTCGTGGAGGGGTTAATTGCTCGAGATCACAGCCAGTGAACTACAAATCAGGACATCCCACCTTTTCTAGATAGACAATAAACACAGGAGTTAAATTGATGCCTCTTTCCAAGTTAACTCGTTGTCCCACATATCATGGCATGTCTATCTTGGAATCATCTATGTATAGTTGGAGTTCTCATATAGTTTTCAGTTTCCATTAACTGATATTAGCTGTCAGTTAACTTGCATATCAATAAGGACTTGCATGTTGCAAACGTCCATTTGATTTAGTTTTGTTTCAGTTAGATGATGGTAGTTTTCCAGTTAACTGTGTAGTTGCATACATTTAGGTTTAGCAATAAATCTTGCATGCTTGCAAGACCCATGTTAACTCAAGGTGATTTTAGGGACACATGTTAACTCAAGATGATTTTAGGGTTCCCTACACCTTTGAGTTCTATAAATAAGAGCACCCTTGCTCATTTGTAATTAACTTTTGCTCATAATAGCGAACATGTTGAGCCACCTTTCCTATAGTATCGCTATTCAGTATCTGTTCACACTGTAATTAGAACTTTTGTGTGATAGCATACATGTTGAGCCCACTTTGCCTATAGTATCGCTATTTATGTATCTGTTCACGAACTTTTGGTTGTGAGAGAGACTTGTTGCATTGTTGGCAATATTCCTATTCTCAATATTGGTTCACTTTGTACTTTGAGCTTTTATTAGTAATAACAAATTGTTGAGTCGCCTTGTCATGCAATGTTACTTGTAATGGTTCATCTTTGTTCAATATAATGTTGGTTGCTCATTTATTTGTGTGATAGGTCCTTCATACAATTTGTTGTCTTGGGTTATATTTGTTTCTAATAAGCCTATTTCATATCTACACCTTGGATAGGAGTTGTCTCCTCCTTGGCAATTTAGAAGTAAGGTTTATTGTGTGTTGTGACTAATAATCTTTGTTTCATATCTACACCTCGGAGAGGAGCCGTCTCCTCCATGGAAATTTAGAAGTGGAGATTGTCATTTGATGTTGTTGCCAATAACCTTTCTTTCAGCCTACACCTCAGATAAGAGTCGTCTCCTCCTTGGGAATCCTAACTTAAAGATTATCGTATACCATTCCCTACTCCTAAGTCCTCATGCTCTGTTTCTCTTGAGGAAATATGGTAGATTAAGCATTAAGTTAGTTGTAGTTAAAGATTTGCAAAACCAAAGAAAATCCTTAGCTGCAATGTATTAAGTTTCCTTAAGCCTTGTGCCTCTTCCAGCTGAGTCAAAAAGATAAGATATAGATCATTTACTTTTTCAAACATATCAACAAAAGAGGGAGCTTCCCCTCCTAAATTGAAGAGCAATCATTACGCATTGTGCATAGTTGTATGTTGCCAATCCGCACTCTAGAGGTGCGAATTGTAACGCCAACATTATCCTAATTCTAGATTCTCCTTGTTTGTTTAATAATCCTAGCCTTTAATAACACACTAAATGATTGTTTTTTAATCATTTGGGCACAAAAAGGGATAAGGGAATGAGTTAGAGTGAAATGGCAAGCATTGGAATTGGAAAATCAGCTTTATTCCATTATGGATGCTGCAATGCACAATCATGCCCAAGGAACACTACAATGGATAGAATGGCACCTAAAACAACTAGATGGCAATGAATAAAATCGAACTTAAAGTATTTGGGTCAAGAAAACCTAACTGTAGAATGAATTGCAAGATTAGAGACACTTTGCATGTCAAATGATCAAAGCCAATCATTGTATTGTTCATCAAACCAAAGGGGCTAAGGGTGGGTAATAAACAAGAGAAAAAAGTCTTAAATAGGCATTTTTCATCTCTACAATTATATTCTTAATTAAATGCTTATGATGTGTTACAATTGTATATCCCAAGGTTAACTTGAAGGTTTACATTGTAAGAATATATATCATATTAAAAGTGTTGATGCATATGTTACCACTAAAATGTTAATATTTTGTTTAAACTGCTGGAGAAAAAATATTTTGAAAAGTTCAAATGTACATATTTGGTACTATGGGACTGGAGATTATAACATCACTTAAATGTCTATGATGAGGTCCGCTGCATTCTGCTAAAAGGTCAAACATTCACACTTATAGACCTTTTACTTTTTAAGGCAATTACAGATAAGAGTAAAAATTTATTCCATTAATGTTATTTGTGGTCTAAATTCTTCTCTATATCCAAATAGATATAAATAATAATTGAAAAAAATATATCCTTGAGGGAGGAAATCCGGCGACTAGAACGGCTTCAAATTGATCTACAACTCCCCTCCACCAGTTATTTCACCAAATTCAGTGACAGTTGTTTAAAATTTGTTCAAAGAAAGAAGTTACCCATTTGTTTAAGGTAAATAAATAAATTATCCATCTGTCAAGGTACAAGAAAACTGCTATGCATTCTGAACTTTCAATTAATTTTTCTCGATATATGAAGAAAAATATGAACAGTTAACAGATATTATAAAATGGTTTTCATTGATTTGACTCTATAAATGCAATTACATAGTACAAATCAAAACAAAAGATGTTAGCTGTCCAAATCTGGTAAACATGTTGGACTGAGATTTTCAAACATCTATCCCTTTAAAACTTTTTGGGTACAAAAAATGAATATTTACACTTGAGCATGCTCTCTCTACTCTGCTTTCATTGCAGAAAGAACATTGAGTATTGAATACTTCACCATATTATAACTCCACAGCCATAAGCTTCTTTTTCAATTCAAATGATTCAAGTCTAGCTGCAACAAGTTGTTCCTTGAGATTTCTTGAAGCCTCCTTGAACTTATGATGCATATAGTCCATTTCATTAGCTAGCTCTTCAGATCTACCACGGAAGGCATCTAGTTTTGCCCTTGTTATTTTTAGTCGCATTTCGAGCCTTGTTGTTTCCTTGATTAACTTCAGTTTTTCCTGCAATCAGAATTAGTAGAGATATTAGAGGTGACATCACCAATGAACCGGTGGGGGATTGTATAAAAGTTCTTTGCATCTACAGTCCACTCTTCCCATGCAATTTATCATTTAAACCAACAAATAGACCAATAAGGACTGCCTTTCAAATAGCTTTGTTGAACTTAGAAGTCTTATATTTCACAATGTTTTACCAAAGTCAATGATTTGTATGCCTGTCTTATTTTGGTGAACTTGGCACATGAGCAGATATCCATGACATGCATTAGGTTAAGTAGTCAGCTATAAACCATCCTCAGACAACCTAACCCAACCACAACAAAGTGAGGAGTGCTAGCATCTAAACGTTTGAAACAACTTGCTGAGAGACAACATTCTCGTAGGGTCTCAAACCAGACAATATGTTTGGCTCAATTCCAGTGGAAACATGTCTTTCGAAAACAATACGTTCTTTATTGTTTGCTACACTCTAAACAGCTTCTAAAGTACTTTCAAATGACAAGATTAAGTTAGAAGTTCATTGCTTGATAATGCACACTAGTTCTTCCAATTCTAAACTTATTCATATTTTTTAATCCAGATGCTGCTTAATTAAAAGAATAAATAATAGGTATATTTTTATCAAAACCGTGTCCCCCAAAAAGCTCCTCACAGTTGTCCAGACAGATGCTCCAAGATCTTCATGAGACACTAAATAAATAAAGTCTCTTTCTGAATTTATTTATTTTAAAACCCTTAGGTACTAAGGATATCAAAAATGTTTATAAGAGTCTCACAGTTGTTGGTTGGAGCAACTGTTTTATAACTTTCTCACATTTATTGAAGCTGGGATTGGAAGTAACTTTTGCAACATTTTTGTGATTGGTGTTCCTACATATCTTTGATGCACATTAGTAGCCTATCCAGATTTGAATGTTTAGTAATTATAAACAGATTCCCAAAAATAACATAAAAAGTTTGTGATTGTAATTTTTGAGGTCCCTACATGCCATGAGGGTGTTGGTCCTTCAAGGCAAATAGGGTTTGAGTAGGGGTAGCAAAATAATCAAATTTTTGACGAGTTTACTGCAAATTCTGCAAATGCAAGGTGCTTTGATGTTGAATGAATTTTAGAGTCATTACTACAATTAAAACCAACCCTGATAATGGGCAACATAGAAACAAGAAAGGGGGGAATATTACAAAGGGTGCTTGTTGGCTATCCATTCAACCAGGTATGATCAATTGAAATTTGGCAGCAATTCAAAAGGAATTTTTGATCCAGCTAGTGAGGAAGGCATCCTAAGATGCTAACTAGGTAATTATGTTCATACATTCACTCTCAACTCAGTCAATGAAATTCACAAGAAGGCCAAGGCCAAGGCCAAAGCACTTATAGAAGGTCTTAAATTGGCTCTTCACAATTAATAAGTTGGCAATAATGGCGAATTTGCATGTGTTTATCGGCCCCATGAGCAAAGGTTTCTAATGCAATCAGCTTATCAATGCAAAAGAAGGTGATTGTCTTCTTGTTTCTCATCATGCCATCATCTATTACATGCTCATCTGCAAGGAAACCAACAACTTGGCTCAACTTGCCAAACATGGTATCACTTTGTCAAGAGAATTCCATAGGTCATCCTCTTTTAAGTGGATGGGACTTGAGGATCTTGTAGGTGCTTATTCATCCATGAGCAAACAATAATGTTGTGATCATCTTCTGAACATGACCTAAGATGAAGACCATTTTCCTGCTTATTTTGTCATCTCTTGCACGTACATCCATAGGGAAGCCAACAACGTTCTTGAATTTAACAAACATGGTATAATGTCATCAAGCTACTTTCATGGATGGAGTAGATGATGTTTTGAAGGGTGATGCACCCTCATATAACATCAGATCAAATAGTTGAGAGATATAGCTTTCTTGATGGAAGTTTTCTATTAAAGGTGGTTTTATATAAGCTTAAGTGGCACTTTACTTGACATGTTTGGCATTCAAAAAAGCCCCAAGTAATTGATTATATTCAATGAACATTGACCTTGCTTTAATGGTGATTTTTGTTAGAGTAATAGGTTAATTACATAATTAATTAATTACTCATCATTAACTAATTAGGTCCCCTTTAACTTTAATTACTTAAGCTAAACTTAGAAATTGTTTTTTATATTATTAGATTAGCTAAATATAGCACATGTTGTCTCATTACATAGGCTGGTGACACTTGTCACAAGCTAATTTCATCCTCACCTAGGGTTTTAGATCTAGGGTTTCTATCTGCTTTTCATAAGGATTGATCATTTGTTGTAATCATTCATTCAAGTTTCTGCATCAATAGAATTCTCAGGTTGTTGAGCAAATTTGTTGCTTTGATCTCTTCTTTGTGATAAAATAAATGCTTGTAGGTAATTTCTAGGAGTTGTGGGTGTAATGTCCCCATTTTCATGAGCATCAATTTTCAGAGGGTTTAGCCAATTCCTAACTCTCGTAGGCTAACAAGCATGGTTAGAGGGTCGTTTGTGGCAGATACCAAGTCAGTTGTTGGCATCTTATCCTGGATTCAGTAGTTATAAGGGGGTTTCTATGTTCATTCGAATGTTGGAAAACCTAATGTTGTGTTATGCCAGATGTTGGAAAACCTAATGATGTGTTATGCCGAATGTTGGAAAACACACTGTGTTATCCAAATGCTGGAAAGCATAATGTTTTGCCATCTTGTTTGCACTTTATGAATTATAAAGTTATATTTTAATATTATAATAAAATGCAAATATAAAATAATATTATTAATGGTTCATTAGAAGATTCTAGATGGGCCGACCTCAAGAGAAGAAAAGTATATTAAGAGGGGGTGGGCTTTGCTTCTAATCATCTAGGACATTTTGATATTTGCTTGACAGGTTCGCTGTGGAGAAGCCTTGGGTTTCTGCAATTCGACATTGAGATCTTTGGGAACGATCACTCCCATTGATTTGCATAACTGAGGTGGCGAAATATCCTCCGAAGGGTTGCAACAATTTGAGTGAGTGATATTCCAATCATTCACATTGCTACAATTTTGTGGCCAAGGGCCAAATTGTAATAATTCAATTTTGAGGAGTTCAGAGATTTTGCATTGCTGGTCTACATTCATTGGAGAAGGACGATTTTGCATTGTGGGAAATTGATTTATGCACATTGCTGATAATACATTTCAGTCACCAATTTCAGACTAGGAGATCCACAATTTTCATCATAGATTGGCATGATGGCAGCGATTTCAAATGGGCACAAGGGCGCTTCAATCCTTGATAGCTGGTGATCAATTTTGAGGACATAAATCATTGTTGAGAGCTGCTACGATTTTAATTTCTGAGGTGTTGGGCCAGAACAGGCACGGCACTTGAAGAGGCACGATTTCGGCTTGAGAGGAAAGGTTATGGATTGTTTTGTGGCTACCATTCCTTCATCTTCATCATCGATTCATAGCAGCTTATATTTCCAGGTTCTTTAATGTGTTTAGCATACTCATATCAGCATTATTTCATAACTGTCATTTGTACTCAGATTGTATGATTGCATTGGGAACCAAGAGTCTTGGTCAATCATATTTGCTGTAATAGACTTGATATGCCAATAAAGGAGTGATAAGTTGCAGGTTCTATATTTGATGTCATGCCCATGGTTGTAATCTTCATGTTTAGCTCATGAGTTCTCATGCCAACTGTTTGACAATTTGCCATTTGGCTGTAGGTTCTCATTTTGGCATTAATATTACTATAGGTTTGCATACCAAGTGTTTGTATTAATGCCACTTGGCTATAGTTGCACGTACGCTATCTTAGGTTGCATCCAAAGTGTTTGTCATAATTCCTAGTTGCTGTTGATGCACATTTTCAGTCACTTATATGTATGTAAAGGTTGAAAATAGTTGGCATAACATTGTTGAGACTTTGTTAGTCAATCTTGCATCATTAGAAGCTTTCAAAAACATCATTTGCAGCATTCAAACTCATAACAAAACAATTAAAAATTCATATCAGCAAGATCAGACCTTGTGTGCAAAGTGTTTGATAATATTCCTTGAGGCCTTAATCAGCAAATTAGGGTCAGATATTGCAAGGAATATTACAATGGTTTCAAAAGTGTGATCATTGCCATTTTCGTCTATCCCTCTCCTTTAGGTGAAAAACCTAGAAGTGTTAGAGGGCCCATAACAACCAAAATCTTTGTTCACATTTTGGTGAACCTAACGATATTCCTTGAAGGAAAATTCACATCAAAACTAGCAAGGGATATTACAATGGGGTTCAATCATCTAACTCCAACAGAGTATCAGAGCACCAGATCTGTAGCCTCCTATTCAAAATTTGAGAGATCTGGCCTTGAGCAAATTTTTTGTGCATTCTAGAGCAAAACAAACCTCGCCATTGCATCTAGAGCGGCCAAAAACCTAAGGACCCATTGTCATTTTGTGAAAATCCAAGAAAAAAATTGAGACATTTTTTAGGGCACAAACTCTAAGGTTGTGAAATTATGTACAAGGCCATACAGGCCATATGCAACCGTACCTACTATGTCAATACTTGCATGAATAGAAAAAATCCGACAAAAAAAAGTTGCTACGACGGCAAGGAAAGGTTTTTCAATGACTATAAAAAATTGACACATCTTTTTGGAATACTACACCTGGAATCTTGGAGAATATTTTCTAGGCCACCTTCATCGGCTACTACCATTGCTTTCGCCTCCATTGTTGCTCCCAATGGCTGCCCATGTAACGATGCCGCCGTAATCACCACCCCGCCCAACGCCTAGCCTTGCCCTGGTCACATGGGTGACCAAGGGCTAGCAAGCCCCACCCAACACCCGACACCCGACCCCCGACCCCCTAGTCCGCAATAGGACCAAGGGCTTATCTTTTTAGCCCCCTATGCTGACTAAAGGCCTAATTGGGCATTATTTTGTAAATTGGGTATACTTGAGCATCTGATCTCCGTTTTTCGCAATCCATATTATCATTGGAAAGTTGGTTTTGAGCCCGATCGAGTGGTGTTGGTGATTTTTCTAGATTTTACTCTTGATTAATTCTACAAGCCTCTGAAGTCAAATCAAGTTGTTTTCACTCAGGTCATAACTTTTGACTTGGTTATCGAATCTTCACAATTCAAGTGGCACCGCAAAGTTGATTCAGTCCTCTACTCAAATTTGAGAACTACTTTTCTAGAAAGTTTACCAAGTACCTGTTGTTTTCATCAAAACTCATGTTTTCCTTCTTTGGTTCTTTTCTTGGAAAACGTGTAAATCAAGACATTTTTTTGGGATCAAAGGGAGATTTTCTTACATTTTGAGGATCTATACTATTGTATCACTTGATTTTTGTACTTTTTTTATCAAATCATCATGGATCCAACACACACAACTCCCCTCACTCCATTCAATTATTATGGTTGGAAAAAGCAAATGCAGATTCATCTAACAAAACAAGGGTTGGATTGTGTGACCATGGGTACAAACCTTCAGCCTGCAAGAGCTACAGAGAAGAGAAAATGGTTTAACAAGTGGTATGAGGCTTTTGGGACATTATGCATGTCTATGTCTCCTGATCTTCTCTTTCATGCTGAATCTTGCACTACACCCAATTAGATCTAGACTCAATTGGAGTCCTTGTTTGGGAAGCAAAATACCTTGAGAGGATTTTAGTTGGAGAATGAGCTTATTGGCTTGAATCCTACAGGTTTTGACATCCAAGACTTCTTCGCTAAGTCAAATCTCTCAAATTGCAATTGCAGCAATGTGGTATTCAAAAAGAGGACTCTCAATTGGTCTTTCCATCTTTGCCAAGCTTGGTCTTGATTATTTATTTTTTGTGTCTACCCCTTGTGCCACTAAAGATGCACTTGGTACCAGATTCACTATGCCTTCACTTGATGATTTTGCTTCATCTCTCACTCGAGAGCTGTAATGTCCTCTTTTTTAGGGTTTCCTCTTTTGGCAACTAGTGTTATCTTTTGGGATCTGTGTCTACATATTCAAAGGAGTATATTGATGTCACTAGAGAGCTTTTTGGGTTCTTCTAGGTTTTCTCTAATCATTGGTGGGCAATATTGCTATTTTTAGCAATGACTATTTTTAGCACTTACTATTTTTAGTAAGTTTCAAGTTGGTGTTTGGATATACTTACTATTTTTAGCAGTATGCTATTTTTAGTAAGTGTTATTTTGGGAAACTGGTCTCAGCAGCAATGCAGTGCAAGGTTTATAGTTTGGGCAATGCTTGGCAGTTACAGTTTGGTGAGTTCTAATGTTTTGACATATTATTCTCTTAAACTTCAAAAGGGGATTTTATGACTTATGTTATTAAGTTATTAAAGACCCCCTTGGTCTAATAGAGCAAAGTTGTTTTTAAAAAGGGGCCAATGTTTTATCTTATGTGGTGCCTAAAAGGGAGTTTATTTATCATTTTTTAAGGCTAATGTTATGCCTTGTAAGGTGGGATGCCTAGTTTGGACTTAATGTCAATTTTAAATAAAAATTCAAAAGTGAAATTTTGGAGGCATAAAATTGGGCACCCCTCTTGGGGTAATTTCATGTCATTTCATAAAGTGAAATGAGAGGGAAAAAACATTCAAACTCAAATGCAAGTTGCCCTAACTTTGCCCTAATTCCATGTAATTTCTTGGAACCATAAATCTGCTCGTAACTCCGTATGTGGGAAGTGCATCGTTCGAGGTGCTGTTTCTATCGATTCCTTCCAGCTGGGCACCTCATTTTGAGCCCTCATTTTTATTGTTTGGTGAAGGATTAATTTACTAGAGCTGATCACCCCTCCTAGGGAGCTGTACCATTTTGGGGGTTTGCATTTTCAGACTTCCTTCTCAGAATAGCAACTTACAGAGGTCTACAACAGCGTGTTAATGGTGTCTTTTCTCAATTAAATGTTAGCCAATGTGAACGAGAGTGTTGGAGTTTGATAGTTTATGCATTTGTTGTTGTCTTCCATGAGGAGTTGTATGCATTTGTTGCTCAATGTATGACAATGGAAGGGACCTTATATGACTGTAATCAGCTCTGATATGTATTTCTTTAAGTCTTATTTCAATTATTATTATATGCTAAGATGATTTGTAATGGTTCAATATGATATGTTGCAAGTCCATGTCATTTCCTTTCAATGCAATGTTATTTCTACAAATGCCACACATGTTGAATGGAACCTTGAAACAAAACGAATCTGCAATCTACATCATACTCAGTAAACAAACAAAAAAAATCAGGGGTGGTTATTACAATGGTATCAGAGCTGGTTTTCCTGCCAGCCTGTTGGATTTCTAACTTTTGCTATAGTTTTTCAATTGCATGTTAGAGTTTTAGTAGTGTTTATCAGTTTCAGTGGTTCACATCTATTTTGCATGTTGGTGACCAGCACTTGCATGTCTATTTCCATGCCTCTCTTTGACAATTGTTAGAAGCAAAGTTAAAAGATGACTACAAATAAGTCTATATTTGAGTTGATGCAAGAACTAGCCATGCTAATGAAGGACCTTGACATTAAAAAGACATATTCAAGGATTGTTGCAAAACCTAAACATTTTGATGGAGAAATGCCTTGACATTTGAGGAATGTGTGACAGAGCCCCAGAACAACCTCTTGGGCGTGCATGTAATTGGTGATGATGAGGATTTGTTTGACAAAAAAGACACAACACCCTTGAATCCTAATTCGGATTCATCTAGTGATGATTCAAAAACTAATGACTTCCTAAATGATTCTAATAGAGCTGATGTTTATGATGAGTTCAATAATGTACCTTCAAACGAAAAGCATGTTGAGGGTAATTATGGTATCTTCAAATTAGTTGATGATGGTCCTATATTTAATTTCAATGATGATGAAACAGGTGGTGTTTGATTTGAACCTCAATCCAAGCCTATGGAAGGGCATGACTATAAAGATGCCAGTACTAGTGAGTTGGAGAGTGATCTATTCACAAAGGAAACCATTCATGAAGAGTAACTGTCATCACATTTTTCCTGAATGGAGCAATTACTCTTTTTGCACTTGGGATCTGTTGTGACCTTTTCACACATCGCCCCATCCAAGATGGGGACCCCCTAATTTTTGCTCCATTCTGGTCTTTTGGCTTGGGTTTTCTCTCTTTCTCTCTCTCGCTCTGTCTCTTTTCCAATGTCTGCCTTTCGAGGATTGTGCCCATCATCGAGTTTAAACATGAAATTGACCAAGTCTAAAATTAGGGTTTCATCTTTCCCAGTCAATCCAAGGTCGAACAAAGTGAATAAATTGAAAATTGAGCTTAACATTGTTGTCAGCATGTTTCCAGCACGCTCCCAGCAAATTTTCATCTGATTCCGAGGTACTTACTATTTTTAGTAAGTGTGCAGTTGCAGGCAATCCGTCAGCATTTTTGAGATTCCAACAGTCACACGACATTCAGAGCACATCAAACTGCTCGTGTGCAAAATTTGAGCGAAAACAGGCAACTTACTATTTTTAGCAGTCCAGCCTCCGGGACAAATTTCAGGGTTCAAATGCAGAGTTTTTCTTTGCATGTCTGGATATTCCTTCTGGGTTTTTTGAGACCTTCGCAGTGATGTAACATGCAAGTCGAGACGACAACTTTCAAAATTCAGTCTTCCGAGGCTATTTTTAGGGTTTGCATGTCAGGGTTTCTTTTGCATGTCGGGTGATTCCTGATGGGTTTTTCGAGAGCTTCGCAATGGCGTGACATGCAAATGGAGATAATCACTCAATAAGGAACTTGCTATTTTTAGTAGGTGTGTCCCAATAGCCGCTTCCCAGCAGTTCAGAATCACGAGCTGATCGCAGTGCCACGGAAACGAGAGCAAACAGATATCGTTTGATATGCATGCAAAGCAAATTAGGGTTTCCAACTTCGGAGCCTGAAAAGAGGGGCAAAAAGTCAGAATTTTCGAAAACCGGTGTAAACCACCGTGATCAGCATCCTTCAGGCTATTTGTTGGTAAAATTTCAAATCAAACGGAGCACTTACTATTTATAGTAAGTCAATTTGGAAACAGGCTAAAAATAGCAAGTCAGTTGCATGCGCTGATGCCAGTAGTCAGGTCACGTGGTGAGGAGCGCCTCATTCAAATTTCAAGTTAATCAAGGCAGTGGAGCTATCAGAAGCAAGCAATTACTATTTATAGTAAATCATCCTCAGAAATGCGCTAAAAATAGCAGGGTGACTAAAAATGGCAGAGTCGACAGAACAACAAGGTCACGAGGATGCAGTGTTTAAAATTTCAAGTTGTTCTGAGCTTCAGAGAGGCAAATTCAGAGGGCTTACTATAAATAGCAGGGCATAAAAACTGGCAAAAATGAAAAAAAAAAATTCTAAGTCTGGAACTTCATCCAGTAGACATGGCAAAATGCGCCCAGTTGATGAGGAGGCATGAAAATTTCTAAGAATGAAGCTCGTCCTTCACACAGGCCAAAATGCGCCCAATCTAGCAGTAAGGTCAAAGGAAGTCAACGCCTTTCACCTTCTACCTAGCCTAAATGCGCCTTCAAGGCAATACCTAGCACAAAAAAATTCTAAGTATGAAGTTTATCCTTCATCAGGGGCAAAATGCGCCCAAAGTACAAGTGGTCAAAGAAAAGTCAACACTTTAATCCTGTAGGCATGGGGAAATGAGCCCAGCTTGAAGGAGGAAAAAGTTGAAAAATTTTCTAAGTCTGAATATCCTCCACCACCTTCAAAATGCGCCCATCCTCTTCAAGGGGTAAAATGCGCCCAAATGCATGCATGTCAAGACAAAAAATGGAAGGTGAAGGGTCACTCCAAGGCGTGGTAAGAGTTTCATCCACCAGCTATGTCAAAATGCGCCCAAGGGAGGAGTGGGTCAACAAGTCAAAGTTCTTATCCCTCACATACATGAAAATGCGCCCAAAACAATGCATGTCAAGACGAAAAGGGTGAAGTTGAAGAGTCATCCTCCTGTCTAGCCTAAATGCGCCCAAGTTGAGGTGGTAAAAGGTAAGTAAATGGAGTAAAAGGTGAGTGAAAATACCTCAAGGCGTGGTCAATGTAAGGTAAATGCTAGGCGCGCCCAAGGTGGAAGGTGTTGAAGATGTTTTCCTAGGCGTGATTTTGAATTTCCCCTTCAAGTCCCAAATGCGCCTAAGGTGGTAGATGTTAGGCGTGTGAAGTGTGAAGATAGAATGCTAAGGCATGGTTTCAAATTTCTTCTAAGTAATAAGCACCCAAGATGATATGTGTGAGAAAATATTGCAAGGTACTGAAGATATTCTCCTAGGCGTGATGGAATTTTCCTCTAAGGCGTTGGAGTTTTTAAGTAAAATTCCCTTTCAAGTGTGAAGTAAAATGCAAATGGTGAATGAGAAATAAATTGTGAATAAAAAAAATTTTAAGTGAGGTTGATGTTTTTCTCGCTGGCAAACGAATAAAATTTTCTAAGGCAAATTTTCAAAATGCAAGATGATTTAAAATTTTCTAAGGCAAAAAGGATATTTTCTCCCTTAGAAAATACGCCTAGAGCTCAAGGAAGTGAAATTTTCTTTCGTGAAACTCCGGCAAACTTTTCAGGGATGAAGTCAGAGAATGATGATAATGCAGGATGAATTCAAGTTCTTCAAGTTGGAGCAACACAGGATGATCACAGGCGAAGAATGGATTCAATTTAATGAAGATAATATTTTTTTTCTAAGGTTCAAAATTTAAAAATTAAATGAACCCGTTCGTTGGGTACCCATGGATTCGAAGCATTCTGAAGAAAATTCTCTTCTGGGTACTGAACATTTGCGATGACAGATGGATTTCCAAGTCTTCCGCACTTCGCCAACACTTTTTCAATGAAGAATTTGATCAGTGCTCAAATTGGGAATTTTCCTAAGGGAAAATTTAAAATTCTCTAAGGCAAGATGAATAAAATATGTTTTCAGAATAAATTTCTCTGAATGATGAATTCGAGATGGGTTGCCTAGATGATTTTGATTGAATTCTTCGAAGATGAATTTTCCAGAGATGATGAAGAGTTAAATTCGAATTCAGGTGACAGAGTTCCGGCTGGTGAGTTAAAAAGATGAGTTTAAATTAAATTTTTTGAAAATAAATTCAAAGATACCAGTCAAAGTCAAGTTTCTAGAAGAGCAAGATTCCTGATGTCGAGAGACAAGTGTCAGAAATACCAGAGAGGGAAAATTCGAATTCTTGAAGTGGAGTAGTGGAAGTTTAATGCACTGGCTAAAATTGGCTTCTTCTAGAATTCGAATTTTGGCTATAAAATGAAGAGGTTTTTCACTCATTTTTCATAGTTGAAGAAGTCGATTTGCTCTGAGTAAGTTGCTGAAGACTGAGTGTTGCTGAAGTTTGAAGAGTTCGAAATTTTGCTGAAGTTTAAATTTGAAGTTGCTGAGACTGCTGGAGAGGGACGCCTTGAGTTGCCAGTGCAAGTGTTGAAAGTTTGAATTTTGCTGAAGTCAAGAGGGGCGCACTTGCTGATTGCTGAAGCTTAGTTTGTTGCTGCCAGTGCTAAGGAGGACGCCTTGAAGCAAAGAAGTTACTGAAAGTTTAAAGAATACGAAGTCATTGAAGCTTGTGAAGTGCCCACTTGCCAAGTAAGAAGTACGAATTTACCAAGGTGTGAGCTTGCTGATTTAAAAAGTGCGAATTTGCTGATTGCTGATTGCTGGTGAAATACGAATTTATAGAAGTTCAAGTTGCAGATTGGAGTTGCTGAAGAGTAGTGAAGTCACTGAAATTTACTTAGAAACTTTTTCTAAGTGTTGAAGTTCAAGAGAAGAAGCTGAGATGGCTGAGGCAAGGGCGACTGGCAAGGATAACAATGGTGCATCCAGACAGGCTGTGATCAAGAAGCTGAGTAAGACATTCATGCCGGAGTCAAAGTTCATTTCAAAGCTGGGCAAGCTGACGGACACCAACTTGGGCTCCATCAACCTGGAGACCTTCAAAAACAGAATGTTGGGAATCGGAAGTCATCGACCTTCGACCACTTCACACAATATTGTTCAAAGTGGGTTATATGCAGCTACTGGTTTCCCGCCAGCCATTCAGTGTTCGGAGCTGATAATGGAGTGCGCCAATTATTATGAGAAGGATCATCGGTCAATCATGTCACCAGATGGCCAAGTACTAGCCAATCTTACTCCAGCAGCCATTGGTGAAGCTTTCGAGATCCCGGTGCACAGAAACATGGTTTACAAATCCAGAGAGCGAGCGGAGCGAATGTACGCTTCTGCTTTCGAGAGATGCACGGAGACGATTAACACTCACTGGATGAGCGCTCCCAAGCCTTCTCGAACGAAGTTGCCAAAGTAGATCATTGCGGATGACTTGAAACAAGAATACTGTGATCTCATCATGATGCTGAGCAGGGTTGGTGGCTGTGCACAGTCATTTATTTTCGAGCCTTGGATGTTTTACTACATCAACCTCGTGCTAGAAGGGAAAGATTATGTCAATTGGGCCGAGATGATCAGTGATAATTTGCATGAGCAGCTCCTGAGCCTCAAGAGCACAAAGACATTTTACATGAGCTCTTACATCATCTATATGTTGGCACGTATGACGAAGTACAGAGGGATCTCTTACAAGGAACCCGTCGGTTGTGGCTCCCACCAGTTCAAAATATATGATGCCTGTCCACAGTTGCATTTGGCAAGCACAACTCACTACAAGCGTGTCAACGATTCCTTCACCATGTATATCACACGATTGCTTCAGGAGCGGTTACATCACAGAATCTCGAGGGAAGCCCAAGAGCTGATTGAAAGGTATGGGTGCTGGTTCATACAGTTTCCAAAATTTTCTTACATTAGGCTGCAAGGTTTTTCATCGTACCCATATAGGCTGCCTAAGTACCCAACAGATAGAATTTTAATGCTAGAGATATCTAGGCAATTGCTTGCCTATGATAAAATTCAGAAGAAAAAGAAAAAGGGGGGAGTAGAATTTCCAATTGTCATGGGCAACTCGGATGAAGTGTGTCCCTCAATACAGGCAGCTAGAGAAGCTGAGAGTGAACTTCAATTTTATCATTTCTCATATCACACCAGCCGACAGCACTACGATCCACATCATAACATCAAATGGGTACTGTCAAAGGAGTTTAAAGATAAGGCCACCATTGAGGATTATTGGGCTGATGCAGCTGATGAGATTGAAGTAAGGAAAAGGATGTTCTCTCGGTTGCCGATTACTTTGATCAGGGAGTGTGAAGTAGTGCCGGTTCCGGACCAGGTGAACGAAGATATGGATGTTGTTCATCCGGATTATGCAGCAGTGAGAGATACTCCACTCCCACCTCTAGATTGGTCAGACCCTGAGATTGCAGATTTGGACACACTTTCTATTCCTGTCCTGACATTCACTAGGGCATGGGTTGATAGGCGAGTAAATAGGTTGAAGAGTAGGTCAATTGCTTTGACTTACAACTTGATGGCAGATCACAGGACGCCCACCAATGGCACAGGAAGCAGATAAGTGGGTCACAGGTGTTCGTGCTGAGACCGAAAATTTTATGGAGGACCTTGCTTTTGCTTTTCAGCAGGCCTCTAGTATTTTAGCACGGATGGAGGCAGTTGATCATGCTTGGGGTGATGCTTCTATCTATCAGAGTAAAGTAATTCAGCGTCTTGAGGCATTGAGGGATGTTCCGTTGCGATCGCTGATTGATGGAGGTGTCATTCAGGAGAATGACAGATATGATTTCTCGAGATGGTATTCTTCAGCGATCACGGGGCGTGGTTTCTTCGACGCGGCACAGGCGGATTCAGCCAGGGTACATAAAGCTATGGCCAATATTATTGATGGAGTTCAGAATACCTTTGAGGCCATATTTGCTAGGCGGCTGAATCCAGATGAAGTTAATGTGGATAATTTGAGGGGTAGGTTGGTGCCTTTCTTTTCAGATGTTAAGACCTTTGTACAAGATGATTTCGAGAATACTTCTACTTTCTCCGCCTTGATCCAGAGCACGCAGGATTCTTTAGTTGCTTGGAGAAAATCTTGTACAAGGCATGAGCATTCAGTCACAGTGTTAGAGTTTCAGCTAGATTGCATTCCACCCATTTCGGTTCAGGAAGTTGAGGCTGTACTTGGCAGATTTGTTGAGTTTGCAGCTAGAGAGAAGGAGAACGGGAACGCACTGCTGGACGAGGATCTTCTAGAAGACTGATTGTGGGCATTTATTGCCTTTACTATTTTTGGGAGTGAGTGGGAATCTTTGATTCATTTAATGTACCACTCCCCATTCAAGCAGTTTTTAGGGTTAGGGCTGAGGTGGTACAATTCTAGCCACTCTATTGATTATAACCCTAGCTGTCTTTTGGACTGGGCTAGCTATATAAAGGGGGAGTCCCCCTCATTTGTAATTCATTAGAACAGGAGATTAGAATCAGAATTGAGTTAGAGCTAGAGAGTAGAGCATAGTAGAGCATTGTAGACATTTTTGTTAGTGTGGAGAAGAAAGAAAGTTTTCCCTTTGAAAACTTTTGTGGAGATTGTTGTGTAACACTTTTCATGATAATAGATCTTTTCATTGATGGTGGAATTCGTCTTGTCATGAATAGCTAGCAAGGTCTCTTCTTCCTTTCGTATCCAAGTAGCGTAATTTTCATGCAAGTAGTTTACTTTGATGTGTGGTGTTTTATTGAGGTAGCTTCACTTTATTCCATACCACTAGCAACTTGTTGATGATAAGTTCGCCTTGCGTGGTCGACTGGACATTATCTTGAGTTTAACTTCAGTTGTGGTTTGTATGCTTATATGTGTCGTTGTGATGGTGTATGTATGCTAAATCATAATTTGAACATCCTTTGCTACCCCTTTGAAGATTGCACCAATTTTGCTGAAGCTGTCCGATGTGAGGCTAGGTGAGATTTGATTGAAGTCTACTAAAACGAAACCCCACATATCCTGCATTTAGAATAAAATATAAGTTTCTTAGGCCCTATACTCTTTTACTTTCCGTACATTTCTGATTAGCTTTAGGAAAACGTACTGCATTGCCAAATCATACGCGAAAGAATCCCCTTCAAATCATATACCGGCTGCTAACTGCAAGAAGTCTGAACAATTGTGTAAGTCCCCTCGTAAGAACACAGCAATACACATCAACCAAACTGGGTCTATTCGCATTTAAGGAACCTTGGAGTTGAAAGCATGAACTCACTCGCAATCTTAGCATGCTAAATACTTTGATCAAGAGAGAACAGAGTATCCGTTGGGAAACTTTGTTCTGTGTTGGTGCGGTCCCAAAAACCACGTCAACAGGATCCGAGTGTGTTGGCACCTAAGTATAATGAGGATCCTACATGGGATGATTTCCTTTTGACCCTGATGATGTTCAAGTCTCAGAGCACAATGTAAGCGATGAGGATGCTATTGAAGAAGCTAATTTTGGAAAGCTTGATGATGTTCTTGAACACAAATCTGATTCATTAATGCATGGAGCTGATTATAAGCAAAGGCTTAGTAAACTTGTTGAGTTTGATCCTCATCCCTATGTTGAGCATTTTCATCAAGTTGGTGAAGGAGAATCACCTATTGAAGCTGCAAATGAAGAGAACATGAAGATGGAAGAAAATGCCACCATGGAGACTATCAAACCAGCCATGTTAGATCAGCTACAAGAAGGTACGAGTTCGTTTGATATTCCTCTAATTGTGTCTAGCATTGTTCCATCACCCTTACCTCATCTTGGCAAGGAATCAAATTGTAGTTTGGGTGTCTTTGGCATGGATGTTGTTCATACATATGCTGGCAATTCAAGAATTTCAGGATGTGGTGAACAAAGAAATTTGGATAAGACTGACTTGACATTGCAAGATATGGAAGATCACTTGATGGTTAAGGAGGTCATAATTGTTCATAAACTTTCTAGATCAGCCATTGAGGAAGATCATGATTACCTTGATGGTGGCCCTTTGATAAAGAAAGCTAATTTGGAGGTGCACAATTATGAAGACAAATCAGAAAATTTAGTGTATAAAGATGATCTTAATCATAGGCCCAATGAGTCTCATTATTTGGAGAGCCAATGGTGCAGGGGCACCAAATGCATTTTGTGTAAATGTTGTCAAATAAGGTCATTTGGTAGAGTTTAGGTTCTTTTGAGTATTTTGTGGTCAATAAGGTAATATTAGACCATTTCATATTGTATTAGGCTTATTGGGGTCATGTTGGTCAAAAGTTGCAAATATTGCAAAATATTGTTAAAATGTTGTCATGAAAAAAATGCATTAAGTGGGAATGCCAACGGTTAGTAGTTGAATAGTCAGTTTGAGGTCCTTGTTTTTGTTTCAAACAAGTTTAAAAGGCCTTGAAAAGGCTCGAGGAAGAGTTAGAATATTGAATTCTTGAAGACCAAGCAATATAATCCCCTATTTTCATTAAAATTCTATGGTTTCTACAGAAATTATGCTTTTTCCAGACCTGTACGGATCTGTACTGAGCCATATTGGCTTGAAGGCTGTTGTTTTGGTTAGGCATATGTTCTAATTTCAATTTGCATTAGGGGTGGTATAATTTCATAAAGGAATAAGTGTTTTATTGCCCATTTTCTGACTGCGGGACTGTACATCAATTCTTAAGGTTTTGAAGGCATAAGTGATTATGACCCATTCCACGGACTGTAACTCCTGTAGCTGAGTGGAATGGGCCCAATAAGGTAGGAATAGGTGTTTGAGTGGCTTTTGTGAGCAGGGGAGGCGAGTTGAGTGCTTGGGCATCATGACCTAGTTGTCAAAATTGTGCATTTTGAGTGAAAATTGATGGTTATGAGAAGGTAAGTGTAGTAAACTCTTGGGGCAACAAATTTTTAAGGTTGTTTAAGCTTGTGCAGGTCATTTGAAGCATGTTTGATGCTTTGGCAAGGTGAGATAAGTTGTGATGAACCCAGCTGGCTCCAACTCAAACCCCTGATGTTTTCTGCTTATCTTTTGTGTTTTTTAAGTTTTTTAGGAGAAATCCTAGACAAAAGTAGAAGGGGCGCCAAGCATAAAATGCATATAAAACTAAAATTTAAACTAAATCTGAGAAACAACTTATGTATTAAGCATTATTCAACTGCACAAATAGATCATGAACAACAAACGTACTCGAATCTCTCCAGAATAATTAAATAAAGAATTTTTGGACTTGCCAGGCAAGAATGGCTAAAATTGAATAAAGGCAACGCTTAGAGCCTGGATCTATTTTCTCCCTTGCAGAAACTGGAGGAATGTAGCTGTGAATGGTAGGGGCCTAGGATAGAACCCAGACAAGAGCCAAAAATGAAGCGCTTTGGCTCACAGCTTCACACGCCATTCCCAGAAGAGCACGCCTTTCAAGGAAAGATACGGCCACTGAATGTTGAATGGTAATCTTTATTGAAATCTGAGAAATGTGAAGATGGCGTCCCAAATCTATAAGCCCTCTTCTTATTTTAAAAAACCTGTAAATACTGAATAGAATAACCCTGATAGCACAGATGAACTTTTGGATGAAGCTCTCACAATGGCAATCATTCGACTGGTGTCTCACAACCTCACAATCATAGATTCAGTGAAGAATTCTCGTTCTTCAATGAAGGTTTTCCTGAAACCCTTGTCCTCGGACAAAATCACAGAGAAGATAAAAAGTTGCAATGTCAAATGATCAAGAATGAGGTTGAATTGCCTCTTTTTGCCTTATATGCCCAAAAGGCACGACTTCCAAGAAATCACGACACTTTTGCCATTTAAATACATTTTAATGTATTTAATTCCTTTCCATAGTTTGGGTGCACATATTAATGACTTAAGTGAATTTTGATTTTCACTTTAACATTTAGTCATTAATTTATAATATTTCAAGTGAGTTTTAATTATTATAAAGTCAAATAATAACTTTATAATATATCAATAGACGATAAAATATTCAACCACTAAAATATTAATATCTCCCTCAATTCTCAATGTTTTGACGACTCAACTCCAAAGGGTGGAAATGACTAAATCCACTATACTCGCCATCGATCCTCTATCCAACACACTAGCCTACGAGGATCAAAATAATAGGCCAATCCACCATAAAACAAGATCACGCTAAAAAGGGGACATTACAGTCCGCCCTCCTTGAAATTGCTTGTCCTCAAGCAATCTCAACAACAATGTGATGTCCCCATCCTAGTCAGCGCAGCTGGTTTTGTGGTTAGCCTATCATTTTGATCCTCGTAGGTTGACAGATGTGTGCAGAGGATCATCTGAGGCAGTTACTCAGTGTTTTGTAGCTTCAGTATTGCAGTTGTTTCAGGTTGGGCCTTCGCAGAATCTTCCAGAGTGGATTTTTAGAAACTTTCTATTTTTAGAAAGTTAGGTCAGGCGGAAGCTGCTATTTTGGGCAGGGCACCTGGTTCAGCTATTTAGCTCAGAGTCGACCCAGTTATTCAGTTGGATGATCAGAAGGAGAAATAAGGAGTATTTAATGATTATTAAATATTTAATATTTTGACTTTATATTAAAGTCACTTTATTAATATATTTAAATATTAATAATTAAATGGGATATTATAAAGTATTTTTAATACTTTATAATAAAGTGATATAATTGACATAATGAATAATTATTATTCATTTATGAGACGTCATTTAATTATTTATAATTTCTCCTAAGTCTTAAAGGCGAATTTAATCATTTCATTAAATGATTATTAAAAAGAGCTGTTGGGTCGAATTTCTCAAGGGAAATATATATACACTGGAAAGACAAAATCGAACCATTATGATATGATATTCTAATTTGTCTTATTTTGCTCTGAGCATTGGAGTTTGCAAAACCTAGGGTTTCAGCAGACGATTCGTTTCTGGAGAACGATACCTCTTCAGGAATTGGCATACTGAGACTGTGCAATACCAGTTGAAGCTTGCATCTTGGTGACTTCATTCAGAAGTTGCAGTTGGATTAATTGATTGATTCAGGAAAGTTCCTTCAGGGTATATTTATCAACAAACAGGGGCGACTTCTCCCAGGGTTCATTTATCTGAGATTTGGCATTAATTACTTGAGGCCGTACCATATTCTTTTGCTGCTGCAGCAGGGCCGTACTTGTACCAGCAAGGCCGTACTTTCACACTACAGAGAAATACGCCTTCTCCCTTAGCTTATATCATTTGGATCTTGTGCGCCTGGGGTCATTGGGGCTTCAGCATTGATTTTTTCTAGCCTGGAGATTGCTCTTTCCATTCAGCCGTACTATTTCATTTGTCTTCTGGCGCCTGCAAGAAGAAATCAGGGTCCTTCATAATAAATTTGTATTCCATTCATATATTGTTATTTGCCTTTGTAAACGCTCTGGAAGTGAAATAAAATGATGCGCCTACCTTCTCTGAACATTGTTAGAGCTTATTTAGAGATTATTTATTTATTATGAATTTATTATCAATTTTAGAGAGAAATCGCAGTTTTTTCATGTTAATGCAAAAACCCCAAAAAATTCAAAATACATAAAACTTTCAAAAATCGCCACATTCAGTCAAGGGTTTGGGTTGAGAACCACCAGAGTTCTTACAAACAACGAATACACCACTCCACCAGGATCCCAAGGGAAGTGTTGTGTAATGTCCCTCATGCCACCAACCAACTTCCTCTACTCAACACTGATCTCAACTTCACCATGCCAGATGTGGTGAAGCCAACGAATGGGACTCATCCAATCAGTAGTGTTGAACCTGTCGGTACTCAAGTCCCAATGCAAACCAAACTCATCCATCTGCTCTGTGGAGATAGGAAAACTGGAAGTTCCCGCAACACCATAACAATCTCCACCCTCTGCTGATTTCCTATAGATGTGTTGACTATCCCTCATAGGCGCTGAATGATGTGTGATCACTCCTCTTAGGTTGCTGATATGAAACGGAACAGCACCCTCAAAACTACAAGGCCAACCTATGGGGATGCAAAAGATACCAATAGGTTCATAGGATGATAGAGTATCATCCCTATACCGCTTTCTCGTAACGAGGAAATATTGTAACACTCCTCGAGACTCATGTGTAGCAATGACACTAGTGGCTGGTCCACTAAGTGTGTGAGCTTTTATTGGGCTCTCAACTAGAGGTAACTCAAAAGACATAAGATGCATGTTGTGTATACCAAAAGAATTTCTTGAATCACACACAACTGCATATTCTTCATTTGACTTATCTCAAGACGCTCCTCCTTTGCATACTCAACACCTACACATTCCTTCCTTGGAAGAATTAGAGATCGAAGATGTGACTCTCTTTGTTTGTTTGCTTGATCGAGCTGGCTTCAACGTTCCTTAACTTCCTACAAATGCTGATTTGCATTGGCAGCCAACATCTTTGCCTTTTTAGCTCTTTGTAGCCACCCATCACACAAAACTTGTGTTTGGCTCACATCTTCTAAGGTCTGATATACAAAATCAGAATTTTTGTGACTTGAATCAGCGATGCATTCCTCGTTAATGACACCCTCATCTAGCGTGTCAGAACCGTCCACAATATTTTCTGAAATTGCCATGACTTTCAAATCATCATTTCGCTCAAGTGAAAGGCTGTTGTCATGAACATCAGACTTGTTATCATGTCTGATAACAACTTCTTGAGCGCTGAAAATATCCACTTTCTCCTCAAGTTTCACCTTCTTTTCCTTCTCCTTTGTAATGATAAGTTTATTTGCATTAGTGTTTGATTTCTTTTTCTTTGCAAACAAAGAATCCAAATTTTCCGGATGTTGTATTAGCCTTGTTAAATTCTTATCATAATTTTGAAAAGCCTGCATGAGTTCCTGTATAGACTTCATTTTACCCAAAACCACCAATCATCTGCTGCTGCTAAAGATGAGTGTTGATCACTCGAATGTATCAAATGTGTGCATAATAAAATTTAATTTCAAACCCACCAAGGTGGCAGGAAACGACTCTGATACCACTATGATGAGTCCAGTTGGCTCCAACTCAAACCCTTGATGTTTTCTGCTTATCTTTTGTGTTTTTTAAGTTTTTTAGGAGAAATTCTAGACAAAAGTAGAAGGGGCGCCAAGCATAAAATGCATATAAAACTAAAATTTAAACTAAATCTGAGAAATAGCTTATGTATTAAGCATTATTCAACTACTACAAATAGATCATGAACAACAAACGTACCCGAATCTCTCCAGAATAATTAAATAAAGAATTTTTGGACTTGCCAGGCAAGAATGGCTAAAATTGAATAAAGGCAACGCTTAGAGCCTGAATCTATCTTCTCCCTTGTAGAAACTGGAGGAATGTAGCTATGAATGGTAGGCGCCTAGGATAGAACCCAAACAAGAGCCAAAAATGAAGCGCTTTGGCTCACAGCTTCACATGCCATTCCCAGAAGAGCACGCCTTTCAAGGAAAGGTACGACCACTGAATGTTGAATGGTAATCTTTATTGAAAGCTGAGAAATGTGAAGATGGCGTCCCAGATCTGTAAGCCCTCTCCTTATTTTAAAAACCTGTAAATACTGAATAGAATAACCCTGATAACACAGATGAACTTCTGGATGAAGCTCTCACAATGGCAATCATTCAACTGGTGTCTCACAGCCTCACAACCACAGATTCAATGAAGAATTCTCCTTCTTCAATGAAGGTTTTCCTGAAACCCTTGTCCTCAGACAAAATCACAAAGAAGATAAAAAGTTGCAATGTCAAATGATCAAGAATGAGGTTGAATTGCCTCTTTTTGCCTTATATGCCTAAAAGGCACGACTTCCAAGAAATCACGCCACTTTTGCCATTTAAATACATTTTAATGTATTTAATTCCTTTCTATAGTTTGGGCGCACATATTAATGACTTAAGTGAATTTTGATTTTCACTTTAACATTTAAGTCATTAATTTATAATATTTCAAGTGGGTTTTAATTATTATAAAGTCAAATAATAACTTTATAATATATCAATAGACGATAAAATATCCAACCACTAAAATATTAATATCTCCCTCAATTCTCAGTGTTTTGACGTGCCGTTTGAAGCTGGCAAACACTGAACTGCAAAGGCCTACATTGAGCTCAACACTCAACTGAAGGGGTGGAAATGACTAAATCCACCATACTCTGCCACTGAGATCCTCTATCCAACACACTAGCCTACGAGGATCAAAATAATAGGCCAACCCACCATAAAACAAGATCACGCTAAAAAGGGGACATTACATAAGTTGTGGAAGTAAGATTTTCAATAAACCCTCCCTAAACTTGCTAAAAGTGACGGTTTGCTGCTTAGGTGTCTTCGAGGCCATTTCTATAAGTAAAGATTGTGGATTTTGAGGTTTTGGATGCTGGTTAATGACTATCCATTGAGTTTTTGGGTTGAGAGAAAGTTTTACTAGGTGTTGCTTTGTAAATGTGGCCTAATTGGCCTATTGGGACACCGTAGAAGCCCTGAATTGAGAGTGTTGGTCCAAAGTGACCTATGTTGCTTTTGAGATATGATTTGATAGATGTTAAAGGGTGTCTAAAAATACAATTGGTTAGTGGGTTTGAAATTGGATTTGCAAAATAGGTTCAAGAAATTAAGTGTACAGATCTACAAGGTGAATTGTGTGGATGTATGAAAAATCACCCTAGATAGGGTTTGGAAGATTAAAGGCTTGTTGAAATCAGTTGAATTTGTGATAGATAATTGATTGCCTCCCTGGTCTACATCAACCAACTAAAGGTCAATGAAGATATGATTGTTGCAACCTTAACTCATTTTGATAACATTCACAAGATAATTGAAGATCATTTTTGGAAGGCACCACTTGAGAGGAGACAAAAAGGCATTGAAGGAGAACTTTCTCTTGCAGATTTGCAGGTGCTCAAAGAAGCTTTGATAGCAACGAAATCAAATTATTCACACCTACTTTCAGATAGATATCATCTCTTCAAGCTTGTTGAAATATATTCTAATGCATTGAAAGGAAAGGAAGAAGAAGTTGATAAGCTTACCTTCGAGCTTAAGGGTACTAGGGATTCCTTAAAGAGTACTCAATTGGCCCTTCTAGAATCATAAGATCGGGTTGGCGGACTTTGTTTAGAGTTGAGTTTGACACACTGTACATCAGCCGAATCAGAAATTCAATAATCTATGCCAGCCACATCCAAAGAACAACAATCCAACACAAAGATTATGGAGTTTAGACAAATGGGCAAAGATTTGGATGAACTTCCTGAGGATGAGGCATCACATGAAGAGTCGAGCACTCATCATACCAAGATGATTCAATGTTTTGACAGGGATCGAGTAGCACATCAAGAATGCAAAGTCTTGAGATTAGAGGAGAAATGCCTACATGAAGATAAAACTTGCAGCCATGGGATAACAAGTAATGCACTTGGTATTCAACTTGACACACTTCTTGGACCAACACTTGATGATGAGCATCCAACAACGAAGGAAGAAGTGCATGAGGCCCTAGAAGGTACGACAAAAGGGTATGAGGCAAATTCTGATTTTCTGATTTGGAACAGCAGTCCTTTACCTTTACATAATCTTGAGGTAGCAGCCATATCACATGAGGATGATAGTGGTAAGAGACCTTACCTTGTTGACGCTAAAGAGTTGGTGGTTAAGATGAAGTAATGGTTGTGGATTCAAGCCACACGCAGTCTGATTTTGTGCATCGTTGTATAGAGGATGTAAAGAGGACTCGAAGCATGTGTGATGAGTGGCTAAGGAGAGCTAGAGAAGCCAAATTGTTGGCTGCCCAAGCAAAACAACACCTACAGAAGGTCGAGGAGCAATGCAGTCATATAGATCATGGGAGGCAGCAGAAAGAGAAATTTCTTCGACCCCTATTTCTTCCAAGGTGTTGGCGTTTAAATTCGCACCTCTGGTATGCGTATTTGAAACGGACAGCTATGCACAGATAAACTGCTCTTCAAATTAGGAGGGGAAGCTCCCTCTTGCTGATGGTGTTTGAAAGAAAGTAAACTAAAACTAAGTTGCCTATCTTTTTGATCAGCTTAGAGCACAAGGTTTATTAAACACAAACGCCGCAGTTGAAATTTTCTATTTTAAAACCTTCAACTACGACTAACTTAAACTAAAGACATTCCTAACCTCTCAACTAATATGCAGAGCGAGAGAAGCTAGAAATTAACAAAGTAGATTTTCTGACAAAATACTTCAATAATCTCTCTCTCTACAAACACCTACACACTTCACTGTAAGTTGAAATCAAGATCATAAAAGTAGAACATAAATTACGGAAATCAGAGATTTTGGATCAAGGCAAAGGAGGCTCGTGATTTTATTACTCAAATCTCTGGAACAAAACTCTCTTCTAACATGCCTGGAACAAGAAATTGCAGCTAAAGAGGCTTGCAATCTTATTCTTACACACTAGAAACAGCAATCACATTAACTCCTTGTTGGCTAAAGAGGCTCAACAATTTGCTATCACAACACAATTGAACAATACTTGAGTAACAAATAGAAGGCAAAGAGGCTCAGCATTTTGTTCTCACTAGCACGGTTAAAGAAACTAATGAGCGAGGGCTCTTATTTATAGGCAAGCAGAGGAGTAGGGAACCCTAAAATCTCCTTGCTTTCACAATCTAGGGCTTGCTCAGCAACCAAGCTTTATTACTAAATCTAGAAAGAAGATAACATTTAACACCTAAAAAAGCGGGAAAAGCAAGAAACGCCAACTATTACATTTATCTTCTTTCTCTTCTTCAAAGAATGGATAAGAATCGTTCCAAGAATAGAAAGAAAGCGGAAAGAAAGCTTCTAGATGAAAATCTGCTTTAAATCTCAATCATATCCGCTAAAAAGCGGGAAATTGGGTCCTGGTCAAGTGCATTGATACTATCTAAGGCAATATTTTGATTCTCCAAGATCTCCTCGCCTTTTGTGATCAAACATAGAGAATCCTTCACTTCTTCAACTACTTTATGAGTTCTATCATCGCTGCCCGAAAAGATGACTCTTTAATTGATAACTTGGCGGCTTTACAACTTTATGTTTCTGACACCTCTCTTGATTTCCAATAGAAGAGTATTGCACAACTCTTTTCTGATACCTTTCCTTTTTCTCATATCACACCTTCTCTCGTTCTTCAGTTGAGATGATGAAGTTTTGACATAGTGTTGATTTGGTCTTAAACTCGAGGGGAGTGTACTCCATATTGAAAACCTTGAAGAATGACTGTAAACTCGCCTATGTTCAGACAAGTTTTGAGTAACTTTCTATTTTCAGAATGCTAGTTTTTTAGCCTCAAACGGACAATTTTTTGGAAATTTTCCTGAGATATGGGTTTTGCTCATAATTTCGTTGCAATACAACCCAGATCGTCCGTTTTTGAAAATTTTCAATTTAGACTGAAAAAGCAGCAAACCCTAATTTCTTCAATTTTTCATCGAAAAAGCTGGCACCTGGGTTTTGTTCAGAATACAATTAGAAATGGACCCAGTTGATCAAATTTGAAAAACATTGATGGCTGATCGAAAAAGCAGCCAACCCTAGAATTTGAAATTTTTCTTGAAAAAGCTGTGATCAGGGTTTTCTTCAGAACACTGATTTGAGAGGACCCAAATGGTTGAAAACTAAATGCACTGAGGATTTCACTGACATGCAAAATAAAAGCAGCTGCTGCAACTTGATGAAGTTCTTGAAAATTTCTTCAGAAGAACGAAGTGAAAAGACCTAGATGGCTGAAAATTTGAAAACCTTTGATCTTCTCTTTGAAAAGTTTGATCTTCTGCATGAAAAAGCTTGAAAAAGCAAGGGTTTAAGTTGCTGGTCTGAAAATTTTGATGAAAAACCAGCAAGCTATGCTCTTGAATCTTGAAAAATTTCTTCAAACTTGCTGCTCCAACTTTCTCCTTTGAATGCTACCTGCAAAAATAATGAAAATAACATAAAAGAGAGGTGTTAAATAGACTTAGGGTTTTGTTTTTGCTTTGCTTTCTTTTGCTTTTATTTCCAAAACCCTAAAATCTCAGGTTTTGTTTTTGATTTGCTTTATTTTGCTTTTGGACGCCATCTTCCTCCATCGCGGAGCCAGACTGATTCTGAGAAGGATGTTCTGGAGGAGTCCCAAGCTAAAAACTTCGTCTCGGCCTTCGAATTCATGGGAGCCTTTTCCTCCCAAGGGTGCCCATTTTACCCAGAGTTAACCATTTTTGTGATCTTCAAATTTCTTTGTTGACACCTCTTCTACGGATGATATCATTGAATCTGGTGCTCTGGGTGTCGGATTGACTGACGATTATGCTCATCGCGGAGCTGACGAAGAATAAGGAGGGGTCTTCTGGAAGAGATTTCGCTGAAAAGTGAATTCAAGTCCCTCAAAAGCTTGGGCGCCCATCTTGGCTGGGGACGCCCATGTTCACCAGAGTTCGACTTTTTTTTAAACTTTTTCTTGTTTACTTTTGAATCTTGGTTTTCAGTCTTCGTCAGACTCCTTGTTCGGCGCTTTGTATCTGGTGACTGCGACATCTGATTGTCATGCTGAGTATCTCGTTGGAAAGCTGGACCAACTGCGAAGAGATCATGTTAGACACACTTCCCTGGATTCATTTGTTTCAACCTCTGAAAACTTAGGTGCCCTTCTTCACCAGGGGCACCCAAACCCTCCAGACTTAGTCAATTTTATCTTTGACTTCCTTCAGAGTTTGAAACCTTCTTTCTGTATCTTTGACTTCAATTTGAATTTGCCGGAAGACGACCAGTCGGATGATTTGACGGAGACAAGCACGTCGATGCTGGCCGAACACAAAAGAGATCGAGCATAATTTTGAACCCTGAAAGCTGAATTAGGTGCCTCAAAAAGTTGGGCGCCCAAACTCACCTGGGGCGCCCAAGTCTGGCAGTGTTAGAAAATTTTCATCTTTTTATCTTCTTCGTTCTTCGTGCTGGTTCATCATCTCGCCTTCTGTTGAATGCTCTGAATGTTGAATTTGACGCCTGGCAGCCGACTGACCTCCATTAATGACTTCGGAGCTCCTGATATGCTTCTGAAAAAAAGCAGAAAAGACCCACTAGGGAAAAACTAATTATTGTGAGATTCTGACTGCACCAGCCTGATATGGATGTATTTTGAGCCAATTAAGATCAGTTTGGACCCTAACAGACTGACTTTCTATTTTTTGAAAGTTTTGCAAGTATCCATTTTCCAAGAAACCCAGAAAAACCCAGAAAACGTTACTAATTTTAAAAAAATTCTAAAAATAGCAGTTTTCCTAAAATTTAGGGATGAAAAACTGAGATTTGGGTTTTGTAGGTTAAGTTGCTCTGAGCAAACCCAGATCGTCAAAATTTGAAAATTTTATGTTTTAACCCCTCATGCAAGACATGCACACCCAAATTTTGACCTTTTTGACTGATTTAATAAGACTTTTACTCATTTCTTCAAAATGTCTAAGTGTAACAAAAATTTTAATTTCGGGGTACAACATTGGCTCTGTTTGGGGACCATGGCAGGTACTTACGGCATAGGAGAACCATAGAATCTATGGAGTTTTGGGCTTAGACCAGTGCCTTGTCCATTGGGTATCGGAGTCAACATCATTTCCTAATCACCTATTTTGCAAGACTTTCCTTAATCACCTAAAAACCGGACTTCTTAGAAATCACCTAATAGTTGGACTTCCCTACTAATCACCTAAAACAAGACTCCTAATCACCTAAAACACGACAGGACTGTTACGGAAAGGGGAAACACAACATAACGAAAACATCACGGAAAGGGGAAATACATCACAAAAAACAAGGAAAAATATTTACAAAGATTGTTCTCGAGAAAACTTACTCCACCCCTGAAGGGACGAAGTGCTTCAGGTATTGCCCGCTGTGTGGTAGAGGGAGGAGACTTCCATCCAAGTGTGAGAGAATATAGGTGTTCTCCCCTGCGGGCTCGTGAATCTTGAAAGATCCCAGCCACAAGGAATCAAATTTGTCGTGCATTCCCTTGGGCTCATGTCTCTTATCCCATAAAAGGACTTGATCTCCAATCTCGAAATCTCGTTGGCGAGCTTTCTTGTCAAAAAATTTCTTCACTCGCTCCTGGTGCTGAGTGATTCTATCTACCACCTCCACCCTTTCTTCTTGAAGCTTAGTCAGGTACAAGATACGCTTTTGAATTGGATCTGAGAATTCTCCATCTTCTACTACGGTTGCCAGCTGTAAGGCGGACAACTCCAGTGTGATAGGTATCATTGCTTCCGTACCATAAAGGAGGATAAAGGGTGAGGTACCAATGGCTCTCTTTGGAGTAATTTTGTCGGCCCAGAGAGCATCATAAAGTTTCTTATGCCAAGTTCGTTGACTGGAATCAACCAACTTGCGAATGATTGTGACAATGTTCTTGTTTGATGATTCAACTTGTCCATTACGCTGCGGGTAAAAATTTGATGAATGAGATAAAGTAATGTTGTGATCAAAACAAAACTCCATTAGCTCCTCAGATGAGAAACACATTCCATTATCTGTCACAATTTTGCGAGGCACCCCGAAGCACGTAACAATGTTTTCCTTCAAGAACTCACACACGACCTCAGACGTAGCTCGCTTGGTGGGAATGGCCTCAACCCATTTAGTGAAATAATCAGTGGCTATAAGGACATAGATATGACCCTTGCTGGAACGTGGGTTGATAGGACCAATGAAATCTAAACCCCATTGCTGAAATGGAGCGTCTATAATGACTGGCCTGAGAGGGGCGGCTGCCAATTTTGCCTTGCCAACAAACTGCTGACACAACTGACATTTATGTACCCACTCATATGCATCGCGGAACATGGTCGGCCAAAAGAACTGTGCCCGCAAGATTTTGAAAGCTGTCACCTTTGAAGAAAAGTGACCACCGCATGCTTGATTATGGAAAGCTTCTAGCAAGCGCCGTTGTTGATCTTTGGTAACACACAACAAGAATGTTCCATCAAGTCCCTGTTTGTACAGGACATTGTTGAAGATTACATAATTATGCGCTTTGAACTTAAGCATTCTCCTTTGTTGCTTGTTCAGGTGATTCGGACAATCACCATATGTCAGGTAATACCATATCTCGGTAAACCATTCTCCCGAAGACTCGATCAGTAAGACCATTGGAAGATCTTCTTTAACTTCAGGTTCAATCTCAGGTATACCTTTGGCTTGAAGCTTCTTATCTCCATCTTCTGCTATCAACTGACAAAGACTTCTCCCGCGGACAAGTTTGGTTGGCTTGATCTCCAAGTCATACTCTTGCACCTTCACGACCCAGTTTCCTCTTTTCGAGCCCATCTCTTGTTGAGTTAGCACGCTTTTCACTACTGGATCTGTGACATATACAATGGTGTGAGTATTTAAGATATAAAATCTGAAATTCTTTACGGCTTGGACCACTGCATAGGCATTCTTTTCAATCTGAGAGTATCTTGATTCGCTGTCTTTGAAACTACAGCTCATGAAAGCTATCAGAGATTCAATTTCCTCATTTAACTTCTGTGTCAGAATGGCAGACAGAGTGTGCTCTGACGCATAACAATAAAGGATAAATTCCTTTCCAAAATCGGGACAAACTAGCACTGGAGCTCGACTGATGGCTTCTTTTATTGCTGCAAACGCCTTCTTGCCTTCTTCCGTCCACTTGAAAGTTGTCTTCTTCTTCATCATAGCAGATATATCTTTAGTCAACTCAGAAAAATCTGGTACAAACCTTCATATGAAATTCACTTTACCAAAGAAAGAGTGTACCCCTGTTCTGCTCGTTGGAAGAGACAAACTTTGGATAGCTTCAACCCGACTTGGGTCAATTCGAGTTCCCTCCTTGGAGACAATGTGGCCAAGCAACTTGCCTTCCGTCATCGCGAAGATAGACTTTTTGGGATTCAACGATATTTTATGATACCTGCATCTCTCGAAGACCTTTCCTAGATGTGAAAAATGATCTCCACATATCTTCGAGAAAACAATGAGGTCGTCTAGATAGACAACTATTACTTTATTCTTCAAGTCTCCAAATGCCAAATCCATGGCTCTCTGAAATGTAGCACTGGCGTTGATGAAGCCAAAAGGCATTCTTTCATAGGCAAATGTACCCCATGGGGTTGTGAATGTCATCTTGAATTGATCTTCCTCAGCTACTGCAATTTGATTATAACCAGAAAAACCATCCAATAAGGACAGCATCTCTGAACCAGTAACCGTTTGCAATGTGTGCTCCATGATCAGCAAAGGATAATTATCCTTGAGCGATGATTGATTTAAGTTCCTGAAATCGACGCAAATTCTAATTTCTCCATTCTTGCGTACAGGAACTATATTCGACACCCAGGTGGAATGATGGATCGGAAAGATGATCTTTGCATTCACCATCTTCTGGATCTCCGCGTAGATGGTATCTTGAATCCGCGGATTGTAGTGTCTTTGCTTTTGCCTGAAGGGCTTCGCTTCAGGTTGAAGAGGAATTGTGTGAGACAATTCTCTTGGTGTAAAAACTTTTAAATCTTCATATGACCAGGCGAAGACATCTCGGTATTGCTTGAACAAAGAGATGAACCTCTCGCTTTCCTCTGCAGTGCAGCATGTACCCAGATTAACAAGCCTAGGCTTGTCAACTGTACCAATATTGATTTGTTGATATTCGGCAGAGGTTCTTTCGCTTGAGTTTCTCTGATCTTGTATGTATCTGTCGTGCCTGTCAAAAATATTTTCCAAGGAAACCAAACCCTCGGGAATTTTATTTCCTTTCAACTGGATAATGCTGGTATCTGGTTCTTCTGGACTTTCTTTGTCTTCAGCAATCTTTGGCGCATCGGAGACTTTTGTTACTGCTTCTCTATGAGTAGATGAACTGCCCTCAAAGAACAATTCTTTGAAATTATCTCCCATAACAAGAAACTCCTTAATGTGTTCATCATCGTTAAAGACTTGCCAATTATCACAGTTGTCAGGCACAGCTGGCCTGTATATTAGCTCAATAGCAAATGCATTCTGACGGAAGTCAGAATGTGGCATGAAAAGTGAAGCTAATACCGCGAGGGCATCTGCTCTGCTATTTTCTAGACGTGGAATGTACTTGATGTCAAAAGCTTTGAACCAATCTATTGCATTCCACACCCTATTTCTATAGTGTCGAAGACGATCTGCTTTCACTCTGAATTGATCTCTGACTTGTTTTACAACAAGCTCTACATCACCTTCGACCCTAAGATATTTGATACCCATGTCCTTTGCATTTCTAAGACCTAGTAAAAGCGCCTCATATTCCGCCGTGTTGTTTGTACATTCAAATTGCAAGCGGTATGCGAATGGATACAATTGTCCTTCAGGAGAACTTATCACAACTCCCGCTCCTGAACCAGCAGTGGAACAACTACCATCGAACTGCAAAGTCCACAGTTTAGAATCTTTTGCTGATTTCTCTACGATGCACGCGATCTCTTGACTTTCTTCAGGAATCTCTAACAGCATGGCGTAAGTACCAAGACCCGTTTCTTGATATAGAACTTGAGCTTGAGGATCTTGAGACTTCACGACCGTAAATCGAGATTTGGGTTTTCGTTCTAGCTTGAAAGTTCCATTCTTTAATGGAATGTTTGCAGAAGACCAATCCATTTGAATCTCTCCACCGAGGTCCTTGCAAAAGCTTTTGCTTAATAGCATCCCGTAGCTCGCTGGAATGTCAGCTACCAAGATGGTCATCATGATTTTCTTTTCAGGGCAAGCCGCCAACCTCACTTGAGCATCTTTCAATTGTCCAACTAACGGCACTGACTTGGACTCCAGTGAGTAACATTTGTCCCTCGTCTTGGTGCATGAAAGTCCTAAAGCATTCATCACTTGTAAAGGCATGACGTTGTTTGAAGCTCCGGAATCGATGATACAATTGCTAAATTTGTAACCCCCTATATATAGAGAAATATAAAAGGGTTTAGGCTTATCTTCCGTCGGAACGGATGATTCGAGCAATGTGGGCTGCTTGGCAGGTCCTTTCTTCACAAATTTGAGAAGTCGGTCCACTTGCTCTGGGCGATCTTGGAGATACTCTAACTGAGAAATCTGCACTTTGTTCTTCATCAAAGAATCTACAATATCAAAATTTGCTGAGGACGAGTATTCAACAACTGCTTTCACATTCTCTTGAGAAGATTTAACATTTGAAGTAGAAGCTACTTCTTTTCCTTTTTCTTTGTCTTTTGATACTTTCAGTCTCTCCTCTTCCTCTTCTTTGTGTGCCCTCAGATGTTGACCGCTGGTGAACACAGGAGTCGTATGATTCTCAGGATTTACTGGAAGAGAGTACTGACGAATATCTTCTTCTTGATCTTCAAAATCGGGTTCACTTTCAAAGTAGCCCGTTGCGGAGTCACCATCGAAGTTGTCCGATTGAGGTAAGACAACATTCGAACTTGGAGTTGGGAAGAAATTTGGTGCAGGTGCAGCTTCGGCATATCCCATTATCTCTTTCATTCTGACATTTTCGGGGAAAGTGGAGCCAGTATGTTCAGTAGAATCATGAAAAGAGCAAAACACAGCATTTTGTGTATTGTCAGCCGCTTGCCTTGGTGGAGGTGGCCCTCGCGGCCTATAATTGTTGTAAGGCTGAAAGTTATTTCTCCTTGGCTGATACGGCTGCTGAGGTTGATAAGGCTGCTATGGTGCTGGCAAAGCAGGTGCTGGTGCAACTTGAGCAAGAGGTGTAGGTTGAAGTGGCAATTGCCTCTTGAGAATAGTTACTTCATTTGCAACCCTTTGGAGTAACGGATCAGCAGCACTTTGAACCAAAGGCCTGATAGCATCTCCTTTGATCTTTCCTGAAGTGATCATGTTGTCTTCAATTTCTATTGCACCTTGCTGTGCTTCTCCCAGTTCAGTCTCGTGGGCCGATCTCAGGATAAAGGCTATCTCTGATGGAAGTGCATTGACAAAACTGCTCAACAGGATCTCAGGTAGAGGATTGAGTGTGTCTAAGAGACGAGTAACGAGGCGGTTAAACCTTGCCACGAACTCTCTCATTGGTTCATTGTCCTCTTTCTTTAAATTTGAGAGCTGAGCAAACAACTGATGGCTGTCCTCAGCTGGTTTGAACCTTGCGAGAAACTTTTTAGTCATAGTATTCCAGTTGTTTATGCAACCAGGTTCTAGGTGATTGAACCATTCGGCAGCAGCTCCCGCGAGAGTCTCAACAAAGAGACGTACAACAATATCTTCATGAGCTACATGCAAAACAGCGCAAGCTGTTGAAAAGGATGAAAGATGATCGTCAGGATGTTGACTTCCATCACCTTGAAATCGTGGAAAGTGTTTTCTTGACCCCTTAGGCAATTCATGATTTGTTGCAAAGGCCAAAGGTCCGATATGATCACCCCAAGCCAATGGGGGACCTCTTCTCCGATTGCGATTGTCGTTGTTGTGATCATCGTTGTTATTGTTGTCACCCATTGCTTCGGGTTCTTCTTCTTCGAACACAGGTATAGTGTTGAACTCAGGAACTGTGTCGAACCAAAGAACTGCGTTGGATGATTCTCCAACTTGTGTAGGAAGTGTCTGCGGAACGAAAGGATCAACTTCCTCTTGGAAGAGCGGATTTGTTCTTGTTCTCCTCCTTGTATAGACTATGTACGCCAGGATTGTCTAGTCCCACGCGGGTGGTGGCAAGATAGGTCTTCCGGCTGCAATATTGGCTTTCTCTTCCTCTTTGTCTAGAATAATAGCAGCGTTTCTCCACTGAGCAGGAGTCTCCTTCTTCTCAAAGATGAAACTCCTCAGGCTGCTGATGATGTCTACTTGCTCTCCTTCAATTATCTGGAAACTCGGATGGAAAAATGGAGGTGTAAGATCAAGTTGTTGAACTCGAGCAGTAGGACGCTAGATAGTCATACCCATGACATAAAACCTAAGCTTTCTTTGTTGTTCAATGCTTCGTGCCCCATGGTGGGCGCCAGAAAACTGGTGGCGTTTAAATTCACACCTCTGGTATGCGTATTTGAAACGGACAGCTATGCACAGATAAACTGCTCTTCAAATTAGGAGGGGAAGCTCCCTCTTGCTGATGGTGTTTGAAAGAAAGTAAACTAAAACTAAGTTGCCTATCTTTTTGATCAGCTTAGAGCACAAGGTTTATTAAACACAAACGCCGCAGCTGAGATTTTCTGTTTTAAAAACTTCAACTACGACTAACTTAAACTAAACACGTTCCTAACCTCTCAAGTAATATGCAGAGCGAGAGAAGCTAGAAATTAACAAAGTAGATTTTCTGACAAAATACTTCAATAATCTCTCTCTCTACAAACACCTACACACTTCACTGTAAGTTGAAATCAACATCATAAAAGTAGAACATAAATAACGGAAATCTGAGATTTTGGATCAAGGCAAAGGAGACTCGTGATTTTACTACCCAAATCTCTGGAACAAAACTCTCTTCTAACATGCCTAGAACAAGAAATTGCAGCTAAAGAGGCTTGCAATCTTATTCTTACACACTAGAAACAGCAATCACATTAACTCCTTGTTGGCTAAAGAGGCTCAACAATTTGCTATCACAACACAATTGAACAATACTTGAGTAACAAATAGAAGGCAAAGAGGCTCAGCGTTTTGTTCTCACTAGCACGGTTAAAGAAACTAATGAGCGAGGGCTCTTATTTATAGGCAATCAGAGGAGTAGGGAACCCTAAAATCTCCTTGCTTTCACAATCTAGGGCTTGCTCAGCAACCAAGCTTTATTACTAAATCTAGAAAGAAGATAACATTTAACACCTAAGAAAGCGGGAAAAGCAAGAAATGCCAACTATTACATTTATCTTCTTTCTCTTCTTCAAAGAATGGATAAGAATCGTTCCAAGAATAGAAAGAAAGCGCAAAGAAAGCTTCTAGATGAAAATTTGCTTTAAATCTCAATCATATCCGCTAAAAAGCAGGAAACTGGGTCCTGGTCAGGTGCATTGATACTATCTAAGGCAATATTCTGATTCTCCAAGATCTCCTCGCCTTTTGTGATCAAACATAGAGAATCCTTCACTTCTTCAACTACTTTATGAGTTCTATCATTGCTGCCCGAAAAGATGACTCTTTAATTGATAACTTGGCGGCTCTACAACTTTATGTTTCTGACAACTCTCTTGATTTCCAATAGAAGAGTATTGCACAACTCTTTTCTGATACCTTTCATTTTTCTCATATCACACCTCTCATTCTTCAGCTGAGATGATGAAGTTTTGACATAGTGTTGATTTGGTCTTAAACTCGAGGGGAGTGTACTCCATATTGAAAACCTTGAAGAATGACTGTAAACTCGCCTATGTTCAAACAAGTTTTGAGTAACTTTCTATTTTTAAAATGCTAGTTTTTTAGCCTCAAACGGACAATTTTTTGGAAATTTTCCTAAGACATGGGTTTTGCTTAGAAGTTCGTTGCAATACAACCCAAATCATCTGTTTTTGAAAATTTTCAATTTAGACTGAAAAAGCAGCAAACCCTAATTTCTTCAATTTTTCACCGAAAAAGCTGGCACCTGGGTTTTGTTCAGAATACAATTAGAAATGGACCCAATTGATCAGATTTGAAAAACACTGATGGCTGATTGAAAAAGCAGCCAACCCTAGAATTTGAATTTTTTCTTGAAAAAGCTGTGATATAGGTTTTCTTCAAAACAATGATTTGAGAGGACCCAAATGGTTGAAAACTAAATGCACTGAGGATGACATGCAAAATAAAAGCAGCTGCTGCAACTTGATGAAGTTCTTGAAAATTTCTTCAAAAGAACAAAGTGAAAAGACCTAGATGGCTGAAAATTTGAAAACCTTTGATCTTCTCTTTGAAAAGTTTGATCTTCTGCATGAAAAAGCTTGAAAAAGCAAGGGTTTAAGTTGCTGGTCTGAAAATTTTGATGAAAAACCAGCAAGCTATGCTCTTGAATCTTGAAAAATTTCTTCAAACTTGCTGCTCCAACTTTCTCCTTTGAATGCTACCTGCAAAAATAATGAAAATAACATAAAAGAGAGGTGTTAAATAGACTTAGGGTTTTGTTTTTGCTTTGCTTTCTTTTGCTTTTATTTCCAAAACCCTACAATCTCAGCTTAATGAACTTGGACACCATCTTCCTCCACTTGCAATTTTGAAAATCTTGAAAACCTTGAAAATTTTTCTAAGGCTTGAGAAGTTGGGCGCCCATCTTCACCAAGGGCGCCCACTTTAAGCAGAGTTAGTCAAATTTTTGCCATTTTCAATTTTTTGTCATTTTGACCCCCTACTTTGCCTTCTGATTTCCTGTTTGCAGATTGATCCAACATGCGAGCTGAAAGATCCATTGCGGAGCCAGACTGATTCTGAGAAGGATGTTCTAGAGGAGTCCCAGGCTAAAAACTTTGTCTCGGCCTTCGAATTCATGGGAGCCTTTTCCTCCCAGGGGCGCCCATTTTACCCAGAGTTTACCATTTTTGTGATCTTCAAATTTCTTTGTTGACACCTCTTCTACGAATGATCTCATTGAATCTGGTACTCCGGGTGTCGGATTGACTGACGATTATGCTCATCATGGAGCTGACGAAGAATAAGGAGGGGTCTTTTGGAAGAGATTTCGCCGAAAAGTGAATTCAAGTCCCTCAAAAGCTTGGGCGCCCATCTTGGCTGGGGGCGCCCATGTTCACCAGAGTTCGACTTTTTTTTAAACTTTTTCCTATTTACTTTTGAATCTTGGTTTTCAGTCTTCGTCGGACTCCTTGTTCGGCGGTTTGTATCTGGTGACTGCGACATCTGATTGTCATGCTGAGTATCTCGTTAGAAAGCTAGACCAACTGCGAAGAGATCACATTTCACACAGTTCCCTGGATTCATTTGTTTGAACCTCTTGAAAACTTGGGCGCCCTTCTTCACTAGGCTCGCCCAAACCCTCCAGACTTAGTCAATTTCTCTGATTTGGTTCTTCTGAGTTTTTGAAGATCCGAATATTGATGACAAAGGATCGCCCCTCACTGAAGAGATCAATGCAGTGTTAGAAAAAAATCTGTTCACGAATCACCAATGACTCGGCACACGCCTTCTCATCTGCTTGAATCCGACCAGATATCGACCTGAATCGCCTTAATATGCTTCTCCTGCAAAAAAGACCCGCTAGGGAAAAATTGATTATTTTGAGATTCTGACTACACCAGCCTGATATGGACGTATTTTGAGCCAATCAAAATCAGTTTGGACCCTAACGGACCGATTTTCTATTTTTAGAAAGTTTTGCAAGTATCCATTTTGCAAGAAACCCAAAAAAACCCAGAAAACGTTACTAATTTTAATAATTTCTAAAAATAGCAATTTTCCTAAAATTTAGGGATGAAAAACTGAGATTTGGGTTTTGTAGGTTAAGCTGCTCTGAGCAGACCCAGATCGTCAGAATTTGAAAGTTTTATGTTTTAACCCCTCATGCAAGACATGCACACCCAAATTTTGACCTTTTTGACTGATTTAACAAGACTTTTACTCATTTCTTCAAAATGTCTAAGTATAACAAAAATTTTAATTTCGGGGTACAACACAAGGGATGAAGCTATGGAGGTTTAGCATGTGTGGGATGAACCTCTTAACGTAGTAGAACACAAGTTGTAATCAGCTTTGCATGGGTTTGATGAGAGGTATGATTTAGAAAATTCATTTTGTTCAAATAATCTTCCTCCTAAGGAACATGAGTCATGCCATTTGGAGAGCCCATTGAAGGTTCAAGTCATGATTAAGGGGGAGGTAGTTATGCATACACATTGTGGATCAGCACATAATGATATATATGCATGTGTAGAAGGAAACAATTGTGGTTCAGATTTGGTAGGGAGTCTAACCATCATTGGAAAGCTCATTGAGTCTACTTGTGTTTTGACACCACACCGTCATGATGATGATTCTTTGAAGAAGCATAAGGCTATCCTAATTTTAGGACTTGAGGGATGTGAAGTCGATGTCATGAAGGTATTTGATTTTGAGTGGCATGTGCTTGTAGATGTTGGGTTTCAATTGGACTATAGTCCAAGGCATGGAGATGAGCATGAGAGCAAGAAATTTCCAGCCCTAATCCATTGGTTTCTAGCTCACACATTGTTGGTTGATGGCAGTTCTACTTTGTTGATCATGGAGTTTCTAGATTATATATCGATGTTTGCAATTGTTTGGGTAGATTGGAGTGTTTGTGTCTGCTACTACAGTCTTGGGAACTTGCGAGATGATGAGGTCCTAACATCCTATGACAGCAGAGGCACTCTTGACACCATCATAGGTATTGGTGTGGTTGGTACATCTCTTCACTAGGATTTGGGTGAATTGCTTCGCAACCCTTGGTTGAGTGATGTTTATATCAAAGTGGAGCAATGGAAGGTTTGGTATACGTGGTTGTGCTTTAGAGGTCATATCAAATATCACTTGTCACTATACAGGAAAATTGCAAGGAGTAAAATTTCAAATTTTGGGGAATGGAACCAAATTGAGTTCGAGTGTGTATGGCTAGTTTTGTCTAATTGTTGGCCACCGGAGCTTACCTTGCATATCATTTTTCAGTTTCTCTATGGGAGATACAACCATAGGTTGAGGAGCAAGATGATCATGAAGCATTTGATAGGATGGAAAGATCTTCCTATAGAGGATCCTACATGGGAGTTTGTAACTACAGTTATGACTTTGCATAACACCTTGAAGAGTTATATTGAGGAGTATGGTTTTGGGTTCAATAGATATTTCTTTCACCTACCCAAGACCATGATAGGTACAAGGATTGTAATTATGGACCTTGCAGTGATGTTTCAACAGGCGATGTTTCATGGTTTAGGTTTCAGCCCTTACAGGTGTCTCAACTTGGGATTTGATGATGATTACTTTCCTAGTTTCCAGGAGAGGAGAGTGTTGTTGTGGGACGATGTTATCATAGTTTTTATCAAAGTGGCTTAGCATCAACATGGTAGTTCCATTCTGAGATTGACTTGGGACCCTAGAATCTTACTTGGTTTTAATGTGGATCAATCTGTTTTTCTTGGAGTTGTGATGACATTGCTTGAGGACAAGCAATCTTTGGGAAGGGAGGACTGTAATGTTCCCTTTTTTAGGGTTTCCTCTTTTGGCAGTTTACGCTATCTTTCGAGATCTATGTCTACATACTCAGAGGAGTATATCAATGTCGCTAGAGAGCTTTTTGGGTTTTCCTGGGTTTTCTCTGATCATTGGTGAGCAATATTGCTATTTTTAGCAATGACTTTTTAGCACTTACTATTTTAAGTAAGATTCAGGGTATCTCAATTTGGGCCAATTTGGTGTTAAGATACACTTTCTATTTTTAGCAATATGTTATTTTAAGTAAGTGCTATTTTGGGAAACTGGTCTTGGCAGCAGTGCAATGCAAGGTTTTCAGTTTGGGCAGTGCTTGGCAATTGCAATTTAGTGAGTTCTAATGTTTTGGCATATTATTCTCTTAAGTCTTCAAAAGGGGATTTTATGACTTATGTTATTAAGTTATTAAAGACCCCCTTGGCCTAGTAGAGCAAAGTTGTTTCTAAAAAGGGGTCAATGTTTTATCTTGTGTGGTGCCTAAAAAGGAGTTTATTTATCAATTTTTAAGGCTAATGTTATGCCTTATAAGGTCGGATGCCTAGTTTGGATTTAATGTCAATTTTAAATAAAAAATCAGAAGTGAAATTTCGGAGGCATAAAGTTGGACGCCCCTCTTGCGGTAATTTCATGTCATTTGATAAAGTGAAATGAGAGGGAAAAAACATTCAAATTTAAATGCAAGTTGCCCATACTTTTCCCTCACTTTTTAAATATGAGTCTGAGCTATCATTTGCATATGAAAACTTTGGCAACTTAAGGAAACTCTGCTAGATTTTCTCCAAGATTTGTATACTGCTGGTTGAGGACGAAAACCCTCATCTCTAGTTGCTGGTTTTGGTGGTGAGAGGTCCGCCCTAGCTGGTTGGAGTGATTCTACTTTAGGGATCACCTTTGCATTCACAAATTTAATGATTTCATCATTTGGGTTGTGTTAGAATGAAGATATTTTCCGTATTTTGAGTTGGGATCAAAGATTTTGGTTCAATAAATGGTTTGCATCTTTCGGGAGTGTGTTTGGAGCTGTTTGATTACATTTTCAGAGGTCTGACACACTTTTTCTGAGGTCTGGAAAAGTACATTTTCAGAGTGGCTGGAAGCATAAATCTGCTCATAACTCCATATGTGGGAAGTGCGTCATTTTGGGTGTTGTTTCTATGGATTCCTTGCAGCTAGGCACCTCATTTTGAGCCCTCATTTGTATTGTTTGGTGAAGAATTAATTCACTAGAGTTGATTGCCCCTCCTAGGGAGCCATACCATTTTGGGGGTTTGCATTTTCAGACTTCCTTCTCAGAACAGCAACTTACAGAGGTCTGCAACAGCGTGTTAATGGTGTCTTTTCTCCGTTGAATGTTGGCCAATGTGAAGGAGACTGTTGGGGTTTGATAGTTTATGCATTTGGCGTCTTCCACGAGGAGTTGTATGTGTTTGCTGCTCAATGTATGATAGTGGAAGGGACCTAATATGACTGTAATTAGGTCTGATAGTATTTCCTTAAGTCTGATTTCAATTGTTATTATATGCTAAGATGATTTGTAATGGTTCAATACTAAGTTACCGGTTCGGTTTTGGGTTCGGGTTCGGGTTTGAGAACCCGGTTTGCCAGTTCGGGAAAAAAAAAATTTGGGTTTGGGTTCGTTTTGGGTTTGGTAATACAAAAACATATAAAAATCAGAAATATATACATATTTGCAGCAGTATTTAAGTTCAGAATACACCACCATATTAATAGTCAAATAACACAGTAAAAATACACCACCACTTTATACTCAAAAGTCAAATGTCATGATATAGAATTATAAATTAAAGTTCAAACTTCAAACATAAAAATGCCAAGTGTTTACAATGTCAATCTGAATCATATGGGTCATCAAAAAAAGCAGCATCATTAGCAACATTAGATGCTACATTTTGTGTAGAACCACAAAGACCATTAGTGGCACTCGCACAAGCACTGCCACTAGCACTGACACTACCACTCTCATGCTCAATAGTTGCTTCAGGCTGATAGTCATCATCAATATCAAGTGCAGCTAAGTGACTTGTGGAAGCATCCAAGTCAAGCTGCTCTGGCTCAATATCTCACCTCCTTGTGTCTCCTTCTTTGTAGGAACTATGTTTGTGTGTAAGGAGGCGCAAGTTTGAATGCACATACACCAAGTCCTCAGCCTTTTTTGAATGTAGCCTATTGCATTTTATTGAGTGGATGAAGGAGTATGTGCTCCAATTCCTCTCAGAAGAGGATGAACTAGCAACCTATTAAGACCAAATTAAATTAATAAATAGTTAAGAGTTACAAAAATTAACTAAACAAAATTATTAATTAAAATTAAAATTACAAATATAAATTATAAAACTTACTTGGGATAAAACTTTTATTGCAATAGGTTGGAGGTGCATGTATTCTTGCCCATGGAAGTACCACCAACTATGAGCAGCCACCCTACACTTGTCTCGAAGAGCATCCATATTCTGATCAACACTCCCAAAGCATGCAAAAGCCATAAACTCAGCCCTCACTCGATCACGTTGGTCACGATCACTGAAGATTCTACGAATTGCTGCCTTGTACCCTTGGGCCACTTCACCATCCCTATATGGAGCAACTCTTGATGAAGTAGAAAGTATCTCAGGGCTATAATATTTGGGACTCAATGCAAAAGCGAGAAGATGCAAGGGAGTGGTCATTTTGTTCCATCTATCAACCATGATTTCCTGTAGCTCTTTGAAGAATTTTTCTTCAGGATCTTCCTCTTTTGCATTGATGATGGATCTCATCTTCTCAATCATTGAGTCGATACCATCATATACTTCACCCAAACAAGGTCTATCCAAGTCAGTGTAACGGATCATGCTCAGTATGGGCTCGGTGAAACTGACGAGATACTCAACACGATCCCACCAACCATCATCTAGGATCCTTTGCTTGATCCTATTTGCCCTTTCATTGCTAGATTGCCTCCATACAACCCAATTAGGGCTGATTACCATGGCACATAGTGCCTCACGAACCTTTATAAGTCGTCTCAACACAATTGTGTTGGAGGCAAAACGGTCTCGACAACCTGTTTGAAAATCAAAATTAAAATTAAAATATAATTTAAATATACAAAATCAAAATTTAAAAATTAAAATTAAAAGAAAATTCAAAAATTTAAAAATATTGAGAATTAACTTACCTTCAACAACTCCAATTTAGAGAATTGTCTAAATATTCCTTGCGTCATATGGTGGTTGGTGACAAACATTTGGATGTCTTCGCCCTCGGCATACACCTGTTTGATCCATTCAATTTTGGATCCAATTTTTTGTAGCATTAGATTGAGGGAGTGGACAGCACAAGGTGTCCAAAAAATGTGTGGATACTTCTCCTCAACCAATAACCCAACAGCCCTACAATTTTTGGCATTGTCGGTTACAACTTGCACAACATTTTGATGGCCCACTTCTTCAATAGCTTGGCAAAGGATGTCAGCAATAAATGGACCATCTTTCACCTGTCCTTCACAATCCACTGCTCTCAAAAACATTGCCCCTTTAGGGGACACAGCAATAACATTGATCAATGGGCGATTTCTTGCATCTTTCCATCCATCAGAAACTATGGTCACCCCTGTTTCGATCCACGAATCCCTTATGGGCTTCAAAGAGTCTGCTACATGTTTCACCTCTTTCTCCAATAAGGTGCAACGCACCTTCTCAAAACCTGGGCCCTTATACCCCTTTGGAGCCTCATTAATAGATTTCACCATTTTTTGCCAATATGGTGAACGAACAACATTGAATGCCAATCCATTGGCATAGACACATCTTGCTATGTCTTGATCAGCAATCTCTCTTGCCTCATTCTGAAATGAAGCTTCCAACGGTCCCTTAGATCTTTTATTTGAAGAGGGCATGGTTTGCTCTTGAGGGATGTCCATAAATGGATGGCTTTCTGTAGGTGGAAAATAAGGTGGTGGTGTAGGGGGTTTCATGGATCGAGATCCTTTCTTCAAAGGATGGCTTGTTTTACCACCGGTTGTTTTTTGGTCTGCCTTTTCTTGCTCAGCAATATATTTCAACACTATATGTTCTGGAATGCCTGCGTTGTCTTCACCTGGACAATTTTTGATGCCTGTTTCAGGGATCCCGCACAAGTGCCCTTTTACTCGACTGTATGAGCTCGAATATTGAACATTGCAATGACTACAAATCCAAACATATCCTCCACCACCTGGAAGTTGCTGAACCATTTCTACATATTTCCAAAGGGGAGAGGCTGGGTTTATTTTGAAACGAGATTGGATTGAGCCTGAGGAGGTACCGGTTGCCATTGTAATACGGAATAGTGAATACCTAAGGCACAACATATTGAAATTTTGGTATTGATTCATTGAATTTGAAACTAAAAGACTTAATTAATTTCAAAAAAATGAAAAAATTGAACATGTGTTATAGACATTTAGAAGAATGAAAAGTAAAACAAAACAATAATTAAAAAGCAAAACAAAAGAGTTGAAGTTCACTTGTGAAAAAAAATGTAAAAAAAATAATCAAAAAACCTACCTCTTTTGAAGAAATCTTGCTCTACGATCTTCTTAGCAACGAATAGACACTTGCAAGTGCTTAGGAATAGCACAACAATCAACTTTGAACAATCTACGATCAGCCTTCAAGTCTCTTCCAGCTTGTGCAAGCAAAAGAGAAAGTTCAGCAATGGAGGCAAAAAATCCTTTTTTCTCATTCACAAATTGGTAAATGAGTTTCACTTTACCTATTTCATGTTTTTGAGGCAAGTATTAGGGTTAGAAATAATAAAAAAGTCCCTAAAAGTCAAAAACGAGTCAAAAATGTCTTTAAAAAATGAAAAAAAAATTGGAAAAACGCGCCCAGGCGCGGAATTGAACCCGGGTTCGAAATTTTCGAACCCTGTCCGGACCCACAGTCATGGGTCCAAACCCTGGCCGAACCCACAGTCCAAAATACGGACCCAGGCCGAATTTCTTCGAACCGGACCCGAATTCCGGACCCGGATCGAACTCGAATAGAACCCAGGGCCTTCCTGAGCGAATCAGGTAACATAGGTTCAATATGATAAGTTGCAAGTCCATGTCATTTCCTTTCAATGCAATGTTATTTCTATAAATACCACACATGTTGAATGGAACCTTGAAACAAAACTAATCTGCAATCTACATCATACTCAGTAAACAAACAAAAAAAATCAGGGGTGGTTATTACAAGAGCAGGCTAAGTTGGTACAAATGGGAAAGTTGAAGTCTTCCAAATCACATGCTCTTATTGTATCACAAGGCACTAGAGATCAGAAGGCTTCAAATGGCAAAGGAAAGAAACAAAAACACAACAATTCCAAGTCACATGAGAAATCCAAGAAATCACATTCACATAATACCTTTGATTCTTCTTCCTCTTCTAAGGGGGGCTCATCTAAGAAGGATTGACCAAAATGTGCATCTAAGAAGAATAATATACAATTGCCTTCATCTATGCTTCAAGTTCATCCTCTTCTTCCACTTCAGATCCTTCACAATCAAGGTCAACCACCATGGCACGTGGAGTAGACACGATGAGAGACCATGCTCTCTTCGTATCCACGAATCTTCAGTGCAACCGATGGCTTCTTGATTCAAGAGCCTCTCATCATATTTTTTCATCTTTGAGTATGTACTCTTCATATGAGGCTTGCACATTACCCCATATTTTGATCGGGAATAACACTTATATGAGTGTTACTAGGAAAGGATCTATATATGTTGATGATGGCACATTTCATGATGCACTTTGTGTCCCTTCATTATCTTCCAATCTTTTTACCATCTACCAGATAACTCACAGTGGGGCAAGAAATACAGTAGATTTCACACCTGATGCAATGCTTATTGAAGACCTACATAGTAGATAGATTGTTGCAATTGGAACAGTTGATCATAACTCTTGATTGTATGCATTCTTTCATTTTGCTCCGGATGAGCTTGCACTACCATTGGCTGGTCTACACTCTCATGCATCTAGACTGGATCAGATATCTAAGGAGAAGTTTGGTCGATTGAACCTATGTTTACTTCCTTCATCCACCTTGGTTCATGAGACCTATGTTGAGCTTCCTCCTCCCACACCTCCTGCATCTTCAAAGATCAGCTCACTTCAGCAAGATGTTTCTAGTCTTTCAATTTCAACTTTGTCGAATCACTACTTGCCAGACATTGCAGAGTTATCATTGATTCACACATTGCAAATATTGGGGACATACTAGAGGATATTCACTTCCTCTTTGATGATAGCTACAACACACCTATCATCACTTCACCATTGCCTTTGGAGGTTGTTCTACAAGTATCTTCACAATTGTTTGGATTTGTTTCAACTGATTTGGCTTCTTTTGATTGAGACATGTGGACCCCCGAGCATTTTTCGACGATGCCCATCATGAGAGCTCTTCTCGTGAGAGATATTCTTCTATGTTCGCCATTGGATGTGTTTCTTCCTAAGGGGAGGAACAATGTTTGCCGATTTTGAATCATCTTTAGGATTCTTCTTCATGCATTCACTTTCGGCAGAGGAGCTACTTCCTTATGGGAGGGATTCATTGTCTCTTCTTTTCTCTCCTATGGGGGGCTTTTGATTGTACTTATGTGACTGAAACAACACTTGGGAGGACATTTTGAGTCCTACATTCTTTTGTCACATGTACACTTTCAAAAAAAAAAAATCTCTTTTGAAGAGGAGTTTTTTTCCCATGAGGCTTTCTCATTTTCTCCGGTTATGAGAGATTTTAGTTGCTTGTACATTTGTTTCTCATCAGGCCTTGTAGCCGGGACCTATTTCGCATCTATCATTGCATTCTTCATTAGGTTTTTAGCTTCTCCCTAAGTTGATCTTAAGGGTGGTGTGAGTAATAGGTTAAGTACCTAATTAACTAATTAATCATCATTAATTAATTAGGCCCCCTTCTACTTTAATTACTTAAGCTAAACTTAGGAATTGATGTTTTATTATTAAATTGGCTAAATATAGCACATGTTGTCTCATTACATAAGATGGTGACATTTGACACAAGATAATTTAATCCTTGCCTAGGGTTTTAGATCTAGGGTTTCTATCTCCTTTTCATACGGATTGATCATTCATTGTAATCATTAATTCAAGTTTATACATCAATAGAATTCTCAAGTTGTTGAGTAAATCAATTGCTTTGATCTCTTCTTTGTGATAGGATAATTGCTTGCAAGTGATTTATGAGAGTTGTGGGGTTCAATCATTTACTCCAACAATTTTCCCATTATTTTTGCATTATTTTCAGTCCTCTTTTACACATCTTTGCTCTCCATCTACAATTTTAATAAAAAAATTCACTCATTGGCTTGTATCCTCAAAGGATCTGAAATGTGCCTTCAACATCTTCAATGTTGGAGCACTCAAACTCGTCCATTCCTTCCTAGGCAACTCTAATATGATTTCTTACTGTCAAGCCAAGAACTTCAACTCGCCATTTATCTTGACCTAAAGCATGCAACCAAGAATCAATTATAGATTTATTGTGCTATGTTTTCATTAGAGATACAGGGTCTACTGAAGGGACAAATGTGAATATGGTAGAACATCATGCCCTTCTATGGACTCAATTGTTAAAATAATCAATTAAATATAGAGGAATATCGCCTTTGACTACTAATTATTTGCTCAAGATCATATCCACTTAAGTTCACCCAATGTTGTTCTACCACCTCTTTTGGGCAAGGAATCCTACACTCCTCTCTTTGATGACCTTAGTCCACTTGCCAATCTCCCCAATTGTCCATTAAGGCAGCCCATGGCACAATAGGCCTTGCTTTGAGAAACACAAGCAAACATTTATCTCAATGCTCTATCTACATGTTTTCATCCAGTATGTTATGGTCCTTGCTCAATCTTGTTCAATCAATCCACTAGCAACTTTTTGTATTTAGTTATTATGCATTAAATAGGTTAAACCATAGCTAGTGAATTCGAACTCAACAAAAACTTGGTAGACCAAAATTTGCCTTGAACCTGACAAAATTCAACAACTTTTAAAAATACTATGTATATTCCTTAAAAAGACAAATTTTATGCAACATATATTTTTCCCCAAAAATTTTCATGTTTAGGGTTTAGAGTTTAGTTTTTTCTCAAGGATTTTAATTGTTTTTCTTGCATATTTTCCATGTTTTTCTGCTCCAACTTATTGTCATTCCACATTCAACATGTTTACATTGTGAACTCACATAAAACAGTTTTGTCGAGCAGCAAGTTGGGGTGCAAGTTGCTTGCTTTTCATAAAACCTTGTGAACTCAGAAAATTTGCAAACTATTCGTTAGACAAATATTAGTATCTTGATGTATATTTTGCGTACAAGACTTTCACTCTCTCAATCTGATGTTTTGGTTGTTTATCAAACAGTAGTCATGATGTTTCAAAACCATAACTATTTACTTTTCACATGTAAGCAAAGGGGATATTCACCACAAATCCTTATTTAACTAGCAAAAAGATACAAATTAAGACCAAACTTTCAAATAAAATTGCACTACAATGGTAACTTTAAAATTCTTTACCAATTAGTGTATAGTTTCATTCATCAAACATCTATGATCTAGACAAAGATTTGTTTAATAAATATCAATGGATTGGCACATAATTGCATGTGTTGCTCATCTAAACTTTGGACACCTATTCAGCAATGCAAAAATTAATTCATGCTTGGAACAAGTTGCAAAGCATTTGGTGAACTTGGAGTGGACCGATCGGGATTTAAAAGCCAATTAGCAATTTGAATTTGATGATTTTAACCACGTGTCCCAAACTGACTTTAAAAAATAAACTAGTTGTGAACCTCTTGAAGTTGCCACGTGTTGTAAGCATCTAACCACATAGAATCATATGGAAAACAACAAAGAATGTCTTATCTTTCAAGCAAGTTTTTCATAAGTTGTCTTCCATTAGTTCTACATTTGGAAAACACTTATTCAAGATCCATTGATGTTAGGGTGAAGTGAAGGAAATTATGACTACAATTAACCCCAAATATTCGAGTCAACTGCACTAGAAGAGAGGAACCTTAAAAGCCCAATGGAAAAAAAAATTATGGCTGCAACAATTTGCAAAGGATATATACTAGGATGATTAACTTCAATCTCCATTTGAAGCTATTAAGTGTTTAAATGAAAGGAATGACATTCTAAAATACATTACCAAGTTGAAAAATGTGCCTAAGGAGATTAAGGTACCTCCAATAAAATATACTTTTGTTGTAATGTTACACCTATTAATAAGTTTACTTAGGATATTAGGAATAATTAAGTTCTCTCGTTCAAGTAGCTAATAAGGACATTTGCACACCTTGACTTCATGTACACAAGTGCCATCACTACCTCATCAATCCTTGATCGACAACAATTAGTCGCCACCTTAATTTAATCAAGGCCACCTCTATCTTAGTCAAATTGAATCAACTGCTCCATTGATTGGCTATCACACTCTTGACCTCTTAGACTAAGTTAATCACCTCTCAATTGGGAGTGATTGATAGTTGAACTCGTGACTTCTTGGACATGTCATCTCCTGAGCTTATGCATCCAAGAGGCCTATATATGTGTGTTGTACCCAAAACCAAAATTTTTGCTTCACTAAGGCATTTTGCTTAATTGAGTCTTAATCTTCTTAAAGTGATAAGGTCGTTTTTGGGCTTTTTAAATATGGAGTTGGTGTCAGTGTCATGTCAGTTTGTTACTGAAGAAATTTAAGGAAAGTGAAAATTTGAAGGAAAATCATCAAAATTTTCTATCTCTGGAGAGGGGAGCACATTTTCAAATAGGCGCCCTATCTTTTAGGGGCTCAGATCCTATTTTTAGGGTTTGTCACCTCCAGTTGGCATTTGTCCGGCAGCACGTCAGCTTCGCAACGGGCTATCAAGCTTGTCAAACGGGCCTGTTTCGTGCAAGTTACGGAAGATGTAGCGCAAAATGAGAGGAAAGCAAGAATTAGCTAACACTGGAGAAAAGAGCAGCTTTTGAGAAAGGCGCCCATCTTTTTGAGGTGTCAAATGAAGGTTTTTGGCTAAATGCCACCCAAGATGTTTATCTCACGTTTGTTCAAACTTCGCGACGCATCCGTCAGTGGGTGAATTTGAGTTGCAGAAGTGCCTGAACCAGAGGTCAAACATGGGGTCAAATCTTAATCAAAATATCAAGGAAATGAGCAAAAGAGCACTTTTTCAGAAAGGCGTCTGAGCTTTTCAAGCCTTTAATGCCTTCAATCTGATGATCTCAGATGTTCAATTTGTCCGTGTTACGTTCAGCTTTCCATTGCTTGTCTCCGTCAGATCAGAGGATGACTCAGCAGCTTGCAGTCGGAGTTTTTGTGTTATTTTGGTCAGTTCCAGAAATGGATAAGTCTGGAATGAAAAGAGCAACTTTTCAAAAAGGTGCCCTTGATTTTTACCCCTCAGATGATGTTTTCTGGAGAAATGTGCCTTTGCAGCTATCATCCAGAATAAGGTCAGCTCCGCAGTGAACCTGTGATCCAGTCCTAAAAATTGGTAAAACAAAAGTTATGAAGGATTTGTTTTTCCCTTCGTAGGAGATCGAGATGTCAAAATATGACTAAGTCTGAAGAAAAGCACAACTTTTGAAAAAGGCACTTGGATTTTTGAGCATTCAGATGTTAGTTTTATAGTCTGCAGTCTCAAGGTATCTTTTGATCAGTTTTTGTCCAGCTCTGCGATGCACCTGTCAACCAATCAATCGGAGAAGTTAGTCAACCAGGGTCAGAGGATGAATAGAGGTCCCGGCAGAGGTTTAAAGTCTAAATTTTCATGAAAATTGGCTAAGTCTGGAATTCGCCTTGAGAGGTCAAAGTTGAATTTTCGAAAGAAGTTGACTGGTGCGCCCTAACTGGAATGCTGACTGCAGTTAGACTAAACGTTTTCTGGGTTGTCATCTCCAGTTCATATATTGGCATGTTGAGTGATCTTTCAGTTCACATGTTGAGTTAACTAGTTTGCATGTTGAGTTAACTTGTTTGCATGTTGAGTTAACTGAAGTTTATATTTGAAAATCAACTTGAGTTCATATGCATGGTGAATTTTGGTTGAAATTGTAAAAATTTTGTGAAGTAGGCGCTTCACCTTTTGTCAACTGAAGTTCCAAAAGGGACGCCATATTTGATTTAGTTATGAGTCATCAATTTTGTGAAGTTGGCGAATTCATTTTCCTTGAATTGTCAACTGGAGTTCCAAAAGGGACGTTATTTTTAGAATTGAAGGATGTGTGTGAAGTTGGCGCATTCACTTCTTGAATGCCAACTCAAGTCTTGAAGGGACGCTATATTTGGAATTTTTTAAGATTTAAAGAATGAAGTTGGCGAACTCATTTCAATCAAGATTGTCAACTGAAGTTCTCAAAAGGGACGCTTTAGTTCTTAATTATAAATTTAATGAATTTTCAAGATGGCGAATTCAACATAAGGTTGTCAACTGAAGTCTAAATCGCATGGTTTTGTCAACTGAAGACTGAAAAGGGAAAACCCTAATGCATGGCGATTTATTTAGCTTATTTTAGTTTCAGTTAACTAAATTGGGGTCCAATCACAAGCCAAGCGCCATTTTTCAAGGTTTCTTGCCTTTGTGCGAATTCCATTGATGAAAGTCTATTTATTCAAGCATTGGTGTCCATTATTTCTTCATCTTGAGCTCTGAAGTATTCATTCTTCTTGAGCAACCAGCAAGCTAAAGGTGCTACAGGTGTAAGAATTCAGCATTCTTCATATCAACCGATTCAGATTGATCAAAGGAAGAGGATTCCAGACTTTATTTTCACTTTGCATGCAGGTTTCATCAAGTTCCAGAAAAGAGATTGGCAAATTTTTCAGAAGCAGAGCAAACAAAATTTTCTATCTTCTGTCTTATTTCTTCTATTTCTCATCTTAGGTACTTTCTTCGCATGTTAAAGAAATTCAGCGTATATTCAGAATCTGATCATTTGGGTTCGTACACTTCGATATTTGCAGCAAAACCCATGTCTTAGATTTTTTCGAGAAAATCGCCCCCTAGTCTTCATTCTGAAGCTCTGTGCTTTTTTCCGAGAATTTCTTTGCATGTGGGTCTAAAACACATCTTTTCGAGAATCAAGCTATCTGGGTTGTCTTAGAATTGGATTCTGCACAAAACCCACGTTTCAGAAAAAATTCGAAAATTTCTTTCGTCATAGGCTATTTTTAGCCTTGCCCAGAGATTTTCAGTTTTTCAGAAAGTGTTCCAGTATATTCGACTTTACAGTCAAAAGTCGCCATTTTCAAAATGCAGTTCAATCTCATTGATTATAAGGCCAAATCGGCTCTTATGCATAATTTTGTCAAAACTTCAGATACAGACATAAATCATGTTTATCCAGTGGTTAATCTGAGCAGTTTGGAGGGTGTTAGCAGCAATTCGTTGAGGAATCTTGAGCGTTCCGGGTTGCTGGCAGCAGCATCTATTCCTGTTACCACTTTTGATCTCGAGTTCGTTCTTGCTTGCATCAAGCATTATGACTCATCTTCACGTCAAATCAATCAGCAGATGGGAGGGTTGTTTGCAGTCTCAAACCGAAGGACATAGAGAAATGCTTTGCTATTCCTCCTCGTTCAGATAACTTTACTGTGGTTCTTGAGGCCTGTGAGAAGATATGGGATGGTGATCAACAACGTTCGCAGAGAAAGGTGGCTCAGAAGTGGCTGAAAGTTCAGAAGACTAACATGCCTAAAAAGGTTGGTCGTGGTGAATTCAAAGACGAAGTTGTTGTTTTGATAACTTTGCTCAATTGAGTTACCGGTCAACAGGATGCTAGCACTTTCCGTTCATGGATGTTTTACCTTATTACCAGAATTCTTGATGGCACAGAGCATTTTGACTGGGCTATGTTGATTAGTGATTGCTTACATCAGCAGATTACTAATTTTCTCAAGTATCATGAGTTTCATATGATATCATACTTGGTCTACTTAGTTGCATTCCAAGGCAGCTACAAGCATCTGAAAACTAATGGCACTCTCGGTGTTCAACGTGTTCATGAGTATTATCCTCAGTTGGAGTTCTCTCAATCCGAGCAAGACTTCTGAGCAGTGAATGATCACTTTTCTATGAGGACAGTTAGAGATCTTGACAACGAAATGCACATTCGTATTTCTACCGAGGCAAAATCAGCGATGGAGACTTGGGCAGATTGGTTTATCCAATTCCCTACTTTCACATACATCCGGGTTTATGGATATGTTGGAGAGCCCCTGATGTTGCCAAGGTACCCTTCAGATAAGATCATCTTCATGGAGTTTCTCAGACAGATGCAACATGTTCATTTCTTTCTTCGCAATCGTCATAAGACTACGGCTAATTTTCCATTTACATTGGGAATTTTCACGTGCAATGCGGCAACAGATGCCAGGCTTATGTCAACTGAGATAGAAAAGTTCAAGCTCAAGACTCATACTGAGAGGCGTTCCTATGATCCTCTCGGTCATTATGCAGACAGGTTAGAGCGAGGGATTGCACATAAGCCAACACTTGAGGATTTATGGGCTAATTGTGAAGATGAATTCGAGGTTCGTCGTCGTCACTATTGTAGACTCACTATTGGTCAGCGCTCTGATTACTTATCAGAAGATGTTGATGGTCTATCGGATGATGATGGAGAAGTTCTTCTCAATTCATATGCTAGAGATCAAGTTGCTCGGCAGCCACTTCGCTCACCTGATTGGTATGCTAAGGAGAATACTTCTATTGAGGAGGTTTATAGATCAGTTATCAAGACTAGCAAGCTGTTCTTGGAGAGTAAACGGAAGCGGAAGTCAGTTCTTGTAGCAGAGCCGCCAAAGGATTTTTCTTCATTGCTTTCTACTTCTGGGTCAAGACCTCGAGTCAAGGCTATTGTGATACCTCCTGAAGGGGTTGGACTCAATGGAAACACGGGGAAGAGAGCTACTGGTAAGAGGAAGCAGAAGCAAGTTGAGAATGTTCCTGAGATTCCAGTAGAGACAGTTATTCAGGCTGAACCTCACATTGAACCTCCTAGTTCGCCTCACATACAACCTATTGACATAGATTCTGAGCCTGAGACACTAATTCAAGTAGGATCAGAGACAACTGAACCACCGCAGGTTGATACATCAGGGACAGTCTCTCCTCGAATTGAAAATATTGTTCAATCTTGTTGGCTCGAAAGGTCTTTGGGGAGACAGAGGCAAGAACCTCCGTACAACCTTGATTTATCTGAGTTCGGTGAACCTTATCAGAGAAGGTCGAACAAGAAGATCAAGAAACAGGTGCATATTGAGAAGACTCCAAAATCAGAAATTGTTATAGAAGTTGCCATTCCTCCAGAGGGTAAGAGCCTAGATGAAGTCAAAGTTGGTGACTTTACTTTTACTAAGGCAAATCTTGGCAGGACCACTCGAGAGACAGATGTGACTCTTCTCAAGATTGTCACTAATAATCTTGAGGAACGAATCACGAAAGATGGAGAAGATAAGGCCTTGCTCAAGGCTGAAAACAGTCAACTTCGCCAATATATTTCTGATCTTGTTCATGGAAATTGTAGAGCGCCTGTTCTTCCTCAGAATACACCTGCAGAACAACGAAAGCTGGATCAGTTAGTTAGTCATGGCAGACTTTGGATAACTAGATTGAAAGTTTAGTTGTTGCAGGTCAACGTCTTCTTGCAGATTTGTATCAATTGAGGAGTGATGCACATAAACTCCGTCAGGGTATTCAGTTGCTCGAAGTTGCGGTTGCAGAGAGTTTGGCGAAGGATCGTGTTCTGGTGTCTCAATTGTCTGTTGCATACGATGCCTTGGAGATTGATGAGGATCAAGAGAAAGTTTTCACTTGGAGAGAGCAGCATCTTCTCAAAATGGAGATATGTGAGAAGATCTCTACCAAGTTATTTTCAATAAAAGATGATGTGGTTGGAGTACTTGCACTGGTCAGCGGTTTTGTTGTTCAGATTCCGTGTCATTATCTTCTTGAAGATGGCACGTATGTTGAGTTGGACAAAGTACAAGCTGAGTTCGAGAAGCTGATTCGTGACAGCCTTGAAGGAGAGCCAATGGCGCCTAAGTTAGAGAATATTTCAGTTGTTTCAGCCAGTCTCAGAAAGGCTACTGAAGATTGTAAAGATGGCGTGCATACTATCAAAGAAGGCGACAAAGAATTAAAGAAACAAACTGTTGTTTTGAACAGCATCAAAGTGCCAGATGACAGAGAGATTGATGAATTCTTGGTCGAAGTGTTAGACCGAGATGACATGGAGTGATCTGCTAGTTGGAACCTGCAGTTAATTTCGAGGGTTGAGTCATGAACAGCAGTTAACTCGATTTTCAGTCTTGAGTTTACTTGCTGATTTCACACATGCTTATCTCATCCTTGGAATTATCATCACAGGAGTTAGGGTTAGGGTTTTCAGTTAACTGAGGGTAGTGTCCGGTTAACTTTGCTTTAAATAAGGACGTGCATGCTTGCACATGGTCCATTTAGGTTAAATGTATCGGTTAACTGATGGTAGCTTTCCAGTTAACTGTATAGTTTACTTCATTAGGGTTTAATAATAAATCTTGCATGCATTGCAAGACTTTAGTTGACTCAAGGTGATTTTAGGGTTACCTACACCTTGATGTATATAAATAAGAGCTTTTGCTCATTTGTAAATAACTTTTGCTTGAGAGAGAAATATATGCTGCGCCTACCTTGCCCTCAATATTGCTCTTTTGGTATTTGTTCATGCGTCTTTACTATTATGATCAATTGTTATGCCACATAGGGTTTCATGCGATTATAATGGTGAATTCTTTCCATAGTTTAGATAAATCTGTTTTGTGCTTAATAAGCTTGTTCAGATTGAGATAATAGTTGTGCCTACCTTGCCTTCAAGTAAAGAATCTGCACTTGTTTATCGTGTGTTGTTGTGAATAATAAACTTATTCGGATTGTGATAATAGTTGTGCCACCTTTCCTTCAAGTAGAGAATCCGTATTCAGTTTATCGTGTGATGTTGTTATCAATAAACTTGTTTAGAATGAGCTAATAGATGTGCCACCTTGCCTTCAAGTTGAGAATCTATACTCGTTTATTGTCTGATAGTCAAACCTTGCTCCGTTTCCTCATGCTCTGTTTTCTTGAGGAGACTGGATAGAATTTAAGCAATTAAGTTTAGTTGTAGTTAGTGAATCTGCGAAACCAAAGAAAATTCTCAGTTACAACGTATATAGTTTTCGAGAAAGCCTTGTACCTCTACAGCTGAAACAAAAAGACAGGAATTAGTTTAGTTTATTTCCCTTTGCAAGTATTTTTGTCAAGCACAACGAGGGAGCTTCCCCTCCTAATTTGAAGAGCACTCATTGCGTAGTGTGCATAGCTGTCCGTACCAACTCTTACTCCAGAGGTGTTAGTTGTTACGCCAACAATGTGTAAGCAATATTTTGTGTTATTCCTTTTATTCCTCAATATTGGAACAGTTGTTATTCGCATTCTACATCATTTCTCTATTTGCTTGCAACTTTTGTAACATGTCTCCCCTCACCCGAATCTTGGTTGATGTGTTTGGATTCTAAATTGATCTTACATGGTATCAAAACCACAAGGTGATCTAGAGCTTGTTTTCATCCTATGTCATTTCAAGATTGAAGCTTCAATGAAGATACCAACATCTGGTGCTTCCCAACTCAAACCAGACTACACCATTGCATTCAACAAACATCAAACCCTATGAGTCAACTGAAAAATTTTCAAGTTTGAAGAAAAGTAACCAAAAGCCAAAACATTATGCACGAGGCACACGTTGCACAAGTGAATCTCCAAGGTTGGCATCATCCATTTGCAATTGCATAGTTAGCAATTATCTAGCAAGTAGGTGAGGTAAAAATCATTTATGTAGATATTTCACAAATCTAAGGTTTTCTTGCCAATAGAGGGAATATCCCCCTACAACCACATGCCCTCATTTCAAGTTTGATATTTTATTAGAGCATCTTTATGGGTGTGTGCCCACCTTAATCAACCACTACCTAAAAGATCCATCTAGCCACCCAATGTTGCCATCTTTAGCCACCATATAGGTTGTGGCCCTTACAAATCCAAGAGCTCATTTCTAAGAAGATCCACAAACCCTTGCCTATGCTATGCCCTTAATCTTAGAGTATACTTAGGATTATGAGTAATCAGCGTGTCCCTACCTTAACTCGTAATTAACTCACGTTATCATTATTATATTGTTATTTAGTTATTTAGGTCGGTCTAAGGCTCATATACGGTTATTTGAATCAGCCTAGTGATATCCTAGGCATAAGTAGGGTATATTTAGGAGGTAGTGAGTCTTATTTGTTCATCAAATTGTGAATTGTGTTCTCATTGGAGATATTTGGAGATTTGCCCCCTCAAATTGGCTTGTTATTCTCAACTATTATCAAGTATTTTCACCATATTTCATATTATATTCTACTCTTGTGCAAGTCATTTCATTAAAAGCGGTATAAAAACATGATCTTGGCACCGTGTAGGCAAGGCATATTTTTCAATCTTGGAGATCATTTTGTAAAGCGCATATCTTCCATATTTTAGTGAGTTTTTTTTTAGTAATGGTAGATATTGATATTTAGCGTATTTTATTCCCATAAGCTAAATAATGGAGTTATAAGGGAATAATAATTAAATTAATTATTTTAAAGTTCTCTATTTTAAATTAAACCACAAAGATAACTTTATTTTGACTAATTGAATTAAAGTGACAAATAAAAAATAATAAATATTATAAAGTCACTTTATTAAATATTATAAAAATCACTTTATTAAAAGTGTGCTTCTAGAAGATTTGAGGAGGTTGTTTTTAATTCTCCTAGAAGACTCTGCTGAGCCTTTAAAAGAGACGAGAGCAAGTCATTTGGACATCTTCGTTTTGGTATTTTCTATCAAAGAAATTTAGAGAGCTTGTGTATTGCAGGTTCAGCTCTTCTAAGGATGAAAACCCTTAGAATTTAGTGGTTTGGACAAAAAACCTACACCACTTGGATAGGTAAATCCACCCAAGGTTTTCCATTGAGCTTATTGCAAGTTCTAATGCCCAAAATTGAAATTTTTGCTTCATAAAGGCATTTTGTAAAAGTGGTTAAAGTCTTGTAAAAATTGTTGTCAAAGTCAAAAATTCTAAAAATAGACTTGAATTAGGGTTTTTTGGGTTTGTTGTCAAACAGATGTTGGAAAAATTTTCTAAAAATAGAATCTTTGTTTCCAGGGCTCTAACCAATTTTGATTGGTTAAAAATACTTCCCGATCAAGTCGGTCCAGTTAGAATTGTCAAAAGGTTAGTATTTCTCTGGTGGATCTATTCTGCTTTTTCAAAAGGTAAAACATGAGCTCTGAGGTCATCAATGGAGGAAGGTCAGCTTCCAAGTTTCCAATTCAAAGTCTCAAATGCTGCACAGATCGATCAACGTCGAAAAATGCACGAAAAACGATGAAAGGAGGCAAATCTAAAAATTGTGAAAATTGTGAAAAATATTATAACACTAGAAAACCCAGGCGCCTTATTTCAAGAGAGGCGCCTGGCAATCAATGCCTTAGCCATTCTTTTTAGCTTTCGTCGATCGGTGCACAAGAAACGATGAACGCAGTTGGAAAACACGAAGCGAAGAGCGGAGCAAAATAAAAAATTGAAAATCATGAAAATAAAACTAAGTTTGGGATGTCTAGGCGCCCTTTTTCAAGGAAGGCGCCTGGCATTTCATGCCTTAGAAAATTTTACTCATTTTTCAGAAAGCGTGCAACCTCCTCTGTCAGCCCGGTTCCAGTTGCGCAGAAAGTAGTTAAAAGAAGTTTTTAAGGTTTGAAAAGCTTGAGGTCATCTCAAATATGTTCAAGTTCTTCAACGAATCCATCATCTAGTTCAGAGGATCCATCAGATGGTGAGAATAATAGATCAAACGGAAGCATTTCAAGCAAAACAGAGAAAGTCAAAGGAAAAGTTGAAAATATCGAAAATTTGTCTAAGTCTGGAAGGCTTGGGCGCCTTTTTTCAAGGAGGGTGCCTAGACTTCCAACACTTGGAATATTTTTCGATCATTCAAAATTTGTCGAAAACACCTTCATCAACCTGGTTCTGAATCTCAGAAAATCAGTCAAACGCAATAACAGAGGCTGGTAGAAGGTTTCATTCATCTCAAATTTAATCAGGCTAAGCCAGATTGACTGACTTTCAATAACACTTTTTCACGGATTGGCAAAAAGTGATGCCCGAACAGGGGGTACCAACTTCCAGAGACACACAAAGCAAAAAAAGTTGAAAATCTCAAAAAAATGACTAACACTGGGAAACCCAGGCGCCTTTTTTCAAGGAGGGTGCCTGGCTTTCCATGCCTTAGAAACTTTTTTGCCCCGTTTGTGTTTTCTTCCATTTCTCCTCCGTCAACAATTTCCAAGGTGTACAATCCCAACCAACCGTCTTCAAATGTCAATGTGAAGCTGGGGATCACTTCAACAGTGGTCAAACATGAGATTGCCATGGCCAAACAAATTTTATCAGTTGACAATGCCAGTTTGTTAGATCGTCAAAGTCAAAAGGAGGCTTCGTCGGAAGCAGAAGCAAGGAAAATTTGAAAATCATGAAAAATGGCTAAGTCTGGTGATACTAGGGGCGCCCAAGATCTCATGCCTTAGCATATTTTTTGCTTTCATCATGCATTTTTCAAAAAAGTGTCTTTGCATGTGTGCTTTTTTGCAGCTATATCAAGAAATTCTCTCTTTTGATACAAACAAAGCCAGATAAGCACATGCATGGACTCCAAAATTTTAGGGTTTTTGCATGGAAGCACTTTTTATCTCCAAAACTCTATTTGAGAAAGCCTTGAGCAATCATTCTTCACGATTTGCAGGTTAGGTTTTAGAGGAAGAAAGATAAAAATTTCTTCTCGCCAAGATTTGGAAGCTCAAATGGAAAGCTTTTTCAGTGTTCTTCGTGGATTTGGGATTAGGAAGCACAGAAGCACGCTTTTGCATGGTCTAATTTTCTAGGGCATCACATTTCAAAAACAGGTGGTCGTCTTTTTCAATTTTCATCGATCTAGGTTCATCTGTATTTTACTCCTCTAGAAGATTGAGAAAAAAAAAATTCGGCTTTTTTGGCCTATTTTTTAGGAGACATTGCATGCTTGGGAAAAAGTCAGCGTTTTCAAAATTTGAAGATTTAGGTCTTTTCCAAACATGATTATCTACAAAACCCAAATCTCAACTACTTTTTACAAAATCTGCTATTTTTTGAATCAGTATTTCTATTTTTAGCAGGTTGTCCGAACATAGGTGTGCTTACAGTCAAACTTCAAGTTTTCAGACATGCAATACTCTCCAACAGAAATCAGGACCAAATCAATCTTGCTTCATGATTATCTAAGAACATTCCAAACTGACTTGCATCATGTACCTCCAATGTTTCATTTGTGTGCTTTGGAAGGCGCACGAAACATTGCAATCAAGAATCTTCATCATTCCAGGTTGCTTGCAGCAGCTTCTATTCCCATCTCGGTGCAAAGCCTTGAATTCGTAATTGCTTGTGTCAAGCACTACAATACAAATTCACGAGAAATCCAATCAACAGATGGGCATAGTATTTGCAGCCTCAGGCAAGAAGATATTGAGAAATGTTTCGCAATACCACCATGGACGAAAAACTTCATCATATCTATTGAAGAATGCGAAAAGGTGTGGTATGCGCAAAAGGACAAGTGCTGGAAAAGAGTTGCACAAAAGTGGCTGAGAGAAAAGAACAACACTTTGCCAAAGAATGTTGGGTACGGTGAGTTCAAGGAGGAATTTTGTAATAACCCTAACCCCTGAGGCCCAAGATTATTATCGATTTCTCAAGTTTGACAATGTTATTTGTCAAACTAAATGGGTGATCTTTCAAATGCACAGTTCAAAGTCTATTCTCAGAAAATATCATAACCACAATATAGTGATATGTAACTGATATCAAAGAGTTCACTCAGTTGCTGATAAGTGTCATCATCCGATTATATTTAAATGGAAAATCATTTGTACTGAGTTTGGCAGGAGAACTTGGCAATTCACCATATTAAATATTGCTAACATATATTATGGATACTACGACAATGATTACTGCTGAAGCTCATATTCATTCCATAAGGGAAGATCAATTCTCTTACATATATACAGGTACACAAAGTACAAATTGCTATGAATGTACGTGGGAGAGGGTATATTGACATGGGCAAAGGATCATTCAATGATGCACCTTGTGTTCCTTGTTAACCTGAGTTACTAGTTTAGGTAGAGGTGCGGGTAGAGGTACCGCAACCTAGTACGACAGATGGCAATTATTTTTTCTTAGGGTACAGATACGGGAATGTCTGTGTGCGTAAAATTATAAATTATAAGAACAGTGATACTCATAATTGCCAATAAATAGAATACCACATAGTTTTGACATGGTAACTTATAACAATTCAATTCACGATCACTTCACAAGTACAATAATAGATTCTCCTTTAAAAATATAATAGAGAAATAGAAACTCAAAGATGCCTGCATACCTTACTAGTTTCTTGGTCAATATTGATCATGACTCAGTGAAAAGTGGAATATTGCACTCAATGCAACATAATCAGCAATCAAAATAATCAATGTAAGTGGTACAAAAGTTAATGATGTTTATATAGTAGAGATCTTTGGTCAACGCAATCAATATAGCAAAGCTCTTTGGTCAACACTATCAAATAACCACATTCAAGAAGAGTCAATCATACAAGGGTTAATGTAGGTGTAGAGGGTCAATGTTGAAGATCTAGTGTATTGATTCACAAATGATGTCAGATTTACAATCTGACCCAAACATTGCCTTTTTCCCCCTCCTACGATAGTGTTGGTCAAATGAGAGAGTAAATAATGGAAAGAAGTGTTAGAACTATTGTCATTGATGTCAAAGGAGTCGCCCGATGATCTAACAACTACCAAAAGAATGATAAGTTATTGTCATGATTGCCATAACCGTTACATAATGATGTTCCTCGAGTTTTAAATTAAAGATTTCAAACTCCGATATTGATAAAGAATTCTCTTTTGATTGTTGGCCGATTTACATCTCTTTGGCACCTAAAGACAAGTATAAATATATCTCTTTATGAACAGTTTGATATATAAGAGAGATTATTGATTCATATATTGGAAGCACAGCAATCTGATTGATCATATAAGAAGCCTATTGATGCTTAAAAGATGTTTATGAAAACAATGATCATAATTGGATTAGTATATGACAATTGTGAAGGGGTGTGATTCTCTTTGCCAAGGTAATTATTTTAGAAAAGGTGCGATCTGATTCTAATCATAAAAAGATAGTGATTTATTTAATAGAAGATTAAGCTAGTTACAAAGGGCAGCGATCAGTCAGAAGGTTGTGATGTTTTGAATAAACACATCTATTTTAGCTTTAATTAAAAGACATGTTATTTGATGTTTTGAGAAGATATAAATTGTACTTTCAGATTTGTGATAAAGTATTGAAGGAGAGAAAAGTGTGTGCATTGAAGACATATCATATATCACAAAGTGAGGTTTTGGAGAAGGATAGAGAAAGGAGTGCAGATCAGTTTTGCAGGAGTTCATATTCATAAAAAATTATTAACATTTTTAGAGGTCGGTGCCTCAAGTTAGTCAAGGTTGGTGCCTTGCATAAGGAGATTGGTGTCTCTCACTGAATTGGTGCTTAGTCTAGGGGATTATGTTTTTGTAGTTATAGTAGTGGTTGATTAAGTTTTAAACTAAAAATATTGTATTATACTGATTCACCACACCCTCGCCCCCCCCCCGCCTCCCTGCCCTCTCAGTATAATCATGTGCTCATCATGATGCATTCATGATAATCAATTAATGCTATCTACACATTCAATTGGAAACAATAACCCTATTTTTTTTTAAACAACGGTTATAAATTCCTACTATGCCAAGACAATATCAACTTTATATTGGAATTCATTAGAAAACAATATCATATTTAGTAACTGATGGTGTCATACTCCTTTCATGGATCAATTTTGTAACTACTTTTGTTTTTCTCTTCTTAGACTGTGAAGCTTTTGTTGGGTATGCCCAAGGTACCACCAAAGCGCCCAGGCAGTACCTAGGCATACTCGTGAACGAACCCACACCTTACCAAGACTAGTACCTTACCCACATGTGTACCCAAGTCAAATATGAAGGACCCAATAACTTAGTTTTTAACTAATCTCCCATCCATCTATCAAATTACACATAGTGGGATGTAATGACCCTTGCCCAAACCGACCTCAATTTCTTCAATTGGCTACTTTGTAATTTTGTCAAACAATTTGTATGCAACTTCCAGTTTGCTGTCTGTGTGATCAGTCTGATATGTTCTTTGAAAAATGATCATAGAATACTTCCAATGCTTGAAAATGAACACTACTATGCTCAAATTAGCATCTAAAGACATGTATGACTTCTCTTAATCATCTACAATGCATATCAATGACTTCTAAGTGAAAAACATGCACCTACAGCCAAGTGACATTTCGTCATACAATTGGCATGCATCCTAATATATTATCCAAATGAACTTCATAATCATGAATAACCCTCAAATGATGATATCTTATTTGAAATGCAATCTCTCAATACAGATCAACATGAGAATGCCAAGACTCTGGGCATTATATTCAAAGTACAATGAATTCTCAGATCTGATATGAAACTACTACAGTCTGATTTACAATTTATTTTTGTATCAGCATGCTATGACAATGCAAATATCCCTTTCTACAATGGTAATAAGCTCTTACAGCTGTAGCTACTGACAATGCAAAATGCAATTACATTTAACATGAATATTACAATGCAAATTTACTATTTGAAGTGCCAAACTGAAAACAATACAAAGTCTGATAAAACCTGGAGTTTGAAGGCTGCTTGCACATAAAAATTCGATTCTTTCTTAACTCAATGAATTATGCCTCTAAAGACCAGCGCCTAGACTTACTAGACAAGGATGATGCTCCCAGATTTTATTTGGATTTTATTGACCATTCCTTCATGAAATCGCCCCTGTCATGCTGGTCACCCCTACTGCTGGTGATCAGACTTCTGATTTGATTTGTTTGCTGTCTAAAACTCCTCTCAAATGTCCTTGAAATCTTCATACACCATTAAAGAATGAAATCTAACAATTCAAATGAAGAATCAATACCAAAAGTGAAAGATATGAGCAAAACAATGGCACCAATAAGCTGATATAAATGACTGAGAATGTCTGATGTAGAAATCTGAGTGCAATTCGACCTCTCTTTATGCCAAACTTGTTGAAGACTTAAGCACCAAAATGTCTCCACAATTTTCCCCAATCGAACTAAGCAAAATTGGCCTTACGCCACAAATTTTGTGCAAATCAGAAGTCTGAAGTAACCTCTCCCACAGCTGCAATAATTCAGGTGATATTTCACACCCTCAAAATTGCTATTAATAGGAAGTTTTCGTTTCCTATGATAAAGAAGCAATCTGCAGAAACCCTTGGCTCCACAAGATGGATTATCAAATATCAACTTCAAATCTAGATGATTGGCAACGAACTCCTCGTGTCTTTTTATTCTTTTCCTCAAGAGGTCGTCCTCCTTCTAGAACTTTTCCAAGTCGGCTTCTAGAAGGAATATTATAATATTATTTTATTATTTTATTATTGCACTTTATAATAATTTAAAAATATTGCCAACTCCTAAAGTGCAATATAACATTATAATATAAAATAAGGTTTCCAAAAATAGAAATATCCATGGTGATAATAGGAAAACCTTCATGAAGTCACAAAATGAGCCAACCAATCAACTGAGTATCTGCCAAACGACCCTCTTATCAAGTCCCATTAGCCTACGAGGATCAGGAATAGGCTAATTCCTCTAAACTCCATTGCTCATGAAAAAGGGGACATTACATGGGACAAGTAAATGTGTTGAGTTTACTATTGATTCTCTCTCTTTGGGGGGTCTATTATTATATGTTTGGAGCGTTCATTATTGTACATGGGTAACTAATATGTATTGTTTTGTTAGGACCCATTTCTCATTTTTCATTCCCCAATTCCTCCTAAGTTGCACTTATAGGTGGGTGTTGGTGTAATATTGCAACTATAAATAAGTTTACTTAGGATATTAGAAATAATTAATTTCCCTCACCTAAGTATCTAATAAGAACATATGTACACATTGACTTGACGTACACAAGTGCCAACACTCCCTCATCAATCCTTGATTGACAATAGTCAAGTGCCACCTCTACCTTGGTCAATCTAAATTAAATTTAATTGATCCATTGATGGGCAATTACATTCTTGACCTCTTGGTTAGACTAAGTTAACTCACCTCATGATTGGGAGTTATTGATAATTTACTCATAACCTTTTGGACATGTCATCTCCTTGGTGCATGCATCCAAAAGTCCTATATGTGTGTAAGCAATCTTTTGTATTGTATCTTTTCATCCTTGATATTGGAATAACTGATATTTTCATTCTACACCATTTGTCTATTTGTTTGCAACTTTTTTGAAATGGATTTTGGACTCTCATTGAATCTTAAAGATATGTTAAAATAGTGTGTGTATACATCATCACTACCTCAATAAAACCTTTTCAAATTGAATATAGAGCATAGAGTCTTAATGTTTTTGAAGCAAATATTGATTCATAGTGTATGGAAAAAAATGAGCCCACATCATACAGTGAGCAAAACAAGTGTACAGTGTTTTAGTTCACTATCTTGGGAATAGGTTTCTAGAACACAGAGATTAACTCTCTTAAGAATATCCAGAATAACAATATTTATCTACTTCTCTTTAATCCACATATTTCCTGGACCATTGAAGCTTGTACATGAGACCATAGAGGGCAAATAAGATTGACTATTATTATGTAACGATGTTACAGAAGAGAAACAGCAAAGTTCTTGATAAAGGATTCCTTTTGACCACCTATGTTTACTATATTAATTTATGCAAACCAATACAAATCCATATGTCAATCTTACTTTCCAACACTAGAAATAAATTTACTGAGAAAATGGATGTATTTTTTGGTTACTTCTTCAACTCATTAAATAACTTGAAAATATGAAAGTTATTTACAGATTAATAGCGATAGGAAAAATCCAATACTAATGTATAATTGATAAAGTGGGAAAGCTGCTATCAGGACTTGTTCCACCAACCAATAAGTTGCCCAGATACATCCCCTCATAAACGGCCATGTGGGATTTAGTTGAAGGAAATCCATCCTAAATGTGTACCTCAAATTAACAATGTATAATGATACTTCCAAACCTGAGGGGGTGAGTATTCTCAGAGAATTATCAATAGTCACACAAAATTATTCATTGGCCATATATGACAGACTATTGCCATGAACAACCATTCTGGTTATTCATCTATTTTAAAAACTTTACATAACTGATGAATTGGCAGACTAATTAAGCTATCAACTAGTACCTTAGTAAACTTCCTTGAGCATGAAAAAAGTATATTTCGAAAACAGAAACAAAGAATAACCACTGTCCAGTGAACTTCTCAAGTTAAATTATTGAATTGTTCCAAGTTTAGTACAATATACCTCTTCTACAGCCCTTTTTGCATTTTCTTTCTCTTCTTTGGCCAGTTCTAAATGTCTGTCTAAATCTTGCTGCATGTATAACATTTGATTTTCCAAGGTTTTGACCTGCATGACAGAAACTTATCAAACCCAAATCACAGAAGAAAAAACTAAAAAGATTCAAATGCCACTTATTAGCAATTAAATCACCATGAGGTTCACCTGATCCTCAAGCTGTTTGTTCATTATAAAGTATTCAGATTCCAATCCACTCAAACTTTTGCCTCTTCCATCAGTAGCGCGACCAAGATGGAGTTTATCAACCTTTTGTCGCTTATATGCAGCAGCTTCAGCTTTAGCTAACCGTTTTTTTAAATTTTCTATTTCAGAATTTTTTATTTTTCTCTGTTCCAACGATATCAAAACTCAGACTGATGCATATGTTATCCCGTCAGAAAATAATTTAAAAGAAGAAGGAATAATAAAAGGTTATAGGGTAGACACAATAAATTATAAAATGCCTGGATCATCAGATCCTACAGAAATATACCTGGTTTTCACATTCGCACTCTAAATCCTGGTATTTTGTTTGTAGTTCTAAAAGCTCATCTCTTGCCTGCAGATAAAGGAAAGGTTAACAAGACTGTCTAAATTGGCATCTTCCATCTGTTATCATCTGCTGATTACTAAGCACCTAGGTAGGACAATAGTGAATAATGTCCCATTAATCATGCCAGCATAATTACTAGGAAGTAAAGTGATGCATCCTGAACATAGTGAGTACACAGCAAGCATACCTCACTCAATGTCATACTCTCTACTGCAGGTTTTCTCTTTCTATCAGTTACATTTACAGATAAACTTGCATCTGGAAAAGCACATTCAACCAATGAACTGGGGATATTCACATCATCTTTCAGGACTACTTGACCAGATGCACTGCCAGGGCCTTTCAAGGAAGTATTGCAACTTGATTCCTCCTCTTCACATAACTTCTGAAAAGGAGGTGGCATATCCCTTTTTCTGTTTCCGGGAACTATTTTACCCAAATTTTCTTTTGAAGACCAAGTAGGATCCTGCATCATCCTCACAGTTTTCATAATTCAGAGGCAAAGTAAACAATTAACGTGCTAAAACACTCTTGAAATATCTCAATGTTTTTAAAACAAAAGCATTACAAAACCCCAAAGCAATTACTCTATATAGCAAACTTATCTATTAAGGAACAAATGGAAAAAAAAGACACAAATCTCAGCAATACATAAACCATAAATAATCCTGAGAAAATGTTAGAACCAGCATATGGCACTGCATAACCAAGGAGTATCCAAGAGTCCAACTAGCCATTAACTCCTGTGATCCTTATGATCCAAAAGTTATTAGGGAATTATTCATGGTGAAATACTGCATATATGTGAATGAAAGGTTATTCAATTATTATTATTCTAACTTTGAAAATGTTTATGTATACTGCATATGTTATGAACAATTAACTATCGTAGGCATGTGTTAGTGGTTGCAAGTAAATGTTCATTCTCCAGGGGGAGGGAAAGTATCACTTGGGAGAAGATCTTGGTTGAGTAACCGGTAAAAGTAAACTATTTAAGCATAAACACACCACATTAGAGTGATTGAACTAAGTCAGTTTGAGGGTTATAGGTAAGTCATCCATAGTTTGTATGTCTGCAATAGTAAAAGTCTTGTTTACTACCAAAGTGTTTTATTGGGTGATTTTATCTGTTTGAGCTTTTGAGTTTCTCCCTTATGTCTCTATACTTGATTATGTGGGGGATGAGTATTTACATACATATATGAACATATACATATATACACGTGAGCATTCATGCTTGGAAAGAATGTATATATATATATATAACATCTCTGTGTGTTGGACCACCAAAACAATGGTTTAAACTTGATTAGCAAATAAGTTATGGCTTTGCATGATATGAGTATTACGTGCCTAGATATACACACACACACACATCAGCATTTACACTTGAATAGAGGAGTGTAATTATGTATTATTATTATTATTATTATTATCATATGAATGGTTACTCGTTTGCACTTAGTTGTGTATCAAATGTATTCTTACTCGATTGAAATCATCATTGTTCAAACTAAATATATAGATAGGTATATATATAGGAACTGTTAGCGTTTAAATTCGTACCTCTGGAATGCGGATTTGAAACGGACAGCTATACACAGATAAACTACTCTTCAAATTAGGAGGGGAAGCTCCCTCTTGCTGATGGTATGAAAGAAAGTAAATTAAATCTAATTTGCCTATCTTTTTGGTTCAGCTAGAGCACAAGGTTTATAAAACACAAGACGCCGCAGCGGAGATTTTCTAATTAAGAAATCCAACTACGACTAACCTACACTAAAGACGTTTCTAATTTCTCAAGTAATACGCAGAGCAAGAGAAAATAGAAATAAACAAGGTTCGATTCTCTGACAAAGTGCTTAAATAAACTCTTTCCCAACATACATCTACTTACTTTCAATGTAGGCTGAAATTAAGATCACATAGGCATAACACAATAAACATAGTTTGACAAACTTTCCTCTCAACATACATCTACTTACTGTCAATGCAAGCTGAAATTTAAGGTCATATAAGTATAACACAATAGACGGAAACTTGAGACATTATATCAAGGCAAAAGAGGCTCAGGACTTTATTTCTCAAACTTTTGGAACAAAGATTACACTAAACACATGCACGGAACAAGAAATTGCAGCTAAAGAGGCTTGCAAACTTGTTCTTACACAAAAGGAACAGCAATTACAACAACTACTTGTTGGCTAAAAGAGACTCAACAATTTGCTATCATAAACACAATTGAACAACATTGAACAACAAATAGAAGGCACTACAGGCTCAGCGTTTTGTTATCACTAGCATGGTTGAAAATAAATGAGCAAGACTGCTCTTATTTATAGCCTAAGCAGAGGAGTAGGGAACCCTAAAATCTCCTTGCTTTTACAACTAAGACTTGCTTAGCAAGCAAGCTTTATTTCTAAAACCTAAAGAAGATAACATCTAAAACCTAAGAAAGCAGGAAAAGCAGGAAATGCCAACTATTACAATTTATCTTCTTTCTCTTCTTCAAAGAATGGATAAGAGTTGTTCCAAGAATAGAAAAAAAGCAGAAAGAAAGCTTCTAGAAGAAAGCCGCTTTAAATCTCAATGACATCTGCTAAAAAGGAGGAAACTGTGTCCCGATCAGGTGCATCTATACCATCAATAGCAAAGTTGTGCTTTTCTAAGATATCCTCTCCATCTACAATTGATCTCAGGATATCTTCAATCTCATTGGCCGCTTTTTCAAACTTTGCTGACATCATGAAAATGTGACCCATTCTACCACCAACTAAATTTGTGCCATCACAGCTGTGAACAACATTTTGAAACTGAGTTTGGACTTCATCAAGTCCGACATAGGAACCATCTTCAAGACTGTATCGAGAAGGAATCTCCGTAACAAACTCGCTGATGAAGAGAAGAGCTTCAATCACCCTTTGCCTATAGGCAATAAACTCCTCAGATATCCTCTCATAGGTTCTAATTTTGAAGACGTGACGCTCTTTCCAAGCAAGGATTTGCCTCTTGTGTTCTTTTGAAACCGTTGAACCATAGGCTATATCTAAATCTGCAATGATGATCTCATGCCTTGGTTTCACTTCAGCCACTAACTATTCAAACCCTTGGATACCTTGACGTAGCTCATGAGCGTTTTCTCTCAGCTGAAACATCTATGCCAAGATCTCCTTTCCTCTGACAATGAAACTCTCGATCCACTCTTGAGTTTCCTTCCCACATATTACCAGTTGTCTTAACTGATGATGATCAGCTGGTGTCTCTAAAACCTGGGGCAGCAACTGGGTCGCCTGTGAAGAACCATGAACAAGGTTAGAAATATAAAGCCTGAGCTGTTGTATTTCAGCCTTGAGGGTTGCTTTGTCTTCCCCATCCTTGAGCACTCTTTCTTGAAGGCTTTCAGACACAACTCTGAACAAATTGACATCCGCATGTCTGGTGTTTTTGCCGAGATTAGCCTTGACCATCACGAAGTCATCCATATCCACTTCATCTCTGTTCTTGTGCTCAAGAGGTATGGCAATCTCCATGATCACCTCACCATCAGGATTTCTCTCATAATGAACTTGCTTCTTCGCTTTCTTCTTAGGCAGTTCCTGATAGATGTTGTCAAGGTCATCAAAATTCACCTGATATGAAGGTCTTCTTCTTACCCTTCCCAAGGAGCTCTCAAGCCAAGACACGGTAGTATCTTTACTAACTTCCTTGGGAGGTACAATTGTAAATTCTTCATCATCTTCGATATCCAAGTCAATGTGGATTAGTGAAGACCCTGTCAATGGTATAGAATCATGAGTTAAGGGCACTTCTTATGTCTCCTTTTGAGGTATAGGCTCTTCTAAAGGAGCTTCTGCTTCAACCGTTGGTTGCTCCTGTATGACTATACCTGAGAAGTCTAACCTCCTTCTTACATTTTTGGTTGACCTGCTGCCCTTCGCACCTTCTTGAGACTGACTTATGCCTTTCCCTTTTGATTGTGCTCTGGAAGAGGAGGGAAGTGATGACTGTATCATTGGCGGCTCTACTGCTGGGATGAACTTCCTTTTGAGGACTAGGAAAACCTTGTTGTGTTCGAGGACTTGTATTGTCCTTTCTTCAACTGAGAGGGACTCTTTGTTAGCCCAACTAACCTGAGGAAGGGGCTGATCTTCAATTTGCTTCCGGGCATACATTGGGAGTAGCACATCCTCATCATCATCTGATAACCCTTCGATATCCTCTGATAAGCAGTCTTTCATCTGGTGAAGAGTAAGCCTGCTGTAACTACGCCTCCACACCTCGAACTCATCTATGCAATTGGCCCAAAAATCTTCAAGAGCGGGTAAATGAGCGTAGTTTCTCTCAAGTCGAGCAACGTAGACACCATGAGGGTCATATGATCATCTCTCACTGTAAGGCTTGAGACCAAGTTTGTCTAACTCATCTCCCATGGTTTTAGCATCTGTTGTTGATCTGCATGTATAGATTCCCAGTCCCAATGGAAAATTAAGGGCGGGTTTCTTTCTATTCCTCAAGAATGTGTGGATATCATGTGATTGCCTTAAGAACTTCATGAAGACAACTTCGTCTGATGGGTACCTTGGTAGCATGAGTGGAGCATCGGAGAAACCATAGACTCTGAGGTAGGTGAAAGTAGGAAATTGTATAAACCAATCTGCCCACTCTGCTACTACTGCCCTAGCAATGGATGAGACATGCACATGCAACTCATTATCCAGGTCTCGCACTGTGTACATCAGGAAAGCCTCATTCACACTCTTGTAGTGATGCAATGACTCCGTGAATTCCAACTGAGGATAGTAGTTGTAGATATGCTGTACGCTCAGAGACCCCTCGGTGTTCAACCCTCTGAATTGACCTTGGTAGGCCACTAGGTAGACTAGGTAAGAAACCATATGGAACTCATGAATCTGGAAATACTCTATTATCTGCTGATGGAGGCTATCACTGATCAAGGTTGCCCAATCATAGAACTCAATCTTCTTCATGAAGTGGGGCATGACATAGAACATCCATGATTGAAACTTTGTAGCATCTTCTTGTCCAATGACCCTGTTCAACAAGGTGATGATGATAGCAATTTTGTCCTTGAACTCCCCTCGCCCGATGTTCTTAGGCAAAGTCTCATGCTTTTTCTTCATCCACCTTTGTGCAATCTTCTTACTGTACTTGTCCTTGTGCATTTCCCACATCCTCTCACATTTGCCCTTTGAGATAGTGACACTTTCAGGAAAAGGGGAATGGAGAAGCATTTCTCGATCATGTCAGGTTTCAAATTGCAAATCAATCTGCCATCTACTGACTGGATCTCCCGTGTCGCCGGATTGTAATGCTTGATGCAAGCGATTCCAAACTCAAGATTCTGAGCTGAAATAGGAATAGATGCTGCTGCGAGGAGTCCAGAGTGTCCCAGGTTTCTGATTGTAGTGTTGCCTGCGCTCTCCAAAGCATGTAGATCAAACACCGACTTGATGTGATGCAAGTTCGTCTCAACTGTTTTGATGAAATCATGGTAGAGAGCTGATTTGGTCTTGAAATCATTGGGAGTGTATTCCATTTTGAAAACCTTGAAGAATGACTGTAAACTCGCCTAGGTTCAGACAAGTTTTGAGCAACTTACTATTTTTAGAATGCTGGTTTTTCTTCTTCAAACGGACAAATTTTTCTAAATTTTTTTGAGATATGGGTTTTGCTCAGAATTTCGTTGCGAGACAACCTAGATCGCCCGTTTTTGAAAATTTTGAATGTAGACTGAAAAAGCAACAAACCCTAATTTCTTCAATTTTTCACCAAAAAGGCTAGCACCTGGGTTTTGTTCATAATACAATTTGGAATGAACCCAATTGATTAGATTTGAAAAACACCGAGGGCTGATCGAAAAAGCAGCCAACCCTAGAATTTGAAATTTTCCCAAAAAAAATTGTGATATGGGTTTTCTTTAGAAGAACGTTTCAAGAGGACCCAGATGATCAAAATTTGCAAACTCTGAAGATTTCACTGACATGCAAAGAAAAAGCAGCTACTGCAACTTGAGAAAATTTCTCGAAAATTCTTCAAAAGAATGAGATGAAGAGACCCAGATGGCTGAAAATTGAAAATCTTGACCTTCTCCTTCAAAAATTTGATGTTCTGGATGAAAAAGCATGAAAAAACAAGGGTTTATGTTGCTGGTCTGAAAATTTGATGACGAATTTCTGAAAATCAGCAAGTTGGTGTCTTGAATCTTGAAAGGAAAAACTTCAAAGTTGCTGCTCCACTCTTCTCCTTTGGACGCCACCTGCAATAATGATGAAAATTGCATTGAAGAGGTGTCTTAAATAGACTTAGGGTTTGAAATAGCTCTGCTTTCTTCGTTTTTATCCATGCAAACCCTAAAATCTTCTCATGCATCGAACTTGGACATTCATTTCAACTTGCAATTTTGAAAATTTTGGAAATTTGACTAAGTCATGGCAAGTTGGGCGCCCTTCTTGGCTAGGGACGCCAACTTCTTCCAGACTCGGCTATTTTTGGAGTTTTTCAACATTTCCTCAATTTTGAACCCTTACTTTCACCTTGATCTCCGGCTTCCAGATTGATCCGATGGGCGAGCTGGATGACTCATTGCGTAGCCTGATCAAATCTGAGGTCACCCTGGAGGCACTTATGGCTAGAAACTTCGTTTGATCCTTCAAAATCATCAGTGCACATTTCCTTCTAGGGCATTGAACTGTCACAGTGTTAGCCATTTTTGTATGATTTTCAAGTTCTTCATTCCCCTTTGATTTTCTAATGAAATCTTGATTCTGGGAGCTACACTGATCCGATTGACTGACCGTCAGCCTCGTTGGATAGCTTGATTGAAACTAATGAGGCCAACTTCGAGGCTGCGTTGACAAATTCCATCATTTCAAACCTCAAAACCTTGGGCGCCCTTTCTCTCCAAGGGTGCCCTTCTCAACTAGACTTAGAATATTTCTTGTTTCTTCATCAATTCCTTTTCTACAGATGATCTAATTAGAACTGATGATCCGGGCGTCTGCTTGACTGATGGCTGGACTTGTTACGAAGCTAAGGAGATTCTAAGAGGGGTCTCCTAGAGGTCACTTTGTCAAAAAGTTGAATCTGAGGCTTCAAAAGCTTGGGCGCCCCTGGCAAGCTGGGGCGGCCATTTGCTCCAGACTTAGAATATTTTTCATCTGATTTTATCTTCAAATTCAAACCTTCATCTTAACCTTCAACTTTGATCTGGATTTGCCAGAGATTGGCCAGTCGGACGCTCTAACGAAGACACCTGTTGCGAAGCTGACCGAATTTTGAAGAGATTGATCCCATCTGCAAACCCTAACTGTTGAGTTAGGCTTCTCAAAAAGCTGGGCGCCCAAAGTTCCCAGACTTAGACAATTTTTAGTGATTTTCCATGATTTGCATTTTGTCTTCTATTTGAAACTCCTCCGTTTGATCTCGAATCTCGAACAATCTCGAATCTCAGACGACTTTATGATTCGATGACTGCACTGCCGAACTCGCTACGGAGCTAGAAGGAGACTGAACAACTTTGCCTGGGAGCACAAACCCTAATTTCATCGTTTGATGCCCTAAAAAGATGGGCGCCTATTTCCTCTTGGGGCACCCATGTCAAGCAGACTTAGTCAAATTTCCACAGTTTTCACCTCCTTCCTTGTTCTCCATGCATGCTCTTCAACTCATCTTTTGTTCAATGCTTTGTGTTGAATCTGACGCCTGGTAGCTGATTGACCTCCATTGATGACTCCGGAGCTCCCGAAATGCTTCTGAAAAAGCAGAATAGACCCACTAGGGCGAAACTGATCATTTCTTGATTTTAACTGCACCAACCTGATATGGAAGTATTTTGAGCCAATCAAAATCAGTTTGAACCCTAACGGACCATATTTCATTTTTTAGAAATTTTCTATTTTTAGAAAATTTTGTCAGTATCTGTTTCGAAAGAAACCCAGAAAAAGTTACTATTTTTAGAAAATTTCTAAAAATAGTAGTTTTCCTAAAAAGTAGGGATGAAAAACTGAGATCTGGGTTTTGTAGATTAGGTCGCTCTAAGTGGACCCAGGTCATCAAATTTTGGAAATTTCACATTTTAACCCCTCATGCAAGACATGCAAACCCAAATTTTGACCTTTTTGACAGATTTAACAAGACTTTCACTCATTTCTTCAAAATGCCTAAGTGTAGCAAAAAAATTTAATTTGGGGTACAACAAGAACATGGCTGATGAATTATGATAAAAGGATATAAGTATTCGAAGTATCGAATATATTTATCCAAGAGGTTAAAATATATATATATATATATATATATATATATATATCTTATATTTTATTATATGATAAATAGCGCTATACATAACTTAAGGCATAGGATGCAACTTTTAAGAGGTAATATGCATATGATATATGTATAGGAATCTCATAATATAGCGTGGGCTTCAGCCACGTGACTATGATCGACATTTCCTAATGTCTATATGCTAGCTCAATGATGACTTTGACCAAGCGCTTTTAACTTCTCCATTAGTAGACGCATTCTTGACAGAGTGGCAAAGAGTAGTAAACCTACTACGCATGATTATAGGAGGTCTTTTAAGCCGAGTCTCTAATACTTGGAGGTCGATTAGAGCTTACATCGAGATTGATATATACACATATATCTTGAATAGAATAAAGGCCGATAAAAGTTGCTCATGACTATTTATTAGAAACCGATTCATAAGACTTCTTTTGACATTATAAGTCCAAGGCTAAAATATGTCGATATAGGACATTATTCTGGAAGTCGACTTTGGATCATACACGAGACTGTATAAAGAGCTACGTGTCACCTGCCAGGATACATATGAGTGATACATAGCAATACGTTTTATATCTGTTGCTTTTGACTTGGACGATATGAGAAATGGAAAAGACGTAGACTAAGTCCAACGCATTTATTTGCTTCAGTCGACTCAACCCATAAAACAGTCGATTTAGATTATGTGTTGTTGAATTATCATTGGCATAGTCTTCTCAGCTAGAAATCGCACCAACTTGCTAGTTTTGGGCACCAAGTCTGTTTTCACTTTCCTGCATATGTCATTTTGGGAGAAATATGCAAATTGTCCATCTGCAGGTTGAAATGGTCTTTTGAATGATCTCAATATGTAAGTCAATCTGTTATGATAAATGTTGAGTATGAGCTTTATCTGTCGCCACCTTTAAGCTGAATCATGTTGCATGGAATTGGTGTCATTCTTCATGCCAAAACTATAGGATTTTTGTAGGCTGGTTGCACTACAAATAGTCGCACCAACTCACTTGAAACATATTCTTACCCATACTTGAGTGATCATTATTTGCAAACATTCATAAACATTCTCATTTATGTATTCTTGTGACCGTTATTTCCATTCTCCCATTTCACTTGAGAGAGGCGTACATACCAAGAGTATACGTCCTTAGCTGGTTATCATTATGAGTTTTACCAATCATAATCATCCATTATATGAGTGAGAAAAGAGTGAGATTTCGTGAGGAAGAGTTGTCTTATACTGAGAGAAGTGTGCTATCAACAAGAGAGAGAGAGAGGGGGTTGTTTTGGGAAGCTGAATCAAGCTGAATTACTGTTGGAGAAGGCTGCACTATCATCAGTATTTGGGATAAGCAATAACAGGCATGGGGATTTCTTCTTCTTGTTATTTACTTCGAATTAATGTGTTTTCTATGTTGCCTAAAATGTCTTTTCTCTATGTGCAATATAAACATTTAAGAATGTCTTTGAAAAAGGGAATTGAAGCTTTTAGGTTGTTTTTATATTGTGTTTTTAAGTACTCCATGATAGGAGAGATTGCTTGACACAAGTATTTAATTATACTAGATATGTCGAAGAGATTGCTTGACATAAGTATTTAATTATGTAACATGTGGTACAATATAGGTATTTAATTATACTAGATATGTTTGAACATGGGATGCAATGTGTTTGTATTTACTCGATAGTAGGAGGTGAATGTTTATCATTAGTATTATATTCTAGGTATCATGGAAATACCTAACTTGCATTCTTACTAGTTAAGTAGGATTATTTCAAGTAGATTGTTTTGAAGATAGGTTATGTGGGATGACGGACTATCCATTGAAGGATATACCTCTATGCACCATGGGGTTTCAAGGACGGGGAGTACCCGGTACGGCAAGACGAGTTTTCGGTACGAAGGTACTTTTGGGTCATTTTTTAGGGGACGGCAGGGGATGGCTGATAAACAAAATAGGGAAATTTTTAAAAATATAGAGAAATTTCAAATGTTCATAGCATAACATTGATAAAGCATAGTAATTATGAGACTAAGCTCCTCTTTGGCTTTTCCTTACCCGCTATTTTGGTTGCGCGCCTTATAGCTTCTATCTGTGGTATAACTAAAATTGACCAACCCCTAATTGCTATCTTTTTAGAGATTTCTAAATATGTCCCCGGGGCTATCCTGCTTAGATTTCAGAGTTTTTGCTACGTGGAAGGCAATCCTTCCCTGCCGATCATGTCCTGTGTGTTTAGCCATCTATGCGAGGAATTCCTCATTAAAGCCTATGCTAAGACTGTTACCGGGAGATTATTAACTCATGCGTGTGACCTGTCCTTAGGCTTGATTCCCGAAGATTGTCGTTGGTGGCTTAAATGCCTTATTGTGGGGGTGATTTTTCACCTTGCTATTTTCTCTAACTTTCTGTTTTTTCAGGGTTCTTGGTTTTACTGTGAGCAGTGCAAAATCATGGGGGGGGATAGAGTGCGAACGGAGCCGGATAATTGCAACGAGTTTCGCAAGGATCCGCTTGTCTGGCATATTTGCGTTGAAGGTGGCATTGCTCCTCTGATGGAGAGACTTGTGGGCCATGACCCTAATCTGTCAACCCAGTTCGTCAACTCTTGGAAGAATCGGCATCTGTCTGTGGGAGGCATCTCCTTTACGGTAGATGAAGAAGTGATAGCGCAAGCGATGGGCCTCCAGAGCTCTGGCATGAAGCATCCTAAACATTCGAAGACCCAGGACAATGCTAGTATGGACAAATTCTTTGTGGGTGATGAGAAACCGGTGCGCAACCAGTCTGGGTTCGAACGGGAGGCTCTTCCTCAGCCGTGGAACCAGGTGTGTCTTGCGTTGATGAAATATGTCACGTTGGAAGGAAGGTACAAGACTTATTACTATTACCATTTTCCCCTGTTAAATCACCTTAGGCATAAAGTTTTAATGAGCTTTCCCTTTTTTCTGCTCATGGACCTTGAAAATTTGGTTGATAAATGTGTGGAGTCTGCTGCCTTAAATCCTAATGAACCCACTCTGCCGCTCCACCAGCGTCTTATCCTAAGACTCTACCACTTTCATTTGGCTTTATGCCCTCCGAAACCCATTTCGGCCGTCCGCATTGAAGAAATTGAGCCACCCAACGAGACCAACTTATCTCCGGTCGAATCCAAAGGCCCTGCCAAGAAAACTCACCCGGTCCCTGAGGTTTCTCAAAAACCCAAACTTGCCACCAAAAAACTTAAGGGTATTGAGGGAGCTACCCAAACCTGTGCGGCGGTGAGCTTGTGTGATCTCAAGTCAACCCCTGCTAAGACTCCCAATAAGTTTGGTCCGAAAAAGAAAGGTAAGGAGAAGGAACCTCCGAACAAAGGGAAAAATGTCATGAGCAAGGATTCGTTGGGTGACACGGTGGTGGCGGAGACTATGGTTGTGGGTTGTGATCCATCATTCGACATTCTAGCAGATTGGCAAAGAACAGGAAGAAAATGTTGGTTAGAGATTTGGACACTAAAGAGGAGCTGTCAGACAACAGAGATAGCAAAGTGGAAGAGGTGTCGGAAGGTGAAGAAGGGGAGAAAATTAGAGGTCCCTCTTCCATTCCCGACAAGGGTAAAGCTCAGAAGGAGGTGTCGGCCTCTCACTCTTCAGAACCGCTGGAGATTGAGCAAAATGACCCTGACTACACTATGGGCAGAGGTGAGGAGCTCGATGTGCTAAAAGAAAGAATGGAAAAAATGGACAAAAAATTCAATGGTTTGACCCGTTTCACGGTCAAATTAGTTCACTCTGTCACTAGTACCCTGTCGGCCGTCATGAAAGGTTGAGATGGAGATGAAGACTGAAGACCACCAGGAGTGGATCGGCGATGATTTGGTTCAGCTTCTGTCTAAGAACTGGGAGAACACCAGCTAGTTTGTTGTTGGTCTGCTATTGGTCTGTGTGCTGTTAGTCCGCGTCTGTTTTTGGTTTAGTGTTTTGTTTTGTTGTTTTTTTATTTGGACTCTATTGGCCCTTGTGGCTCCTTGTGAAGGGTACAGCACCCTATAAATGTTGCTTGCTTTACCAAAAACATTGATAAAGCATTCATTCTAGACATTGTATAAGCTTAATACATATCATTAGACTTGAATTGAGATTTCACATGAGAATCGACAAACAAATTAACAAAATTCAAATTCTTTTCACTATCAATGTGCATATATATCATATAAAAGTCTGATAATTATAACCAAAATGCCCAAAGGCTCCACGTCTCAACTATGAAATGACATGATAAACATAAAACTAAGAAAATATATCGCTGTCCAAGGTCCCTAATCAGCCAAAGGTAGGTCTAAATCAGCATTGCCCTCGCCATCGGAGCTCGAGTCTAAGTCAATGTCAGTGTCCATGTCAATAGAAGGATCTGCCTCAACCAATGGAACCCCAACCAATCCGTCGTGTGCATCCTCCTCCTCAATCTGCATAGCATCTTCGGGATTAACATCCCAACGTAAGGCTGGAGTCTGACGATACTGACTAGTCTGGTGATCCTGTAGCCGCAAAGCACTGTGTATTGCCACCAACTTCTCCGATCGTCTAGAGGTAAGGCAGTTTCTCTTGACTGATTGGATGAAGCTATATGTGGACCAATTAAGACATAAATTAGGTTAAGTGGCATGGGGCGTCCCTTGTGGGCCCGCCCATGCCTTTTTTTCATTTTAAAAAGCTTTAATTTTTATAAAAATGTGTCTTTTTTGCTGTTGGGCCGTAGGGTACTTCTAGTCGTACCCGGTACGGACGAGGGACTGCTAGGAAGTTTTGAGTACTTCTAGAAGTACCCTACGTCCCCTGCCTTTTGCCAAAAGTCCCCTGGAAGTGTCGGGTACTTGGAGGGCAAAAAGGGGCGGCTAGGGGACGTTTCCTGGCCGTCCCCGCATCCCCATTTCGTACCCGGTACGGGAAACGGCATAAAAACACAGGGGATGCGTCCTCGTAGAGCACAGATATACCTATCTTATGTACTTGCTAGTTAAGTAGGTTAATTCCAAGTAGATTATATGGTGATAGGTTATTTGGGATGACAGACTATCCATTGGAGGATATACCTATGCGTGGCTTAAGATAGCCTTAAGTCAAATCGGCCCTGAGTAGTGTATGTGATAGATGACTTCACTCAAAGTGTCGAATGAGAACTCTTTGATCAAAGTAGTGCAATGTACGAAAGTCCACTTAGTTGTGTGACTTTTGAGACTACACTGTCAGTTCACCGTGATCCAGTATTACATGCTAGTTCGAGATTGTCGGATTGCACAGGTTCTAGTTATGTAGGACACAGCACTATGCTCAGTTGGTTGTCGTTATCGGTTAGTCTACCGATCTCTTCGTTGAAGGGAAGGGCCATCTATCGAATGATAGATGTGCGGGGGACCGCATTAAGAGTCTGTGGTTGGCAGAAAAGCGCCTAAGTGATGCTTCTCCTCCACAGTAGGCGACAGAAGAACCAAGATTTGAAAGGGAAGATCCTAGACCGTCTTACAGCTATTTGTTCTAAAGCTCATTGGAGCTATTTATGTAAGTGTATGTATTCTTGTATTGTTGTAACTTGTGAAGTTATTGTAATGAAGTGGATTCTTTATTGTAATATGATATGGCATCTTGATCATATATTTTGAATAAAAGAAAGAAAAATTTTATTGCCATGACTTGTTACTTAGTTTATTTACTTGCATGGTGCAAATTTAGAAATTTTTACTGCACTTAAGGGTTGGCACGCTATAGTGTGTTAGTGTGTTTGTGTTATGTGCATAGGCTAAGTGTAACCTATTGTTACTTTGTTAGTAAGACAATTGTAATGTTAAGAGTAATATGTATAATTGGTGTTTGTAATCTCATCATTTAATGTTTATTAAAAGATTAGGTACGAGGGAGTTTCAAAAGTTTTGGGTGGTTGAGATATTTGGTAAAGCAAATGGATTTATAAGCCATATTAGAAATCATTTGTAACACCTGAATATTTGATAAGAAATTAATTCTCAATTATGTACAATCATGGAAAAGAAATTATTTTTCCTGTGTTCTTTTATCATACACTTACCCCTATCTTATAGAATTCAGTCACAACCATAAAACTATCTGAATTCACAAGTACAAATGAAAGCACAAATTATTATGAAAGACTCCCTAAAACATGTTTGCTTAAAGCCCTAAACAAAATTTACTTCAGAAACGGGGCAACATAGAACATATCCTGGCATTCATAATATTGACCCCAAAATGGTTGAAAAAGACAACTAAAACCCATCCAAGGTACACATTGAACTCAATAAAAAGGAAAGGAGGCTCATCTTGCTTTGTTTACCACACATAAACATCATAACCATTCATGAAACATCCTCAACTGCTAATGCATTTTTAGAATTGCAACCATTACTAAAATACCCTACACATATGAGGTCAAAGTAAACAGTTTTTGAAAGCCTACAACCTTTTGTAACTTTAGAATCGTAATTTTTTGTTAGAGAATTTCACAAGGAATAATTTATTTCACAGTTGTGTCTTTGGATACTCTTTACAACAGGGAAATACATGCACGGTCTGAAAATATCAAGCGAAATCCCTGTCATAACACCATCCCAACCTGAAGAAGCCAGCTTTTGTCAAATTAAAAAGTTGAGAAATGCTATTTCTAGGCTATATAAAAGTAAATGTGGTATATTACCCCATAAAGAGCTGACCTGGGAATAAGTCAAGAGGTGTCAGTGAATGATAGATGAATTGCAAATATTCTTTATACCCATCAAGTGTATTCATTATCATCATCATTGGTTATAAAACTGTGTCTCCATTCACTCATGCCTGAATATTTCATTATTATAAACCTGTAATACATGAAGCCATTTCATTTCATACCAAGGGTCGTTGTCCATTGGTTAACATCACTACAAAAGGTTCATGTAGCTAGTGGCTCAATGGCTTGTGGTCAATCTACCCTGTCGAATTGTGGCCATACCAGTTTTACCACACGAGAGAAATATTGGTGATTTTTTTAAGAATTACTTTATATTATTGGATTTCTTGCATGCAATGAAGGACACAATAGTATGGTAATTTAGGCTCAAAAATAGCATGCAAATTCAGACTTCTAGCTTCAACATTGATATCAAATCTGGCATATACTTGTCAGCGTGAAACTAAGATTTTTTGGCTTTTATAAAAGCTGGTCATGGTTATCACTAACAATTCCAAGAATGGACAAACATACTACCATGGAATATTAACAATCTAAAACTGTGATTCTCTTGTTCAAAAGTAGAGATCTATATTGCAATAAACATATTGCTTTTCCAAACCATAAAAATGAAATCAGATTAGAATTATTAGAATGAAATTGTACGTGCTTTGCAAAAATGGTCAAAGTAGAGATTCTTAGCAATAGTAGAACGGATACAGTCTATGAAAGTTGACCTTCCTGAGCTAATGTTTCACTGACAAACACAGTGATATCAAATAACAAATGTAAAAGGTTATAATTTTTCATACAGAAGTATTTGTTAGCAATATTTTGATCTTGAGTGGTTTTTCATATAGGATTGATAGCTTCAGTTTCGCTTAAGTGAATCAGGGAAACAATAATTCTTGCAAAACTAGAGGTGCACAACATAGAATGGAATTTATGTCAATATCCCATCAAAAAGGAAAAGAACAACCCCTTCCAGAACTTAGTACAAACAATAAGAAATAGATGATCAGACTCACACTATTTGAAGAAGGAAAAAATTGAAGAAACAAAAATTAGGATGAGCAAATAACAACAATTAAAAAGAAAACTAAGTCTATTCACACAAATCAAATGGCAAGAGGACATAATTCAGCTAGTAGAAGAAATGAGCAAACAAAAGAGCAAAGCAAAAGGTTCAAAAAAATATGCAAGAACATCCAGGAAGCAAAAAAAAATAAAGATGAACAGTTAAAAGCTAATTCATGAAAGGAAAAAGGTGGCAACATAAATTGAACCCCAAGTTATAATAACAAACAAGAAGAATTGAAAGAAGACACCAAAAACTAGTGAACAAGGTACCTGAACAAGATGAAAAGTTTAAACCTGGTCTTTGGGAGAAAAAGAAGCCAAAAGACATTTTATTAGACATGTAGACAAAAGAGTCATTAAAGACAATCATTTTTAAAATGTAGAACCTTATCAATATCCATACTTTTAAAGTCAATGAAGCAGATGCGTAAGTCCTAGATAAGTATGCATCAATAACATCCATGCTTTCCATCCTCATCCATAGTTGTTATTACAAAAATTAGAACTCTTTTTTGGAAGATGATATCCAAAAAACTACAAATATTCCTAACTACATCAAAAAATACATAGTGAGCTTTTTAGGGGTATATCTTCTCATGCATAGACCTCCTATCTTAAAATTGTACTCATTTACTGTGAATGTGTCCTTCAATGTCCATTAAGAGATTGGAATCAATGGAAGAATAGCATAGGAGAATAAGTTTTTTACTCTAGGAAGAGACTTGTGCAGAACCGAGAGATCTAATTAATCTGTGTACTGGATAAACAAATTTTTAAATTGGAATCCCATATTTATTCTATCTACATAATTAACCCTTTCAGTTATTGTTGAATCTTGAGTGTGGTTTTAGAGGAGCGTATTAGGCTTTAGTTTAGTTGTTGTTATGGCAAAAGGTGAGACTTTTGAAAAGAGTCACATTGAGAAGCGATTTCATTAATCATAGAGAAACTAACTCAAGTCTTGCTCAAAAACTGTTTTGAAAAGGGATGAAGCTTATTGTTATGGGCATCATAATTATAAGTCTGAATGAAAGACCCTAGCTTACCTCTGGCCAGAATCACCTAATCTTGTAGTCTATCACGTCTCCTAATAGGGTTTAAGCAAATCTTGCATTCTACTGGGCAGCCAAAGTAATCTCAAATTCATGCATGAGAAGATAACACAAATGTTGGATGGACTAATGTAAACATGTGAAGCTAATGTGGACAAAGAAAAATGGGCAAAAAATCCATGTGCTGTGGTCTCTCATTCCAATCACTCTTTCCGGAAAACAGGAGATGTTGTGCTTGTGCCCTGCTATGTAGTGGTAACAACAAATCTAGGGTATCACGAAGCAAGATTGGGCATGTTAGCACTAAAACACATCATTACAAGACTGCAAACATAAACCTTTATCGTATGCAATGAAAAATAAATAATGGAGTGAAATACATAGACTAAAAAGAGTGTAGTATGGGGTGTTTATGAGCACATATTGTTTAGCAATAGATAAAAGAGCATAAGAGTTTAAAATAAGGGTGTTTAGGAAAATACAATTGGTAAGGGGCTTTTGGCAGAGTACGAGCATTAAATAATAATTAAAAAGCATAATGAAAAAATTTTGTTCCTAAGCATAGAGTGTCAGTTAATCATTAGAAAAAATAGATGATTTAAGTTAAAATAAGACTAATTATGTCAGTTTGGTGGAAAACAGTACCTATGACCATGAGTTAAACATGTTTAACCATTGGCAAAACATCCTAAGTAAAAACAGTGGGTAACATCAGTACTTGACCTAAGTTGTTGAGGTTGTCAAGAGCTACAACTCCTTTGAGTACCTTAAATATCAAGCAGCGTTTGAGGCATCAATGTCTTCTTTCATCAGTTCATCAACAGATTGATTAAGCATCCACCTTGCATTAGTCAAGTAAACTCAAGATCCTGGAGTAACAGGTAATGTTAGAGTAAGCTCCTTCAAGTTATAGTTGAGTAACAGATAGCAATTGAGCAAGGTCCATCCAATACATTCTGTAAAGTTATAAGTATTGAGGCCAATATACTAATTATAGGTTGCCATCTTGATCCCTAGTTAAAACGAAAAATGCTGCTGGCCACTTGGTTTTTTCCTTTTGTCCAATTACCTACTTTGGCCACTTGTGGGTGTGTTACAGAAAACTGTTGGCGTTTAAATTCGCACCTCTGGAATGCGGATTTGAAAATGGACAGCTATGCACAGATAAACTGCTCTTCAAATTAGGAGGGGAAGCTCCCTCTTGCTGATGGTGTTTGAAAGAAAGTAAACTAAAACTAAGTTTCCTATCTTTTTGATCAGCTTAGAGCACAAGGTTTTTTAAACACAAATGCCGCAGCTGAGATTTTCTGATAAGAAGTTTCAACTACGACTAACTTAAACTAAAGACGTTCCTAGCCTCTCAAGTAATAGCAGAGCAAGAGAAGTTAGAAATTAACAAGGTAGATTCTCTGACAAAAATACTTCAATAATCTCTCTTTCAACGAACACCTACACACTTCACTGCAAGCTGAAATAAAGATCATAAAAGTAGAACACTGATAACGGAAATCTGAGATTTTAGACCAAGGCAAAAGAGGCTCATGATTTTATTACTCAAATCTCTAAAACAAAGCTCACTTCTAACATGCCTTGAACAAGAAATTGCAGCTAAGGAGGCTTGCAAACTTATTCTTAACACAATAGAAAACAGCAATCTCACTAACTCCTTGTTGGCTAAAGAGGCTCAACAATTTGCTTATCACAACACAAATGAACAATACTTGAGCAACAAATAGAAGGCACAATAGGCTCAGCGTTTTGTTCTCACTAGCACGGTTCCAACTAAGTGAACTGAAACTGAATAACAATTTGTTGCAATTCAGGCTCGCAATTTGCTATGACAATAACCGTTAAAGAAACTAAATGAGCAAAGGCTCTTATTTATAGAGAAGCAGAGGAGTAGGGAACCCTAAAATCTCCTTGCTTTCACAATCTAGGCTTGCTCAAGCAAGCTTTACTAAATCTAGAAAGATAAAACCCTAGAAAGTAGAAAAAGCGGGAAACGCCAACTATTACATCTTATCTTCTTTCTATCCTCAAAGAATGGATAAGGATTATTCCAAGAATAGAAAGAAAGCGAGAAAGAAAGCTTCTAGAAGAAAGCTGCTTTAAAGCTCGATCACATCCGCTAGGAAGTTAGAGATTGTGTCCCGGTTCGGTGCATCTATGCCATCAACAGCAAAGCACCGCTTTTCAAGAATATCTTTAGCATCTGCAATAGATCTCAGGAAATCTTCGACCTCATTGGCCGCTTTATCGAACTTTGCTGACATCACTGAAATGTGACTTGGCAGAGTCTTATGTTTTTCTTTCATTCACTTCAGTACAATCTTCTTGTCGTATTTTTCTTTATGCATATTCCATATCCTTTCGCATTCACCCTTTGAAAGAGTTACGCTTTCAAGCCACGGGGGAATGGAAAAACACCTTTCGACCATATCAGGCTTTAGACTGCAAATCAATCTACCGTCTGCTGACTGGATCTCCCTAGTAGCCGGGTTGTAATGCTTAATGCAAGCGATTACGAACTCAAGGCTCCGAACTGATATAGGAATAGACGCTGCTACGAGGAGTCCAGAATGTCCCAAGTTCTTGATTGAAGTGTTGCCTGCTCTCTCCAAGGCATGTAGATCGAACACCGGCTTGACATGATGCAAGTTGTCTCAGCTGTTTTGATATAATTGTGAAAGAGAACTGATTCGGACTTGAAAACATTAGGAGTGTACTCCATTTCAGAAAACTTGAAGAATGACTGTAAACTCGCCTTGGTTCAGACAAGTCTTGAATAATTTCTATTTTTAGAATGCTGATTTTTGTACTCCAACGGACAAATTTTTGAAAATTTTTCCTGAGATATGGGTTTTGTTCAAAATGTCGATGCAAGACAACCCAGATCGTCCGTTTTTAAAAACTTTGAATTTTGCCTGAAAAAGCAGCAAACCCTAAATTCTTCAATTCTTCACCGAAAAAGCTGGCCCCTGGGTTTTGTTCAGAATACAATTAAAAATGGACCCAGTTGATCAGATTTGAAAAACACCGATGGCTGATTGAAAAAGCAACCAACCCTAGGTTTTAAAATTTTCTTGAAAAAAAAGCTGTGATATGGGTTTTCTTCAGAAGACTAATTTGAGAGGACCCAGATGGTTGAAAACTGAATGCACTGATGATTTCACTGACATGCAAAATAAAAGCAGCTGCTGTAACTTGATGAAGTTCTTGAAAAATTCGTCAGAAGATTGAGGCAAAAAGACCCAGATGACTAAAAAAATTGAAAGCCTTAGCCTTCAGCTTTGAAAAATTTGATCTTCTGGAACAAGAAGAATGAAAAAGCAAGGGTTTATGCTTGCTGGTCTGAAAAATCTGATGTAAAACCAGCAACTATGGATTCTTGAATCACAAAAATTCTTCAAACTTGCTGCTCCAACTTTCTCCTCTGGATGTTACCTGCAAAAATAATGAAAAATACATTGAAAAGAAGTGTTAAATAGACTTAGGGTTTGATTTAGGTTTTGCTTTCTTTCTTTTTTTTTTGCTTTTATCTTCAAAACCCTAAATCTCAGCCCCTTGAACTTGGACGCCATCCTTCTCCTCTTGCAAATTTTGAAATTTTGAAAACTTCAAAAATCCTCTAAGGCATGAAACTTTGGGCGCCTTTCTCCAAGAGGGGCGCCTATTTCCACCAGTGTTAGTAAAAATTTTACCTTTTTCAACTTTCCTTCATTTTAACATACTACTTCGCCTCTGATTTCTCGTTGACAGATCAACCCGACAGACGAGCTGACTGGTTCACGGCGGAGCCTGACTGAAACTGAAAAGGATGTTCTGGAGGCACCTCATGCTAAAAACTTGATTTTGATATCCGAATTCATGGGAGGCTTTTCCTTCTAGGGGCGCTCAACTTCTTCAGTGTTAGTCATTTTTCTGATTTCCAAGTTCTTCCTTCTCCCTTTGATTTTCTGATGAATCCTCGATTCCGGGAGCAACGCTGATCCGACCGACTGTCTGAATATTTCGTTGGATAGCCAGACTGATTTTGATGAGGCACTCTTTGGATGCTACTTCTGCAAATTCCATCATTTGAAGGCCTTAAAGTTTGGGCGCCCTTCTTCAACTGGGGCGCCCACTTCTACCAGACTTAGAAAAAATTTCAATTTATTCATGTCTTTCACTTCTATGGGCGATCTTGTTGAATTTTGAGCTCCGAGCGTCGGATTGATGAAAGTTTGGACTCGTTGCGAAGCTGAGAGGATTTTAGGAGGGGTCTTCTAGAAACACTTTTGTCAAAAAGTAGCTTTTAGGTCCTCAAAAGCTTGGGCGCCCCTGGCAAGCTGGGGCGCCCAGTTTCACCAGAGTTAGTTTATTTTTTGCATTTTTCACCTTTGCTTTCGGATTTCTCTTTTCAACTCCCATCGGACCCTCTATTCAGCCCTTTGAATCCGATGACTGCGAGCTCCGTATGTCGTGTTGGATAGCTCACTGGAAAGTCTGTTGCATTCTGAAGACATCTCGTTATAACCTTGACTGCAAGTTCATCTGTTTGAACCCTTGAAAAGTTGGGCGCCTTTCTTCTCCTAGGGCGCCCAGTTTCTCCAGACTTAGAAAAATTTTCAATTTAATCTTCTTCTTCGAGTTTCAGATCTTCATTCTATACCTTCCACTTTGACTCGAATTTGCTGGAGACTGGATTGTCGGATGCTCTGACGGGAATATCCATCGCGAAGCTGACTGAATACTGAGCAACTTCCATTGGAGGTCCTATCCCTAATTCACTCATCTAGTGACCTAAAAAGGTGGGCGCCTTTCTTTAACAGGGGCGCCCAAACTCAGCAGTGTTAGAAAATTTTCATGACTTTTCAACTTTCTTTCTCGTTCTTCGTGCATGTTCATTGTTTTACCTTCTGCTGGAAGTTTAAGTGCTGAAATTGACGCCTGGCAGTCGGATGACCTCCATTGATGACCTCGAGCTCCGATATGCTTCTAAAAAAGCAGAATAGACCCAGTAGGGCGAAACTGATTATTTTAAGATTCTGATTGCACCAGCCTGATACGGACACATTTTGAGCCAATCAAAATCAGTTCGGACCCTATCGGACCAACTTTCTATTTTAGAAATTTTCATTTAGAAATTTTCTATTTTTAGAAAATTTTATCCGCTTCGAAGAAAACCAAAACCAAAAACGCTACTTTTAGAAAATTTCTAAAAATAGCAGTTTTCCTAAAATTTAGGGATGAAAAACTGAGATTTGGGTTTTGTAGGTTAATCTGCTCTTAGCAGACCCAGATCATCAGAAATTGAAAATTTTGCATTTTAACCCCTCATGCAAGACATGCACACCCAAATTTTGACCTTTTTGACTGATTTGACAAGATTTTTACTCATTTCTTCAAAATGTCTAAGTGTAACAAAAAAATTTATTTTGGGGTACAACAGGGTGTTAATATAATTTCTTCCAGTCTACTCTAATCATTCTTGATTTCACTGTAGTGGCAAGTCTTTGTTAGAATTTAGTACATGACATAAAATAGTTAATAGTTAAATAAATAAATTAACATGCTATTGTTAATGTAATAAATAAATTTAGTTCAAGTAGTTATATTCCTATAAATAGTTTTAGACGGGAATAATGGCTTTAAAATGCCAATATTTTGTAATAGTTTGTTGTGCAATGTGAATGACAGTATTTTGATTCAAGAGTGTTGGCGTAACAATTAGCACCTCTGGAGTGCTAGTTGGTACGGACAGCTATGCACACTGTGTGATAAGTGCTCTTCAAATTAGGAGGGGAAGCTCCCTCGTTGTGTGGACAAATGCTTGAAAAAAGTAAACTAAACTAATTCCTATCTTTTTGTCTCAGCTGAAAGAGGCACAAGGTTTTCGAGAAACTTCGAACGTTGCAGCCAAGGATTGTCTGGTTTCGCAGATCATAACTACAACTCAAAACTAACTAGCTTATACTATCCAATCTCCTCAAGAAATTAGAGCATGAGGAAACGAAGCGGGAATGATTTATACGATAACCTCTAAGACAAGATTTCCAAGGAAGTGACAACACCTATCCGAGGCGTAGGCTGAAAGAAAGGTTATTGGCAACGACATCAAACGATGAACTCTACTTTTGAATTCCCAAGGAGGTGATAGCACCTATCCGAGGTGTAGACATGAAACAAAGCTCATTAACACAATAACAACAAATGGTAAGCCTTAATTCTAAATTCCCAAGGAGGTGACGGCACCTATCAGAGGTGTAGATATGAAACAAAGCTTATAAACACAAGAACACAAAACACTGATCATCCAACCAAAGTGAACATATACAGAATAGCAATATTACAGGCAAATCTGGCTCAGCATATATTACTATTGTGTGCAAAGGTTAATTACAAATGAGAAAAAGCTCTTATTTACAGACATCAAAAGGTGTAGGGAACCCTAAAATCACCTTGAGTCAACTATAGTCTTGCAATGTATGCAAGATTTTATTACTAAACCCTAATAAAGCAAACTATTTAGTTAACTGGAAAGCTACCATCAGTTAACCAGTACATCTAATCTAAATGGACAATGTGCGAGCATGCACGTCCTTATTGGAAGCAACTTAACTGGAAAACTACCATTAGTTAACAAAAACCCTAAATGAAACTCCAAGTCCTGCAAAATATCTTTGAGGATAAGATAGACATGCGTGAACTCAGCAAAGAGAACTGAAGATGGAGGTCGAGTTCTAATTATTGCTCCTGGTTCTATCCTCGAAAATAACTGCAGGTTCTAACTGGCTGATTAATGGCCACTATCTCAAGCAACTAAACCCTCCACAAGGTTGTTGATTGCATCACCATCTGAGGCACTGATACTTTGCCATAGTATACTATGTCTGTGCAGCATGTCCTCACCGCCTCTGATCTGACACTGAATTTCACCTCTGCTCCTAATCCCCTCATCAAACAACGCTGACATAATTGTAAGTTGATTCATCTTACAACCAACGGTCTCCCCACTGAAAATACCATGAATGAGTGCCTAGAGATCTGACTGAACGTCAGCAAGCTCAACATACGCACCACCCTCAAGCTGATACCGGTACGTATGCAAGACACGAAAGTTCTCACGTACCGGAGTGCACTAGTAACGTGCTCTCTGCTCTCAGCCAACTCTGATGCCATTGTCTCCTCTATCTTCGCCTTGAAAATCAACTGTGTCCTCCAAGTGTAGATAGCCTCTTTGTCTTCTGCATCTGTGATTGATTCATATGCCATCCTCAGGTGAGCAAACATGATCTCATCTCTGGGTCTGTCAATTGCCAAGTCTCGCTCCTCATCCTGGAGACGTAGATGGAGTTCGCGTGCATTGTACCACAACTGATATAACTCTGCAAGCACAAAGCGGCCTCTGGTAACGAACTCCTCCCAATCCTCCAAACACTTGTCGTATGCAACCAGGCGATTAAGCTGGCACTGTTCCGCTGGTGGCTCTAGCATCGGTGGGAGTGAAGCGATGACATTTTCCGTTCTGTGTACAAGGCTAGAGATGTATTGACGAAGTTGTTGGATTTCAGCCTTGAGGGCTGCCTTGTCTTCTCTGTCTTTCATTATTCTATCCTTTGCGCTATTTGTTGCAACCTGTAGGAGATCAACCTTTGTTTGGCAAGTGCTTCTACCAAGGTTGACTCTGATCACTTCGAAGTCTTCAACTTCAATCTCGTTCAGACTCTTACCCTCTGGAGGTGCAGCGGTCTCTATGACAATCTCCTTGTCAGCATTCCTCTCTACATGAACCTGTTTCTTGATCCTCTTGTCTAGTGCATCCTGGTAGACATGATCAAAATCTGAATGATCAAGTACATAAGATGGCTGCCTCCCCTTCCTACCCAGTTGATTCTCAAGCCAAGATGAGTCTTGACTAATCCCACTAGAAGGGTCTATGCTAGTCATGAGAGGTTCTGATGAGTGTGAATGTGTAGAGGCATTACTGCGAGGTGGCGAGTCTAGGTCCAAATCAATGTGAATCGGAACCAGAGACTACTGTGGTGTAGGTGATGGCATGCGAGGCTGAACCTCGGGCTCTAGCAAACTCCGAACTGGCTCTCTAACTGGCTCCATGTACGTTTCAGTAGCAAGTGCCTTCCCCTTTGAACTGTCAGGGACTTTATTCTTCTTAGGAGGGTTACTCCTCTTCTTTTGTTTAGGTTTCGACGAAGATGGTAGTGAAGCATCCACTGGTGGCGGCTTTCTTCTAGGCATGACTACCCTCCTGGTCTTCTTGCTTTCGAGGTAGAGTATGTTGTTTTGAATAACTCTACTCGACCTCTCCTTCACTAATGAGTATTCCTTGGCGAACCAATCAACAGTCGGTAGTGGTTGTGTATCAACCTGCTCTCTGAAAAATTGAGGAAGTGTACATCCCTCATCATCTAACAAACCTCCCACATCTTCTGCCAAGAAGACAGAAATTTGCAAGAGAGAGAACCTACTATAGTTGTGTCTAGGCGCCTCAAAGTCATCCTCGCAGTTCACCCAATAATCCTCCATTGTAGGCTTATGGTAAGGGCGACCACCAAGGCGTCTTGAATAATGACCCCAAGGATCATATGTGTGCGCATCGACAAGGTACTTGAGATGAAGCTTTTCTAACTCCTATCCTGCAACTTTAGCATCAACTGCTGTCCTGCACCAATATATTCCCATTTGCATTGGAAAATTGGTAGTTGGTTTACGCTTGTGGTGCATATGTAGATGAACATCATGCAATTGCTTCAGGAACTCCATGAAGACTGTCCTATCCGATGGATAGCGTGGAAGCATGGCTAGATTTCCTATGTATCCGTAGACGCGGATGTAGGTCTATGTAGGGAACTGAATAAACCAATCCGCCCAATCAACCATTGCAGCTCTAGCAACCACTGAGATACGAACATGCAACTCCCGGTCTAGGTTCCTCACTGTGTATGTCAAGAAAGCCTCATGCACACGCTTGAAATGTCATTTAGCCTTCGTGAACTCAAGCTACTCATAATAATGGTAGACTTTCTATACACTAAGTATCCCCACTGTGTTCAATCCTCTAAACTAGCCCTGATAGGCAATCAAGTATACGAGATAGGAACACATATGAAACTGGTGAGCAACTAGAAAACCGGTGATTTGCTCGTGGAGAATGTCGCTGATGAAGGATGCCCAGTCATAATGCTCTCGCCCAGAGATAATCTGACCAATGATATAGTACATCCAAGGCTGGAATCTGTTTGCATCTGCATGACCTGAGACGCGATTGAGAAGTGTGATTAAAATCGCATACTCATCCTTGTATTCACCACAACCCACATTGTTCGGCAACTTGTTCTTCTTCTGTTTTAACCATCTTTCTGCCATCTTACTCTGACACTTGTCCATATCAGCATTGAATGCTCTCTCACACTGGTCCATGGCAATAACTAGACTGTTCGGATGTTGAAGAATACCAAAACATCTCTCAATGTCCAGGGGTTTGAGACTGCAAATCACTCGTCGATCTACTGACTGTATTTCGAGAGTAGCAGAATTGTAATGCTTAACACAAGACATTACGAACTCTACGCAATGAATTGAGACAAGGATAGAAGCGGCCTCAAGCAACACAGATTCCTGAATGTTTTGAAGTATCGAATCTTTTATCTTGATTGGATCCAAGATTGCTTCTGGAAGCACCTTATGTAGATTCGTTTCAACTGTTCCGATGAAGTCATGAGTCAAGACTGACTTAGTCTTGAATTCGAGCTGTGTGTACTGCATTCTGAAAAACTCGCCTGTTGACTGTGAACACGACTATATTCTGACAACTTTTCTGGAAAGCTAAAAATACCCTGCTGAGGCTAAAATAGCCCATCGGAGGGCAATTTTCACGAAAAATTCTGAGATATGGGTTTTGTCTAGAAAATGATTCTAAGACAACCCAGAATGTCAAATTTGCGAAAATTGGACTTCTACTCCACCATGCAAAGGAATTTTAGTTAAGAAAATCAAAGCTTCGAGAATCGATGCTCTGGGACAAATTTTCCTGAAAAATTCTAGCACATGTGTTTTGTTGAGGAAGCTATTCTGAATCGACCCAGATGATTTGTTTTGTCAAAAGTCGCCAATTTCTTGAACATGCAAAAGAAATTAAGACGAGAAATGGAAGAAATTGAGACAGAAGATTGAGGTTTTGACGCCTTTCTCCTACTAAAATCGCCACTTTGTCTTGAATTCTACTGATGAATCCGGACTTGTACCTGCAAAAGAATGTTTTTGATGTCTTCGCAATTGGCTACTGAAGAAAAGTCGCCCAACTCAGGAAGAAATTCGCCTCTGCTCAAGCTGGATGAATGAAATAATGGAAGCCATAATGATTAAATAGAGAAAATCGTAGCTAAATGGCGCCACTGCAAGAATAGAAACCTTGATTTCAAAAGAAAAGTTCTGATTGGACCCCCTTTTGATCAATAGTCACTGACTCGGAGCCCCGAAAAAAAAAAATAATATTAAAATATTCAATTCTTTTCCACATGCGAATTTGCAATTTAATATAAAAAAGGGCGCCAATATTAGAATATTAAAGAAAATCGCCCATTAATGCTTGCATGCAAAAAAAGTTGAAATTTAATATTATTTTAATAAGTTAAATGAAATCTTTGCATCCGGGTGCGCTCAAAAAAATTCACCGATTCCAGAAAGTCCAAATTTGACTCTCCAAGCGTCCATTTGCAAAAGTTATGAGATTTTTTGCTAACTTCCTACTTTATAGCTCACTGAAAAGTTACAGTTGCCTCTGTTGAGCTCTGATTTTTGGATGCCTGAGTGAAGCTGTGACTGAGCTGAGATATCCACCGCGAAACCTGCAGAGCAAAGATGAAATGTCTGCTAGGAGCTGCAACTGCTAAAAACAACGTTTGATGCCTCAAAAAATTAGCCGCCTTTGATTAAATTGATGCAAGATCGCCAGACAGCCATTTCTCTGTTTTGCCATTTGATGCTTCTAACTGCCGCTGCTGGTGAATGATGATTCTCGCTGAGCAAATGATAGGTCCATTGCGTGACTGGAAGAATTCCGCAACCAACGACTGTATGTAAGGCATCTGAAAGCTGCATTAGGAACCCCAAAAGCAAGGGTGCCCCTAGCCTGTGAAGGCACAATCACTAATTTGACAAAAGTGTAACTTTCGTTCGAACGCCATACTTTGACCCCTGACACCGGGAGCTGGAGTGCTCCAATTCGCACACCGACAATCTCTCTGCATAGCTAGAAGCACTGAGAAGAGATGTTTTTGGAGGTGACGAAGCGAGAAAACTGCTTCTAAGACCTCAAAAAGAAGGGCGCCTGTTCCAAGGGAGTGTGTATTTCCCACACTTAGCCATTTTTCTGGTTGTCTGATTTCTTCAACGATCTCCACTGACCCTTCATGTACGGGCGTTTGACAAATCCCAAGGGCTGATGGCTGGATTCATTGGATAGCCAGGAGGATTTCACATAAGTCTCGTGAAGACTCTGACTGCAAAAGACCCCATCTGGCAGGCCTAAAGGCTAGGCGCCCCTGGCCTATAGAGGTAAAAGTGTGTATTTCTACATTTTTCCACCCTCTGTTTTACATGCTCGATAGAACCTCTGTCACGATTACTCAGTATATTGGATCATCTTGCGAACTGATGCATTGTGGAGCTAAACTGAATTAGAAAAGATTCCCCGGAAACAAATTTTACAGATTCATTCATCTAAGGGATCAAATTCAAGGGCGCCCTTGGGCTACAGGGGTGTAGAAACTGAAAATTTGACAGCCTCTGTGACATGCATTCTCGTCGTACCTTCAGCTTCTGACTTCAATTGCCGAAGTTTTGCACCTTAAACGACCTCGCTTGATAGCTCGTCGGAAAGCTGGTTAAATTCTGAAGAGATTGAACATATTTGCAAGCGAAAGCAACTAAATCTAAGCCTTCAAAAAGAAGGGCACCCTTGGTCTACAACAGCACAGATCCACTTTCTGAAAATGTCTTCATATGTTTCATGTTCCGTAAACACTGTTCTAGCCACTGAATTGACCTTGTAGGAGTGTAATTTTGTCGTGAAGCCCCTCTCCATCATAACATGTCCTGCTTTGAATCCCAGGTTCAGGTTCTGACCTCCAGGTACTGACCAATTGCTACTAACGATTGACATGACACTGACCAAAGTCCATACTTGACTTGCCCAAAACTATATTTTGACATCATTTTAACAAGGTTTAGACTCTTTTAAGCAAAATGCCTTAATGAAGCAAAAATTTGGGTTTGGGTACAACAAAGAGCAATCTCATTTTTTTCCCTTCTCATTTCAATATGGTATCAGAGAAGGTTTCTTCTTGGACCTCTCTCTAATTGCCCTCCATTCATTTGTTTCTTCCTCACAACGGTGTTTACAATGGTACTGCAGTGAAGACCACATGCAACTGCTATTGTTTTCTACCATTCTTGCATTTCTCAATAGGTGAGCAATGTAGACCATGTGCAAAATCCTTTTGACTCCATCATTCATCTGCATTCCTTCTCTTTCTCTCCATTGTGTTCTTTCTTTCTATGGTGTAAACTTTAAACACTTCATTTTGTCCATTGTTATCATCCCAAAATTTTAAAAAAAAATTCCCCAATCTAGCGCTTGGGAGCCGCCTTATACATTTGAAACTGTGAAGAGGTAATCGCACTCTATAATCATTGATATTATCGCCGGTCAAGAAAATATTAAGGAAAGCAATCAATATTAGAGATTGATCGGGCTTGTATCCAATAAGCCAGCTATTGGCCCATTATCGGGACTTCTTATGTTGAGAGAAACAACAGAGGATTGATATCGGGATTCTATGCGGTTATATTCTGGTCGCAGTAAGAAGGATATCACGTCTAAACAACTACACACGTCCTAGCATTAGTGTGGGATTCAGGAGTCCCGATATATGGAAGCATTCCTTTCATTGTCACTGATGTATATTGATCGGGTATCTAAGGAGCACGGGTATGTTCTAGAATAGATTGTGTAAAGGACTTAATTTGGCTTCATGCAATTTCCTGTAACTACCGCCAACCCTCATACACGGGTAACTCATCGTTATTAACCTCTGTATGCTATCTGTTGGCGTAACAACTAGCACCTCTGGAGTAAGAGTTGCTACGAACAGCCTATGTACACTACGCAATGAGTGCTCTTCAAATTAGGAGGGGAAGCTACCTCGTTGTGCTTTACAAAAATACCTGTAAAGGGAAATAAACTAAACTAATTCCTGTCTTTTTGTTTCAGCTGTAGATGTACAAGGCTTTCTCGAAAACTATATACGTTGCAGCTGAGAATTTTCTCTGGTTTCGCAGATTCACTAACTACAACTAAACTTAATAACTTAAATTCTATCCAGTTCCCTCAAGAAAACAGAGCATGAGGAAACGGAGCAAGGTTATGACTATCAGACGATAAACGGATTCAGATTCTCTACTTGAAGGCAAGGTGGCGCAGCTATTATCTCAATCTGAACAAGTTTATTAGGCACAAAACAGATTTAAGAATTTACTATGACAATCTTATGAAACCCTATGTGGCATAACACTTGATTATAATAGTAAAGACTTCACAAACAGATTTATCATCATAATCTTATGAAACCCTATGTGGCATAACACTTGATCATAACGGTAAAAGTTCACAAAACAGATTTATCATCACAATTGCATGAAACCCTATGTGGCATAACAATTGATCGTAATGATAAAGATGCACAAAACAGATTTATCTAAACTATGGAAAGAATCCACTATCACAATCGCATGAAACCCTATGTGGCATAACAATTAACTGTAATAGCAAAGACGCATGAACAAATACCAAAAGAGCAATATTGAGGGCAAGGTAGGCGCAGCATATATTTCTCTCTCAAGCAAAAGTTAATTACAAATGAGCAAAAGCTCTTATTTATATACATCAAGGTGTAGGGAACCCTAAAATCACCTTGTGTTAACTACAGTCTCGCAAATGCATGCAAGATTAATTATTAAACCCTAATGAAGTAAACTATACAGTTAACTGGAAAGCTACCATCAGTTAACCGGTACAAATAACCTAAAATGGACCATGTGCAAGCATGCACGTCCTTATTTAAAGCAAAGTTAACTGGACACTACCTTCAGTTAACTGGAAACCCTAACCCTAACTCCTATGTTGATAATTCCAAGGATGAGATAAGCATGTGTTAAGTCAGCAAGTAAACTCAAGATTGAAAGTCGAGTTAACTGCTGCTCACGACTCAACCCTCGAAATAAACTGCAGGTTCCAACTGGCAGATCACTCCATGTCAACTCGATCTAACACTTCGACCAAGAACTCATCAATCTCTCTGTCATCTGGTACTTTGACACTGCTCAAAATGACAGTCTGTTTCTTTAGTTCTCTGCCACTTTCCGTAATCATATGCATGCCATCTTTACATTCTTCAGTCGCCCTTCTGAAACTGGCTGCAATCACTGAAATATTTTCTAATTTAGGCACCATAGGTTCACCTTCAAGGCTGTCACGAATCAGCTTCTCGAACTCTGTTTGAACTTTGTCCAACTCAACATACATGCCATCTTCAAGAAGATAATGACACGGAATCTGAACAACGAAACCGCTGACAAGTGCAAGTACTCCAACCACATCATCCTTGAGTGAAAACAACTTAGTAGAGACCTTCTCACATATTTCCATTCTGAGAAGGTGCTGCTCTCTCCAAGTAAAGACTTTTTCTTGATCCTCAACCAACTCCAAAGCATCGCATGCAACTGACAACTGAGATACTAAAACACGATCTTTTGCCAAATTCTCTGCAACCGCAATCTCAAGTGACTGAACACCCTGACGGAGTTTATGTGCATCACTCCTTAACTGATACAAATCTGCAAGAAGACGCCGACCAGCAGCAACTAAACTATCAATCCAGTTGTCCAAAAGTCTGCCATGACTGACTAACTGATCCAGTCTTCGTTGTTCTGCAAGTGTACTCTGAGGAAGAACAGATGCTCTACTCGGATTTCCATGAACAAGATCAGAAATATACTGGCGAAGTTGACTATTTTCAGCCTTGAGTAAGGCTTTATCTTCTCCATCCTTCGTGATTCGCTCTTCGAGATTATTAGTGACAATATTAAGAAGAGTCACATCTGTCTCTCTAGTGGTCCTGCCAAGATTAGCCTTAGTAAATGTAAAGTCACCAACTTCGACTTCATCTAAGCTTTTACCCTCTGAAGGAACAGCAACTTCGATAACAATCTCTGATTCTGGAGTCTTCTCGATATGCACCTGTTTCTTGATCTTCTTGTTCGACCTTCTCTGATAAGGTTCACCGAACTCAGATAAATCAAGGTTGTACGAAGGTTCACGCCTCTGTCTCCCCAAAGACTTTTCGAGCCAACAAGACTGAACAATATTTTCAATTCTAGGAGAGACTGTCCCTGATGTATCAACCTGTGGTGGTTCAGTTGTCTCCGATCCTGCTTGAATTGGCGTCTCAGGCTCTGAATCTATGTCAATAGGTTGCATATGAGGCGGACTAGGAGGTTCAACATGAGGTTCAGCTTGAATAACTGTCTCTACTGGAACCTCAGGAACATTCTCAATCTGTTTCTGCTTCCTCTTACCAGTAGCTCTTTTCCCCGTGTTTCTACTAAGTCTAACCCCTTCAGGAGGTATTATAATGGCTTTGACTCTGGGTCTTGCTCTAGAAGTAGAAGGCAACGAAGAGAAATCCTTTGGCGGCTCTGCTACAAAAACTGACTTTCGTATCCGTTTTCTCTCCAAGAACAACCTACTAGTCTTGATAACTGATCTGGAAACCTCATCGATAGAAATATTCTCCTTAACATACCAATCTGGTGAGCGAAGTGGCTGCCGAGCAACTTGATCCTTGACATATGAATTGAGAAGAACTTCTCCATCATCATCTGATAGACCATCAACATCTTCTGATAGGTAATAGCTGACCGATAGTGAGTCTACAATATCTTCGTTCACAATTAGGAAATCTTCAACGATGCAATCATCGACCTCGCATAATGAGGATCATGGTATAAGTCTTGATGAACCTTTCTATCTCACATAAACCTGGCATCTGTTGCGCATTGCATGTGAAAATTCCCAATGTGAATGGAAAATTAGCTGCAGTCTTATGACGACTACGAAGAAAGAAATGAACATGCTGCATCTGTCTGAGGAACTCCATGAAGATGAGATTATCTGAAGGGTACCTTGGTAACATCAGGGGTTCTCCAACATATCCATAAACCCGGATGTATGTGAAAGTAGGGAACTGGATAAACCAATCCGCCCAAGTCTCCATTGCTGATTTGGCCTCGGCAGAAATACGAATGTGCATTTCATCATCAAGATCTCTAACGGTTCTCATAGAGAAGTGATCATTCACTGCTCGGAAGACTTGCTCGGATTGAGAAAACTCCAACTGAGGATAATACGCATGAACACGTTGAACACCGAGAGTGCCATTAGTTTTCAGATGCCTATAGCTACCTTGAAATGCAACTAAGTAGACCAAGTAGGATATCATATGAAACTCATGATACTTGAGAAAGTTAGTAATTTGCTGATGTAAGCAATCACTAATCAACATAGCCCAGTCAAAATGCTCTGTGTCATCAAGAATTCTGGTAATAAGGTAAAACATCCACGAACAAAAAGTGCTAGCATCTAATTGACCAGTAACTCGGTTGAGTAAAGTTATCAAAACAGCAACTTCCTCTTTGAATTCGCCACGACCAACCTTCTTAGGCATGTTAGTTTTCTGAACTGTCAGCCATTTCTGAGCTACCTTCCTCTGTGAACGTTGATGATCAGCATCCCATATCTTCTCACGAGGAGGAATAGCAAAACATTTTTCTATGTCCTTCGGTTTGAGACTGCAAACAACTCTCCCATCAACTGATCTGATTTGTCGTGAAGACGAGTCATAATGCATAATGCAAGCAAGTACGAACTCAAGATCGAAAATAGTAATAGGAATAGATTCTGCTGCCAGCAACCCGGAACGCTCAAGATTCCTCAACGAATTGCTACTAACATTCTCCAAACTGTTCAGATTCACCACTGGATAAACATGATTCAGGTCCGTATCTGACGTTTTGATGAAATTATGTGTAAGAGCCGATTTGGCTTTGTAATCAATGAGATTGAACTGCACTTTGAAAATGGCGACTTTTGACTGTAAAGTCGAATATACTTGAAGAACTTTCTAAAATCCTCTAGACAAAGCTAAAAATAGCCTCTGACGAAAGAAATTTTCGAAGTTTTTCTGGAACATGGGTTTTGTGCACAACTAAATTCTGAACAAACCCAGATAGCTGAATTCTCGAAAAAATGTGTTTCAAGCCCACATGCAAAGAGATTTTCGGAAAAAAGCACAGAGCTTCAGAATGAAGGCTACAGGGCAATTTTCTCGAAAAAATCTAAGACGTGGGTTTTGCTGCTGATGCTGAAATATGCGAACCCAGATGATCAGATTCTGAATGTGTTGAATTTCTTTGACATGCAAAGAAAGTACCTAAGGTGAGAAATAGAAGAAATAAGACAGAAGATAGAAAGTTTCGCTTGTCTGCTTCTGAAAAATCAGCCAACTTCTTCCTTGGAATTTGATGAAACCTGCATGCAAAGAGAAAATAAAGTCTAGAATCGCCTTCCTCTGAACAATCTGAACTCGTTGCTATGAAGAACGCTGAATTCGGACACCTGTAACACCTTCAGCTTGCTGGTCGCTCAAGAAGAATAAGAACTTCAGAGCTAAAGATGATGAAATAATGGACGCCATGGCTGAAATATATAGATTTTCATCATTGAAATTCGCACTAGGCAAGGAATCCATGAAAAGTGCGCTTGGCTTTTGATTGGACCTCATTCCAGTTAACTGAAACTCGAATATGCTAAATAAATCACCATGCATTAGGGTTTCCCTTTCAATACTTCAATTCAACACTTCATGCGACTTTGACTTCAGTTAGCACTTCATATTAAGTTCGCCATCCTTCACACTTGCTTTAAATTCACAAATTTAAACTAAGGCGTCCCTTTTGATAACTAAAGTTAGCCATAAGAAACTCGCCATATTCATGCAATAAACATTCTAAAAATAGCGACCCTTTTCAATCTTCAGATGGCCTTCAAGAAGTGCGCCAACTTCACACTTATGCTTCAATTCAATTCTAAAAATAACAGCCATTTTAGAACTAAAGTTATCATTCCTTAGAAAATGTGTAGCTTCACTAATTTATGCTTCACCAATAAAATCTAAATATGGCGACCCTTTTGATAAGTTCAGTTAACACTCAAATGCGCCATACTTCACAAATTTATGCTTCATTAATTTATGCCGTCCCTTCTAGAACTCCAGTTGACACTCAATGAAGCGCCATCTTCACTAAAATCTTCACAATTACAACCAAATTCGCCATGCATGTGAACTCCAGTTGACATTTACTGATAATCTTTAGTTAAGTGGACATGCAATCAAGTTAACTCAACATGCAAGATAGTTAACTGAACATGCAAACTAGTTAACTCGACATGCGAACTGAAAGATTACTCAACATGTCAATATACGAACTGAAGATGACAACCCAGAAAACGTTTAGTCTAACTGCAGTCAAAACTCCAGTTAAGGCGTCCATTCAACTCACTTTCGAAAATCCAACTTTGAACTCTCAAACGAATTCCAGACTTAGCCAATTTTCATGAAAATTTAGGCTAAAACCTCTGTCGGGACCTCTGTTCATCCTCTGACACTGGTTGACTGACTTCTCCGATTGGCTGGCTGACAGGTGCATTGCAGGACTAAGTAAAAACTGATCAAAAGATATCTTGAGACTACAGACCATAAAACTGACATCTGAAGGCTCAAAAATCCAAGCGCCTTTTTCAAAAGCTGCACTTTTCCTCGATACCAAATTTTGACTTCAGATTTCGTACGAAGGGAAAAATAAATCCTTCATAACTTCTCGATTTATCAACTTTCAGACTCGATCTGTTCATCGGAGCTGACCTCATTCTGATGACAACTGCAAAGGCACATTTCCCCAGAAAACATTATCTGAGGGATGAAAAACAAGGCGCCTTTTTAAAAAGTTGCTCTTTTCATTCCAGACTTAGCCATTTCGAACTCACCAAAATAATATAAAACTTCGACTACAAGCTACCGAGTCATCCTCTCAACTGACGGAGACAGGCAACGGAAAGCCGAGCAACACGGACACATTGAATATCTGAAACCATCAAAAAGAAAGCATTAAAGGCCTGAAAAGCTTAGGCGCCTTTCTCAAAATGTGCTCTTTTGCTTTTTCCTTTGATACTTTGACTAAGATTTGATCCCATGTTTGACCTTTGGTTCACTGACTTCAGCAACTCGGATTCACCCACTGACGGATGCATCGCGAAGCTCAAACAAACGTGAGACAAACATCTTGGACGGTATTCAGTCAAAATCCTTCATTTGGCACCTCAAAAAGATGGGCGCCATTCCCAAAAGCTGCGCTTTTCTCCAGTGTTAGTCAATTTTCACTTTTGCCTCGTTTTGCGCTGTATCCACCACAACTTGCTCGAAACAGGTCCGTTTGACAGGCTTGATAGCTCACTGCGAAGCTGACGTGATGCCGGACGAATGTGTGTTGGAGGTGACAAACCCTAAAAACAGGATCTGGGCCCCTAAAAGATAGGGCGCCTATTTGAAAGAGTGCTCCCCTCTCCAGAGATAGAAAATTTTGATGATTTTCATCCAACTTTTCATTTTCCTTAATCTCTTCAGTAACAGATTGACATTACACTGACACCAACTCCATATTTAAAAACCCCAAAAATGACCTTCTGACAACACTTTGACAAGGTTAAGACTCAATTAAGCAAAATGCCTTAGTGAAGCAAAAATTTTGGTTTGGGTACAACACTATCTGAGTAACTTCATCGGGCTCTGGTTGTATTGTATCTTTCTGGCAGTTTGTTCCCTGCATTATTTCTAAACTCTATTGTTCAGGCTCTGTGGTGGTCCTATGGAAGACGTGGAAGCAACATAATACATTGGGAATCATTAGCATCACCGTGGCAAGTCATCTCGAGGAAGTGATTATTGCAAGTCTTCTCTCTGTTCTTTAGTGGGTTTCACCAATATTCATATTGGAAGTATCAAATATTCCATTATATGTCGGTCGGCCATTGGAGCGAATACAATAAAGGAGGATACCAGAGTGCCGCTGCAAAAGGAGTGCAGAAAAGAGGCTTTTAGGGCACAAAAGGAAGAATATGTGTACTAATTTCTAGTTTTCCTCTATGTCAGTACTAAGGGGGGGTGTTAGAATTTAGTACATGACATAAAATAGTTAATAGTTAAACAAATAAATTAACATGCTATTGTTAATGTAATAAATAAATTTAGTTCGGGTAGTTATATTCCCATAAATAGTTTTATACGGGAATAATGGCTTTAGAATGCCAATACTATGTAATAGTTTGTTGTGCAATGTGAATAACAGTATTTTGATTCGAGAGCAATCTCATTTTTTTCCCTTCTCATTTCAATAGTCTCAATTGAAATCAAACCGCTGAAAACAACTCATAAAATACATTTTTACTACGGAAATATTATCTATCATTTTATAACCTCACAAGACACTGCCTTGTGAAGTGACTTCCAAACAATTATACTCTTTTGTTTTGCATACCAAATTTCTACTTTCCATCCTCTACAATATGCGAAATACAGTTAAGAGAATAATTAACATTGCTCAGAAACCACAAGTCAAGAGGACCAAGCTATTTAATGTACCTTTTCAACAGACCAAAGTCCTTTTGAAGCCCATTTTTTAGATTCTACATTAAAGATGTGTGGCATTTCCTTTGGTGCTTCTTTTTACAATGTAACCAAATGAAACCCCGATACAAGTTTCCACCACACTTACAACTACATCATAATTCTTCCTCCCACATAGTGGAATATCACAGCAGAACAGTATTCATTTTATAATCATGAAAAACCTTATAAGTCTACTTTCAAATACCTTTTTTTCTAATAATTTCAAGGCCAAACAAAATAAACAAGAAGAATTCTCAACTAACCTTCTTTTTCATGAAATAACTTTCACATAAATAATGTAGAAGATTGTGTCCAAATACTCACCTCCTCTGTAAAGTCTTTCGACAAAGTATTTGGGCACCACGTTTCACGTCGGTTATTCTGCAACACAAAAATATATGGCTTGAATGGATCAGAAAGGAATTTTTTGTTGTATACACAGTTTAGTTATAGTTTCATTCTGCATGTTACTCTATGATACTAAATAGATAGCTTATGTCAAATCTAAACAGAAGATTTTGTGATATGTAATTTATCTATTTCTCTTACTCCAAACAGAACAAATTTTAAAATTTATCATCCTACAGTAGAAAGATACCTTCTTTTGTAGCAACTTTAAACATATAGAAAGACATCTCTAAGTCTCAAGACTAACAAAGTAAGAAGAAATAAATTGATCAGAAATCTACTCCACACTTCCTTAAACGAAATGCAGTTGCAAATATTTTTGTTTTTACATGGGTTCTTGTATTTAAAATTAATTTTAAACCCATGGATCTAGACATAATGAAGCAAGTTGAAGAAACCTTTTTAGCACACTTCTCTCTGTCATCCATAGCTGAATATAAAACTATCGTGCTCAAGTTCTCAATTCTTTGAGCTTGCTCCTTTAATTGGCGTTCACGTTCAGCCTGTACTCTCTTCTCTTCCTGTAACTCTAAAGCAATGCGCTCCCTCTCCAGCTCACTCTTAATAAACATTTTTACCGAGAACTCATCAAATTAGCTTACTGAAAACATCAACTTTAACCATGAAATTCTCAAAGACAAAACTTTTAAAATAATCACAGCTTGCACCTGCAACAATGTGTTGCGCAGGTTCAATATTTCTTCTGACATATGCTCTGAATGAGATCCCTGCAAAATACCATTAGTCATCTGTAAGATTTAATCTACCAATTCCATATAAAACATTCAAAGTATTGCAATAACCATATAGATGTTAAGTAACAACCAGCAACTTTGCACGTAGATCTTCAATCTCTTTTTTCTGCCTCTTTAATAGTGCAGCATCCGTCAAGACCTGTAGCCCAAAAAAAGGTTACAAAAGCTTAGGTGGTATCAACTGCAGAAAAACTTATCAGTTACTGCCAAATCTTTCAGTAAGAAATTTCTAATTCTCCATTATAGCATTTCATAAAAACTTGCAAACCTGAGGACTGGAATACACATTATGCAATCGAAATAACAAGAAAGTTGTAAGCAAAAGCAAATAACACCTCATTGACTTTAGCACAGTTTGTGACACGTAATGCCCTGCTTGCAAACTGAAGCGTCCCCTTAGTTTCATCAACATGAATCTACAATTTAAATAACTACAAGTTAAAATAAGCAATTATGTTGAACTACAGCAAACAGTAGACAAAAAAGACGTAACTTTCTGTAGCTTTGCTTCAAACAATAAACACAAACCCAACTAAAATGAATAAAGCATAATAAAATGTGAACATGTGCATACACAAAGAGGGATCAATAAATAGTTTGGTAAGAATGCATTCATTACACAACATGCAAATCCTAGATTTTGCAGCCTTCCAGATCAATATTGTCTTGCATAAAATGTATCATATGAAAATTCTTGCAAGAGAGATGCAAATTACATAAACACAATCGGCCTCAATAAAAATAACAGAAAACTTGAACCTTAGGTTGTGACAATATTCATCTTATTATTCATCCACATTGCGCAGGTATTCAACCCCACAAAAATATGAGTATGATACCTAAAAATAACTTCAACAAATTTTAATTATTAATGACATTGCCAATATTCATCATTTTAGACTGACCAAAATCAAAAATGTCTGATATGGACTAAGTCTGGAATCTACTGAGCCAACCTCTAAATAGGGAAAGTAAAAGGCCTTTGTTGAAGTAGACTTGAAGGAAATAAAAAGGTACTAAGTGGGCACCAAGTAGGCAACATGTCAAGCAACGTAAGAAATAAACATACAAAAGGTGGAGGACAAAGAATACTTGCCTATGGATAGGTTGTTAGATTAAAGTTCTCTCCCTTTGACTAAAGATTGCATATCACAATATTTGCTGGTCTTTATTAAAGCTTTGGAAGTGAGCAAGTAGCTTTCCAAGTTAGAAAGGTGTTTAATGCTAAAGTTGCTAACCTTATCTGCAGCAAAACTTCAACTTCACGGCTTCAATTTCCACACTCATGTGTTCTTTAAGGTGAGTTCCTCTTTGTCTTCCTACGAAGTGATTTGGAAAGATATAGGTAGCCTATTGTAATACAAGGGCAAAGATGAGCTCATCCAATATATATTTTCATACAAATTCCTAGTTCATAACTAAGAAAGACAGCCATCACGAAACACTCAATGATTTCAGTTTTGTTTGTACTTCATTCACTATATTGTGTTACTGAAAAGGGCTAGGAGACTTACCCTATATTTCTAAACTAAATATTTAAGTGTAAATTGCATTTTATATTCGCAGACTATTAGTTTACTATAAATACATAATAAGGGTACTTGAAAATGTTTGCAAGTAGTTTCAAATCTCTAGGAGTCATAGAACAAAGGAAAATATATCTAGAGAACCTCTTCAAAATCAACCTTAGCCAAACTTATGAATTTTAACTTTTTATGGTCTTAAGGTGATGTGATGTTCATAGGTCTCTAAGTGTGGGATATCCAAACATAAGGCATGCCAAGGGCACCTAAATTATGATAACGCAAAGTGGTACCTATAGTTGATCCCTCCTAAATCCCATGATATTAACAATGGGAGATACAAAGCACAAAAAGGTCCCTTGACAGAAGAAAAGCTCAAACATTTTTTGAGTGCATACAAGTTTCATGTCCTTTTGATGGCTTGATGAACCCATCAATCAAAAAGCTTCTTTGTTTTACTCTAAAAATCAATGTTCCACGGGGACGCACCCCCCCAAACGCCGCATTTCCGAGACGGGGACATCTCCGAGACACGAGGACTTGGGGGAAACGTTCCCCTGACGTCTCGCCACCACCGCCCAAGTCTCGAGGGATGTCTCCAAGATGCCACCTTGTTTGGGGACTCTGGGATATTCCCGGGATGTTTAGGAGACTTCAAGGAGTCTCCAATCGTCCCAGAACTTCTAGATGTTGCAAAAGATAAGCAATAAAATTGTGAAAATGACATTTGCCAGGGAGTGTGCTCAAGATGCTACCCTTGGACCCCACAAGAGGCCCTGCCCCTCAACCCCACTAGGGACTCTACCCCCAAACCCCCACAAGGGGCACTACCCCTTGACACCATTGGGGGCTCTACCCCCAAACCCCTGCAAGGGGCGCTGCTCCTTGACACCATTATGGGCTCTACCCCAGACACCCGCAAAGGACACTGACCCATGACCCCAAATCTCCACCCACTATTGTTAATGTTCATTGCAATCATTGCCATGCTTTTAATGTTTATTAGTTTAAACTTTACTTAGTATGCCAAAGTTTCATTTGCAATTCTTATACTTCTTTCTGATTTGCCCCCAAACCTCTACCCACCATTGTTAAGTTCAATGCAATCATTGCCATGTTTTTAATGTTTATTAGTTTAAACTTTACTTGGTATGCCAAGGTTCCATTTGAAATTCTTATACTTATTCCTTACACATCTTTTCATAAATAATTTTTCAAGTACTATATGTATTTGCACCACCACCCCTGCCGCCTTGCCATCCCTACGCCATTGTCCCCCACCATCCCCAAACTTAGGCCCTTGGTTTAATGTCCCTTCCCAGATGTGCGAGAATTTTTCGTTTGTTTCAGTTTGATAGACTCCATTTTATCAAACAGTGCTAACATTATGAAAGGACTTATCAACATTCAATGGAGATGAACATCAAGATATGAACAATAACTAGTCTCCCTCAGATTTCTTGAATTTCGATGAACAGCATTACATTTAATCATTGCACTTGTTATCAGATCACTGAAACAGTATTAAAAATGCTAGGTTCTTCAATCTAAACACACTATGCTAGCATTGACATTGCACAGCAAGGACAATATGACTGTAACAGCAGGTTTAATGACATTTTCTGAGTACCATAAGACTGAAATACATGCACAGTAGTTGCAGATTGCTACAGCAGGTATTTAGAACACTTTCCCAACATATTACAACATCACAAATCAAGTTAATAGCAGAATACACAGGTAAAATGTGCTCGGAATGAATTACAGCAGGGTGCAGATTTAAATAACTATGATTTCAGACTTAGATATGTTCATTCTTCCACTGAGATTACACAGTATTCATATGGGTATCCAGACACAGGTATTACACACAATACAGAGTCTCAACAACCTACACCCAACACTTGAGACTCACAGGATTAACAACAGACCCGATAGTAATCATAGAAAGGCATTTAATAAGGATTGAGAACCTGGAAATGGCCACGCCAGATGTGAGAACTTGTCACAGCAGCTGCAACTTGGATGCAAAGGACCAGGTGAACCCCACGATTCACCTCCAGGAGCTCAGACGCCTTCTGATAAACAGCAAGGAATGTCTCCAGCAATACACATTCAGCCTCTTTACCATGAATCGACCCTCATGTGACCAAATACGCTCTTTCAAAATGTCATATACTGAACAGATAAGCAACTCGACTGTCTGAGTATTGTCTTAGGCGAAATGAGCTTACATTAGCCTGCCAAGATAAACATTTCTTCTCAAAAGGAGGGCGCCCTTCTATTGATGCTCACGCCATCCCCAAATCAACACGTTTTGGCCCAAGAACAATAACCAACTTCAGCAGCTACGGTTTACAGATTAACTCGCCTTGTTGAAGAATGCAAAAGTGAAGGATAAGAGCATTCAATGCAACCAGATTAAGCTCAATTCAGGAATACACCTTGGAACCCAAAAAATGACAATTGCTCAACTCCAAACCCTTGCACAAACTAAACTATCAATGTAATCGATATTACCCAATTTGGTCTCTGGAAGAGGCTCTCCAAATTGTAATAACACTCCTATAGAAAGTCTGAGTGACTTCCTCCACAAATCTAACTAGGGTAAATAGTTTCACTACCGAAATTGGTACTCTAGGGTTTCCATACCCATAGACCAAAGAAGCTTTCGAAAAAAAGCGAGAAGAATATCCAAGAATGATCAAATGAGCTCCAAAAACCTCTTTTTATACGTTTTCCCCAAACTCTCTAGAAGCTTCTTTTTTAAAATGCACTTTTTAATTTAAACACCCTTTTTACTTTCAAAATGATTTTTTCATTAAAATAATGATATTTTGACACTCAAGGTCCCTATTTAATGCATCAATGATTTAAAGCATCCCCCTGTCCCCTTGCTTTGCCATCAAGAAACTTCATGGAACTATGCTAAAAATAAAATGATAAGAAAATTAAGGCAATGACAATATTGACCATTCACACTACCTATTAGTGGCAACCATAATGGATGTGTTGTACCCAAAATAAATTTTTGCTTCAAAGAGACATTTTTGTTAAAATGATCTAGATCATGTAAAAATGTTGTCAAAAGTATTTTTTAGGTCAAACAGAACATAAGGTTTTTGTGGGTTTGTGTCAACAAACATATGTGCAAACTTCTAAAAATTTGAAAATTAGGGTTTCGTGCCCCTATTTTTAGGGAAACCCCTGAAAATAGGACCTTGCCAGAATTCATTAAAAATGATTTTGATAGGATGAATTGACTTCACGATCACAGTGGTCAAGTCAAAATCACCAAAAAGTTAGTTTTACTCTGGTGGGTTTATTTTCATTTTTCAGGAAGAAAGTTAGGACCTCCACAGCCATTAATGGCAGATTGGCCAGTACTAGGTGCTAAAAGCTAAGCTTCAAAAGCTTCAACGATGAAACCATGGCGGAAATACTCCAAAAAGATGCTATCTCATGGAGGAGATTCTTAAAACTGAAAAATGCCAAAAATTGGCTAACTCTGGAAAAAGCAACACCTTGCTACCAAGGTAGTTATGTAGTCAACATGAAGAAAAGCGCCCCTTGCCAGCAAGGGGCACCCTTGAACTAGATGACCCTGATGTCACTTTTGGGAAAACTTGTCTTCAAATGATCTCTCTAGCATCAACTCAGCATTTCAACGAGCTTGTCAGCTAGCTTGCGAGACACATCAAACAACAACAACGATTGATCGTCAAAGCAAGCAAAATCAATGGAAAATCAATGCATATCAAGGTAAAAGCGGCCCTACTGGCCAAGGGTGCCCTTGAATCTAAACCATCTGATGAAGTTTTCAACAGCTGCTTTCTACAAGACATTTGCTCATCTCTCTCTCAGCTTCACGATCAATCCAACTACACGTCCACAAGACTTGTCAGGCAATCAAAGGCAAAGATCAAGCAGAAGTGTAGAAACCCTAGTTCCCCCTGATACTGATTCTGGCTGAGTTTTTAGGTTTTTCTGACGTTTTTGGTTTTTTTGCAATTTTTGAGTTTTTTAATGCAATAAATGAATGGTACGATTTGCTTGTAAAATAATAATAAATTCCATAAAATGCTAGATGGCCAATATGCTTAGGAAATACAAGATAGAATGAAGGCGTTTCATCTATTATTCATCTGGTATCAATACAATCAAGATCTGCTAACATGCAATAATGAAATAATAAATTTTATTGTAAAAACCTGGTAAACCAGCAACAGATGAAGGTACAGATTTTGTACGGCTGCAATAATGATCTTCTTCTCCTTCTGTCTGGTAATCTCCAAAGCCTTCTGGAACCCCAGCGCCCTTATTGATGCAATCTGGAAGTCTGGAAGAAAGGCGTTTCACTTGAAGATGAAAGTACGGCCCAAGGACAGTAAGTACGGCCTGCAGCAAGGTACGGCCTGCAGCAAGGTACGGCCTGACAGAAAACAGCATTAAAGTTTGTACGGTCTCCTCAAAACCAATGTCCAAGTCTCTGTAAATGATGCGCCTAGATGAATGGATACTTTCTGAATGCAAACACTGAATAAACTCTGAAGATTTGATATTCTCTGAAGCTCTGTGATTTCCTCTGCCTGAAGAAACCTCTGCTGCAATAAATCAAGTGGTATTTCACACCCTCTGAATTGCTTCCAGTGGAGATGGCTCGTTCCCCAAGGAATTCGAACTTGAAACCCTAAAGTCTCTTGCTCAAATCAATTTGATCAGTCTCTCAAAATCAATAATCACATAATGGCTCAAAACCCAAGGCAAATCCTCTAATATGCTGAAAAGTGCGATTAATAGGGTTTTAATAAAAATTTGACTTTTTAATTCTTTTAATTTTCCATAGTCTCCAGCCAAAATATTTTAATATAATTTAAATGTCAATTTTGGCCCCCTCTGATGATGGGCGCGCCCCTCAAGAAGAATCACTTAAGTTATAATTTAATATTATAACTTTATATTATAATCATCAATAATTAATATTTAATTAATATAATTAAATATTAATATCTTCCCCGTTACTCATCCGATGACTGATCCGTCTGAAGCTGACGAACTCTGAAGTGATTCCGAATACTGCCAAAGCCATACTGCTAAAAATAGCAGGGGTCCCATGCTGCCTGCCAGGAACGGCTAAAAATAGCAATTCTGCAAAGAGTCTCCGATCGAGCCCAAACGAAAGACTACTGATCAAACTCTGCTAACTGAAGCTAAGCCAAGCTCCGAAGTGACCCTCTATCCAGTCTATCAGCCTACAAGGGTCGTGTGATAGGCCAATCCTGTACTCCGAGAGATGTCACTGAGAAGGGGACATGACAAGAAGACACCCAAAGGTGAAAGTTGAAGGAAGAATATGAATAAATTGGTTTAGTGCTAAGGAAAAGCGCCCCTGCTGAGCAAAGGCGCCCATCTTTTTGGGCAGTCAGATGCTGTCTGCAAGCTTGGTGACCTCCAACATGACCTCCGTTTTGATCAATCTCAACAATGACACCATCAACGAAGACAACAAACAAATCAGACACCTGACGACAGAGATCAAACGGGGATCAGTCTTGAAGGTTTGCAACATAAAAAATCATACATAAAAAAGCCAAAAGCACCCCTGCTGGCCAGGGGCGCCCATGCTTTTGAAGGACTTAAACAAACTTTCAGGAGCTATGAAACCAATCATCCTTTCCGGGACTGAGCTGGTTATCCATATCACGTTTCAACGAGATCATCAGACTCATCAGTCAGCAATGATCTCAGATCAGAGCACAGAGTGTCAAAATGGTGAAATTGACTAAGTCTGAGGCTAAAAGCACCCCTGCTAAGAAAAGGCGCCCTTGAATTAGAAGCATCAGACTTAGTCTTGAGCTTTTTAGCTCCTAGGCACATTTAATCAAGGTTGCTCCATCTCAGCAATGGATACATCAGCAACTGCTCAAGATCAACGGAGCAACCGGGATTGAAGATCAAATAGAAGCACTTCACCATGAAAAAATAATGAAAAAGTGTTCAAACTTCAAAAAGGACGCCCAAAAGTCAAAGAGATATCTGTTGACTAAAGTTAGATATTTTGAAGGCCTTTCATGTCTAAAACATCCCACAATCAATGGAAATCACTCCCGGGAACTTCAGATCAAGCCAAATTAGTCTTCAATCAAGAGTTGGCGCCCATACTTGATGCATTCAAGCATCAATCATTATATAATCAAACATAGGTGTCCCATTTCATTATTTTCTTTGCAGGTTGAAGGCTAAAACACCAATTTTCTCTCCAAGACGTCTTTTCAAGATCTGATAGAGGGTTTTGACCATTCTTCATTATTTTTTGAAGATCAGTGGCACAGAAGGATAATTTCTCAGAGGTTGTATCCAAAGGCATATTTTTACAAAAAGGCAGCAAATAACTTCCAATCTTCCTCTTGTCTTCTTCCTCTCTTCTGTCTTAAACTTCTTGCATGTCACAGAAAACAACAGGCTATCACAGATATGGCCAATTGGGTATGATCAGCACAATTTTTCAGCAAAACCCATCTCTTAAAATTTTCCAGAAACAACAAACTTGCTGCCCCTACTTTTAGGGATTTCTCAGAAAAAGTCACAAAATCAAAAATCTAACAAACTGGGTTTGTTCAACATTGAAGCACGAACAAAACCCATGTGTCAGATTTTTTCCGGAAAAATACTTCTCGGTAGGCACTATTTTTAAGGTTTAGAAGTTGTCAAAACAAGGTCGTGTGCACAGTTGATCTTTAAGTTTTTCAAGATGCAATTGTCCCAAGTACAGTACAAGACCAAAACGGTCTTGTACCATGATTTCCTGAAAACAATAGACAAAGACTTACATCAAGTAAACCTAGAGGTCAACTCAGAAGATTTGGAAGGCATGGACCAGATCACGTTACAAAACATCGAGCAATCCGGATTGCTTGAGGCTGTGTCAATCCCCATCACATTACAGAACGTGGAGTTTGTAATTGCTTGCATTAAGCAATACAACCCTACCACACGAGAAATCCGATCAGTTGATGGGAGGGTGATTTGTAGCCTTAAACCTAAGGATGTCGAAAGATGTTTTGCTATTCCACCATGTCTGACCAACATAGTCATATCTGTGAAAGAATGCGAAAAAGCATTCGAAGTATCAAAGGATAGGTGTCTGCAGAGAATGGCAAAAAAATGGCTAAAAGTGAAAAAGGCCAACTTGCCCAAGAATGTTGGGCGAAGAGAATTTTGAGACGAGTATGCAATGATGATCACTCTACTCAACCAGATCACTGGACAGGAACATGGGAACCAATTTCAGCTGTGGATGTACTACATCATCGCTAAGATTGTCAGCAACTAAGAGCATTACGACTGGCCCGCCCTCATCAGTGACACACTCCACCAACAAATGATAGGGTTTTTAGAGGCTCATAGGTTCCACATGTGCTCCTATATTGTATACTTGATTTCCTTCCAAGGCGAGTTCAAGACATTAAACACTGTGGAAACCTTAGCTATGCAGAAGGTCCATGAATATTTTCCATGACTTGAGTTTACACAAGCAAAACGGCATTTCAAATGAATAAATGATCTTTTCATTATGCACACCATAAGAGACCTCAACCATGAGATGCATGTACGTATATCACCAGTAGCCAAGGAGGCAATGTTGGACTGGGCAGATTGGTTTATCCAATTCCCCACCTTCACCTATATACGCGTATATGGATACAACAATCATCCTGCCATGATGCCACACTACCCTTCAAATAGGGTAGTCTTCATGGAGTTCTTGCAGTAGTTGGCCGAAGTTCATTCTCACTTGTGCCTTAAAAAGAAGACAATTGCGAGCTTTCCTATCCAGATGGGACTCTACAAGTGTAAAATAGCGGCTGATGCCAAAATGATGTGCCAAGAGACGATGAGACTCAATCTCAAATAACTCATTGAGAGAAGGTTGTATGATCCGAGAGGCCTTTATGCAGACACCTTGAGCAGCACTCATCACACGAGTCTTCCATGGAAGACTATTGGGTCAACTGTGATGATGAGTTTGATGTACGAAGACGGAACTGCAACTGGTTTAGGCTCCCACAAATTGTTGACTTCATGTCAGAAGACGTGGAGGGCCTATCTGATGATGAAGGGGAAGTCATTCTCCCCTCATTCTTCATGCATCAAGTAGACTCACAACCACTTGGAAAAGTGGATTGTAATGCAAAGAACACATCTATAGAGGAAAGAACAAGTAGGGTTGTCAAAAATAGTCAACTCTATTTGGACAGTAAGAAGACAAGGTAGTAATTGCCCGTACAGAGCCACCACCGGTTCAATCTTCACTACCCTTCCACATCAAGGAAGAAGCCCAGACAGAAGCAGTGGAGCAATCCTCCCAAAGGGATGCGAATGTCAGGGCACACAAGCGGAAGAGCACATGAGTTATATGTGGAGACAGCCACAAACATTCCTAAGATAATCATGGAAATCGTTGCAGCCAAGCCAATGATTGAGATAATCACAGCCGAAACAGTGCCCATGATAGAAGCAGTTGCAGCAAATACAATGCCTGTGATAGAGAGAGAACCTCCTACTTCACCACCATCGTAGCAGTCATAGGTCCCCATTGACTTGGACTCTCCACCACGAGACATCACTGCAGCACAATCTCATTCATCAGGCATTCAGGGGCCTAACATTCCTCCTTCTAGCGAGGCTAGTCAGGATTCAATCTGGCTTGAGGGTCTCCTAGGAAGGAAGAGGGAAAGGCCATCCTACCAGCTTGACTTCATAGAGTTTGATCATGTCCCTCAAGACATGCCAGCGAAGAAATTGAAGAAGCAGGTACATGTAGAAAGGAATGCAGATAATGAATGTCATAGAGACAGCTACCCCACCTGAGGACAAAAATATACATGAGGAAGATGTTGAAGACTTCACATTGTCGAAGGTCAATCTCGGAAAGACCACCAGTCAGGTGGAGGCAAATCTTCTTAGAATTGCCTCGGTGAGTGTTCAAGAGAGAATGGCTAAGGATAGCCAAGACAAAGCAACCTTAAAGGATAAAAACAAGCAATTGAGACTGTACATATCTAGCCTGATGCACGGTACTCCAAACGTCTCTGCTTCACCACGAGAGTTGCTAGACCTCCCCGCAAAGCAAAACCATCGCTAGCTGATTTCATATGGAAAACACTTGAGAAATCAAGTAGAGGAATTTGTTGTCAGAGGACAATGTATACTGGCAGAACTATACCAGTTGAGGGACAAAGCACATGGACTCCGCGCAATGATCCAATAGTCAGAACTAGAGACAGTAGAGAAGAGGCCTGGTGATGAAGTCACGGTCACAGATTTACAATTGGCGTACCAATCGGTTACTATTGAAGAGAACAAACATCTCTTTGCTTGGAAGGAACAGCTGGCATACAAGGTGAAAGCATATGATGCCAATTCTGTGGAACTGATTGAGTACCAACATATTGTGGCAGGTATTATCAACTTCACAAGAACGTTGGTAATATCCATCCCTTGCCTTTATCAGCACGAGGGAGGTGCATACATTGAGCTAGGAGCGGTGCAGAAACAATTCCAGGATGTCGTCCGTATCACATTTCTCGATGACCCTAATGGTTGCAAGTTGAGTAAAGTTGCAACCAGGTCCACCAAGTTGGATGGCGCAGCTGCCAAGTGCATAGAATATCAGCAGTAGCTTGTGATTGGTGAAGAAATGTTGAAACGCCACATCATCATCCTAAGGAGCATTGATTGTCCAGAGGCTGAGGAAGTCAACGAATGGATATAAGGGTTGTTGACCAGTAGAGAAGAGGTGTAAAGCACCCACAAAGGACGTCCTACCCTCCAGAATAGCATTAATGGTGACTAAAGTTAACTTGATACCCCTTTCCAAGTTAACTCCATGTCCCATTGATCATGCATGTCAGATCCCACTAAATGTGGATACCTATTTTGACTTCCACGAATTATGGATCTCAAATCTCCACTAAATGTGGATGTCTATTTTGGAGACACATTTTGTAATTAAAGTTTACCTTTAGTTTAGTTTCAGTCAACTAAAGTAGATTTCTAGTTGACTCTTTATTTAGTTTCAGTTAACTGAAGTAGATTTCCAATTAACTACTTGCTCACCTACCTTTAGACATAGGAATAAATCTTGTTGATTGGCAAGAATTGATTGTTAACTCAAGTAGATTTTAGGATTGCCTACTCCTTTCAGTTTCTATAAATAAGAGCCTTGGGCTCATTATTTGTTAACCTTTATTTACTATGCAAAATTGTTGTGCCATTGTTGCCAACAAGTTTGAAAGTGCATATTTGTTCACTCTTGGATGAGAGTGTATTGGTTTGATGAGAAATTGTGTATGATTTCATACCTTTGCATGTCCCAATTCTTTGTAATTCGTTGAGAAAAGCTTGAAGAAGGGAATCAAAAGGCACATGCAGTTTGATCTAAAGATTTGAGTCATTTCAGCGTCTTGTTCTTATAATTTGTTTTAATCTCCTCCTTGGACAAGGTTCCTCCTCCTTGGATATTTTGTTGTTAACAGTTATTGTTTGATGTTGTGTAATGAGTTGTCTTTCAGCCTACACTTTGGACAGGTGTCGTCACCTCCTTTGGAATCCTGTTAGCCAAGTCATCGTAATTTGTTGTTTCTAGTGAGTTGTTTCCCAGCCTATACCTCGGACAGGGGTTCCTCCTCCTTGGCAAGTCTGAGATCTATCTTACCGTAAAAAGTGATTGCTTGCATAAAGCCTTATTCCAGCATAGATCTGAGAGTTCAAAGCCTCGAACTCATTCTGGCAAGACGGTTAGCCCAAGTAATCCAACCATCCATTCCCGCTCCTATGCCCTCATGCTCTGTTTATCTTGAGGAGATAGGATAGATTAAAAGCTAGTTTAGTTGTAGTTAAAATCTACAAAAACTAGAGAAAACCTTAGCTGCAATGCATTGTGTTTATGCACCCTTGTGTCTTGCCGCTAAGTAAAAAAGATAGGAACCATAGTTTACTGTACTTTTTCGCAAAACATCAGCAAAGAGGGATCTTCCTCTCTATAATTCGAAGAGCAGTTACTAAAACACTTGCAATAGTTGTTCGTTTCCAATAAGCACTCCAGACATGCTAATTGAAACGCCAATAGGATGGACTATTGCATTACTTCATAAATGCAAATGCCAACATTCTCTTTGATATATATGAACAATAAAATAGTAAGTGAACACACTAAATCATCAAAAAGAAAATAAAACTTATCATTGTGGCTAGACACATATACACTAAGTATTCCTAGTAAGACTACCTCATTAGTTCTCTCAATAAGCACCTTGATATTTGTATACTTTGTTTTTATTCTTTTTTCTAGGTTTTTTCCTTTCCTTACATGCTTTACTTCATCCCTCCCTATATCTCTCCTTATTTTCCTATACGTTCAAGGTTTATATCAAATGATTGAGGCCAATGGTCGATGTCGTTTTCTTCTTGTTTCCTTGAGTTATTTTTATAAGATCTCCATTTACTACACTACCACAACCCCCTTTTCTCCTTTGGCATCTGGAAAAGCTTTGTAACCCTTTCTTTTGAGGCTTGACATATTTTTTGGTAATCCAATGGATGACCTTTGGCAGCCCTAGGCTTCAATGAAATAAGGGGACTCTTTCTTCCATTTTCCTTGCTTTTGTCCTTAGTAATACGTTTTCCCTTCTTACCACATGTTCAATTTTGTTATTTTAATAATTCATCAATTGTATGTGTTGTTATGTTCTCTACTTGCATCTCATTACGGTTTCCTATAAACTCGGAAATGGTAGGCAAGAACTCAACGTCCCTTCCTAAGAGCTCTAAGAAAAGCAATCCTAAGAATCCTAAGCAGCCCTTAAAATGTCTAGGGCTAGTATTTAGAAACTCCAATAAACCTCGCTCTAATCCTAGCAATTAGCTCTCCGAATGGCATGCAAAACACCATGAAGTATCTTTGACAAATAGGAGCACCATGGTCAAAGGAGTTGAGTCTATCACCCTAGCTAAAGACCCTATCAGTTATATAGCCCTCAAAACTCCCTTGATCCTCATCCCTTTTCCTACCAACCCACATGAAACTCATGCATGACACTACTTGTTTAATAACACACTCACTATACACAATTCAATCACGCATGCATAATTGGTTCCCTAAAAGCTAATTGATTGAATATTAAAGAGTTGATTAGAAATGAGATAACACCACTTGCAAAAGACCTAAGAATCATAAAGTACCACCTAATGTATACCATTCTTGAGCGAAAAATTCCCATATCTAAGCCCCCTTCTAAAGCTACTCCTAACAAGTTTTAAAAAGCCCCTGCTCCTTTTCAATTGATCTGCATCCTTGGGGAGGAGGTGGACAAACTGAATATGGTATTCATGCAGCAGCTGACCAAACTGAATGAAATTAGCTTAGTAGTTGGCAAGACATCCAATTTCCCCTCCAAGGCTCCCAACCCCTTGAAAATTGCTCCTGACTTGGAGGGTTTTAAGCAAGAAATCTCTAATAATATTGAACAGAGTTTTAAGTGCCTGTAAGATATTAGTCGCCAAAGGCCACAAACATGATAACTAGTTCACAATCTTCACCTTTGTTTGGCCAAGAATCCCTTTATGGACAATCTGGTGCAGGAGCAAGTACCATGGTTAGTAATAGAAGCTTATGAAAGGCCAATGGGAGACTTGGAAAAACAAGAAGGTAATAAGGGCTTCATTGCAGGCCCAACCAATTTGGACTTTGCATAATGTTTCTATTTCATTAGATTTTTCTTATATAGTTTTATAAACGCCTATGTAGTTTCCCACTAAAAATTTACATTCTTGGCACTCTCTAGTGGTTATTTTATTCTTGCAAGTTGCACCATTCCTGAGATTGGTTCCTCTGAAAAAAATTATAAAGCTTTTTTTGGTTTAGGATTTCTTTTGGACAAGAAGATTCCTGTTCAGGGCTACATAATTTGTTTTTTAAGAATCTGTAGATTTATTTCTTTTGGACAAGTAGATTCCCATTAAGAGCTAGATGGTTTGTTTTTTAAGATTTCATAGACTTATTTTTGTGCATACCCAGAAATCTGATCGATTAGTTAGCTTAGCTGGCCATGAAAACTATATATTTCCTTTTTACTTATATTTTATAAATTTTGATCTATTTCACCTTGTCCAGAGAAAAGAGCTCAGCACCTTTTTCAATCAGCTTCCACATAGCAGTCAAGAAATAAATGAAAACTGTAAATGCACAAAAGGAGTATGAAGAAAAAACATTAAAAATTGGCATAACAATGCATCATGAGTAATGCAAACTTGACAAGGCAATTGGGCTCCATAAGCTACACTAAATCAAGGATCTTTACACAAATTGGTTCGACCAGGCTATCACAAACAATGGACCTTAATGGGAAAAAAGTTGGAATTAAGACACATAAACTTGTCCTTTGAACGTTATTAAGTAATGCAATAAAACAGAAGAAAGGGAATATTAGAAGAAAAAAATTGATCAGAAAAGTTATGACTAATTGCAGATTTTTTTAAATGTGACTGCAGTGCAAACAACTCTCAACAAAACTCCTTATCATGTAAATTGTTTCAAAAAAACATTCCTATCGCTATGCTACAAACAATACGTCAAATCATTTATCTTATCATATGGCCGATACACCTAATGTTGGAATCATCTTCTACTAACCCTGCACATTCCACTTAAAATGTGAATACAGAAACCACATGTTTTCCAGATTTGAAAGGACATCATGGAAAATTGCCATCAAGAATGATAGCCTATCGTCACAAGCCAACGGTTAGAGATAGAGATAATAGAAATGGTAAAATGATAGGCCAACCATCTCTAATAATGCAATCATCAAGAAGGTAATAATCTAACATTTCAGAAAAAATAGAATCAACAGAGACTATAGTTACCTCGAGATAAGCGATATAGTTACAGGACAAAGAGACCATTTCAAATCAGGGCAAGTGAGTAAATGAATAACAGTACAAACACAGGCGCTAAAATATGTGGGTATGGGAATAGGGGCGCAGTCCTCATCCCCTTACCAGAGTCTACTAGTAACCATTCCAAAGCTCTTAATCATCAAAATGTATTTTCATTGCTTCGGGGAAAGCTCAACAAAACCACTAAGAGAAAACAAATTCAGCTAAGTAAGCCCTACAAAGTTACCAGTGGTCAATACAAACCATTATATTCACAAGAATAGAGAATTTTACTAATGTTACTTCCTAGTCAACAAAGTGAAGTGAGATTAGAATATGTCATGTTGTAGGTATCACAAATTAATTATGTCATGTTGTTAGTATCGCAAATTAATTATGTCATGTTGTAGGTATCGCAAATTAATTATGTCATGTTGCTTGGAGAGGATCAAGCAAATAGTTAACTTTAATGAGATAAAATGAGCATTAATCCCCTAAGAACTAGAATAGCAAGCCTTATGTTTAATTATTGCGACATACCACAACATCGTCACACCCCCAGTCACAGAAAATGCCAATAATACATGGGCACCTGCATTGAAGACATACCCACCACATGAAAATGTGTCGTTCTAACCCAGGTTGCCAAGTTTTTTCAATAAACCAGTCAAACAAACCACCCATTTTTTGGAGAAAACCCCACATTTAACCTACATGTAATTGAAAAAACCAGCAGGTTTTTCAAACTGGGCTTGGATTTTGCCTATAAACCCCTTGAACTTGACATTTTCGTCATTTTTTCACTCTCACACAACAAGCAAACAAATTTTATGATTATTTTAGCATCATTTAATTTGTCATGTTTTTGCCATGTTTTTGCCACATTTTCCCCATGTTAAACCCCTTTAATTGAATTCCATTTATACTTTCAGTTTGCTATGTTGTTGCAGTGTAAATATAATGTGCCTATGGGATTCACACCTACAAAACAATCCTTGAGAATCCACAATAATAAATTGCTATTGTCTTGTTCGCTTCCTATGGCAAAAACCATAGCAAGCAATACAATGGTGATTTCATTTGTAGTCGACTGCCTAAATGAAAATCTCAAAAATTCTAACAATAATATCATTAACAAGATTATTTTAGAGTTCGAAAATAACCAATAGATGCTTAAATTGAAGCATCTAATTGACCTCTAGTAAGATCATCAACTTACAAACATGTTGAACCATGGTTTGGCACTTATGCTAACCAGTTTGCTTCCTTCTAGAAGACTTTAATTCAGTGCAAAGATGTCAAATTCTAACCAAAATCAACATACTTTCAACTTCTAAGTATTGCCCCACTACAAATATGGGGTTAACAAGTAATAGCCTTAGAATGTTGAGTTCATGATTTAAACAACTTTTTATTTGATTGTACACACATATCTAATTTGTAAGATAGAATAGAATAGAATTGAAGATTATTAACATTCACAAGGCCAAAGATAGCCTATAGGACAACAGACCCTGTCATTTTTGCTTTCTAAATTGTTAATCTTCTGCTATTTAATTTAATTGCTTTCTCAACCATTTCTTCTGTAAGCAAATCCTGTAAGGAAGCCACTACAAAAGTACTTGTTTAATTGGTCTGGATGCCATTGGAAGTTTTGCACTCTAAAATAGAGTGTTGTTCAGATTCAACTGCTCCCCAATTGTGCAAAAGACAAACTCTCTCCTCCCATTTTTCTTTTGGCCTCTTCCATCTATCTGTTTTGCACCGACGATGATATGAGTTAGTCCTTAATTGAGCTATGAGAGTCTTTTCTCTCCAAAGGATATTTGCCCCTATATAGGCCTTTTGCTGATGATATTTAAAATTTTCTACCAAAAACATAATTTTGTTGCATGCCATTGACAATCCTATTTCTGATGGGGAAATCCGGCAACAATTAAAATTTCTATCTACTTCAATTTGAAACAGAATTGCAAAGTCAATATATTATTTCTTGATTTCTATTACAATTTTATGTAAGAAAAGCAAAATTTTCAATAGACAAGTGCATGTTACTGATGGGAAAAAATGCAAAATAAGAAAAAAAAAAAATTAACATTCATGGGGATACAATCAATCCACTCTTAATGTTCTACTATTATCATCCATGAACTTTGATAAGTCAGAGATCTCAAAAAGTTTTGGATTCCCTATACTAAAACTTCAGTCGTAAAATATCCCAATGCTTCAATTGTCTGCTAAAACAAAAGCATTCATAACACCCTTCACTCCTTAAATATTTCATATTTTAAATTATCAACATACATAAGAAATACTCATCTCCACAATGACAGAGCCAATGTGGTTTAATGTTTTTAAATTCCTCATTCATATTAACAAATGCATTTGATATAAATGTTAAATTATCAATAAAACATACCAACGCAGGTGTAATATTACATATAATAGCAGTCTTTGCATTACCACCCAATGCAGGCTGCAAAATTCTAGTCAGTTTACTATCACGATATGGCACATGTCCTCTGCAACCAATAAGACAAGCAATAGTCAAGTGACAAGGATTTCAAACACAACAGATGTTAACATATTTTTCTAGATTAGTTTTCCACATTTCAGTTAACTACAGCAGAAAGAAAAGAAACAGAAATCTAATTACTTGTTCATTTCTTTAAACTAATCTTAATTTTGTGATTATATCAATTCTCAATGTTCTACGAAGATTGGAAAAATCTTAATTACCCCTGGATTTCCACGCCTTCACTCAGCTTGTTGATAACGGTTCCAAGAGTCATCAGACTCTTATTTATGTGTGATCCTTCCTTCAAGCGTGCACCTTCAGCACCAGTTTTTGCAACACGCTCTGAACCAGCTAAATCAACTAAATTCTGACATGAAATAACTTTATTTACAAACGCATTTGTGCAACTATGATCTTATTCAAATTAGAACAGTGAGCAAGCAATGTTTACAAATGAGCATTTTGGAAATCCGAACTAAGAAAAAAAATGATCCTAATGCAACATGTGCCATACCAGAACTGACACTCGAACTGCATCACATGACGTGTCTGCAGAATCATCTTCATTCTTATCCCTGCTTTCAATCACCTGGCATATGTACATCATAAAGACAACAAACAACTATCTCAATTTCCACAAATCAAAAAGCAAAATATGGAACTGTGTTTTGAATGATTTCTTATAAATTTGTTGTTCTGTACTCATTAACAGCACATCCATGAAACACACTCACCATACGAAAAATAGTATGAGACCTGCTGCTGTAAACATTCATGTTGGTCTCTCCAATGTGACGATGAGCTGAAAGTGACATAAGTCCAAGTGTCATTCATGCTTTATTTAACTGTATCTCTACATTGTAATGATACATAAAATCAGTAATCAGATACCAAATGCCACATACATTCTCCAAAATCCATAAGTTGGAGAACCTGCTCTGGACTGGCAACAATTTCCTCCCTCAAGCCAGCTACAAAGATTCCACGCTATAGGAAATAAAACCAAGGAATTAAACTGGCAAAACCTTTAAATTGCTACACTTTACATTGTTAATACTTAACTCTATCCTCATACCTCCAAACTCTCATGTATTTGCAATTTTCTATGTTCAGGGGCGAGCAAGTCATTGATTTCTTCGTTGTAAATTTCCATGTAAGACATACGTAGAAGAAACTCTCTATCCTCTGCCTGGCATTGGATACAAAGATACAAGTTCAGAGCACATGTTGCAAATCAATTTGTTGACTGAACCTTGTACAATGCAATGCTAATCCAATTTTAACTATTATCAATTCAACTGTTAGAAGAAACTTTTGATAAAGATTACCAGAGTTCATTGGTAGTAATCTGATATCAAGTTCAATTGAAAACTCAAGTACAAGCCTTTGAAAAATCAGAATATCTTTAGATAGCTTCATAGAATCAATTTACATATGTTGTCATTTATACCAACTCCATGGCATGAACTATACCAATAAAATAGAATACATGATTGAAAGTTCAAGTAGTTGCCAAAAGCTTACTCCCAGCCAATGTGATTAAATTTTGTGGAGTATAAGTATAGGCAACATCAAAATTGGCAGATGAGACTGGTGAAAACAACCGTGGATGTGAGTTTTATTACTTTCTTAACTGGTTTGGAAACATCAGATAAGGCACTAAATTGATCGTAAAATGATCGAGGAGTCCACTGCAAACAATTCTTGACAGACCCATGAAACCAAAGAGCAATTCATGATTAAATTCTTATTCAATGATATTGAGGTTTTTTTGTGACTGACACTATACATATTCAACAAACAATTGGCAGAGATAATCAGGAATTGGTCAATGTTCACCAATCAGTGTCAAGATTTCAAAAGCACAAAGAACAAACAGATAGTCAAGGAATTCAAAAGTCTTTGAGACAACTTGCATGGCATGGAGAAAATATGTCTCATTTGAGAACACATAGTCTAAGTCACAAGAGAAGAAATAGGGTATTGTCTACAATATTGTGGGTGCAATCATGGCAACCTTGAAATTTAAAATTCAGCAAGATTGTCCTTTGAATAATTTTCTAGGTTTTATTAACAACAAAAATCTTGCCATTTCAAGAAGCACAAGTGAAGACTTGCAAGGGTGAGCAAAAGCAAAGAGAAGGGCAGTCATGTAGGAGATTAGAAGGGAAACAGCAAAAAATGGATATATATAACATGATCCCAAGCAAGAATAGTAAGCCTCAGTGATAGACCTTCCCACATTTAGTCTTAGTAAAATGGAGTAGCTTGGAAGATACTACAACATCTCGAATGGCCAGGGCAAGTGATGACTAAAGTGTTTCTTGTAGCTACACTGTGCAACACTGCAAATAATAACTACAAGAATTCCCTCCGATAATTTTAAAATATCAAAAGATTCCAAAAGAAAGAGGAAGGTTAACGATATTCTCATAGTTTTAGCAATTCAAGAAAGACTCTGAGAATACCAAAACAAATTAGATGTGCCATGTAATCAAAAAAAATTGGCTCCTGCATTTAGGCCAGAATCTGTTGAACAATATATAGGTGTATATACATTAAGCGTAGTAGGCACTGACCATGTTATATTGCCCTGGCTCTTATTTGACAAGCATAATCTTATTCCAAAAACTTGAAGAAGAATTTCCAGTTCAAGACTAATATTGGTGTAGGCTGTTGAGAAATTTGTCATTGATGTCAAAGTAAAATAAGAAGATCAGCATGTTAGTTTTAAAATCAGATTTAACAAAAAGCAGAAATGCAACACATGAACAATAAACACAGCAATTTACCCTGGGAAAACCCTCCTTCTCGAGGGAGAAAAACCCAGCAAAATATATCTCTTATATATACAAAGAATAAGAGCAGAAATCTGCTTTACAACTTGGCCCACACACAAGGCCAATCTGATGTAATGAGAGATAGCACCTCTCCTAGGTGCGAATATATAAATAATATAAGTTCTTCTTGATATTGATCTGCTGATGTAAAAAGTTGATCTGCTGCAAATGTACGAACTCCCTCTTGAAGTGCGACTTGTCTCTTGAATAATCGAATGATCAAATGAATGACCATCACTTGGTATATATACAAATCAAAGGTGTCCTTTCATTTAGGGTCGGCCTCTTTCACAAAACAAGGCGACCTTTTATTTGAGTCGGCCCATAAATAATAAATAATATTTATAGCAAGTCTGCCTTGCTTGTGCATTTATTTATTATTTATTATTATTTAATTAGAGAGAAAAATATCTCCGCCGCTATAAACATCAACACTCCCTCTTAGCTAGGGAGGTATTTTCCTGTAATCCTCATCATGGAGTCTCTTGACATGATGTCCACAATGGCTACACCCAACTGTGAAAAACCACATCTCAGTCTTAGAGATGTACAAGAATCCATCACGGAGTCTCTCAACGTGATGTCATCATGGAGTCTCTCAACATTACGTCTCATCTCAATCTCAGAGATGAACAAGGGCTCACACCTCATATTTCTCCGTCTCACAGAAATATAGGCTACAAGGGCTTTCACCTCATATTTCTCCGTCTCAGAGAAATATACACTACAAGGGCTTTCACCTCATACTTCTCTGTCATAGAGAAATATACACTACAAGGGCTTTCACCTCATACTTCTCTGTCACAAAGAAATATACACTACAAGGGCTTTCACCTCATACTTCTCTGTCATAGAGAAATATACACTACAAGAGCTTTCACCTCATACTTCTCCGTCACAGAGAAATATACGCTACAACAAATCTTCATGATGATGTGACTCCCTCTGAAGCTCCAAGTACGGCATCAACCTCCTAACCTCCTCGTCCAAAGTTGCCTCTGTTGGTTTGTCAAACTCCCTCTGAATGTTAATTCCTCCTCTTGATCGACTTTAGAATAAGAAACCTTTTGAATTGACTTTAGAGCTTGGCTCCTTCTGAGTTGTCCCTATGTCAATTTCCACAGAAGAAACATGTTGTGTAGACCTTAATTTGCAATCTCGAGCAAAGTGACCGTACTTGTCACACCTGAAACATTGAATGTGAGAGAAATCCTTCTTCTTCTTTGGTTCTATGTAATGTCCCCATTTTTTGGCGAGCATCAGAGTTCGTAAGAGTTAGCCTATTATGCGACCCTCGTAGGCTGATAGGATGGATAGAGGGTCTTGTTGGAGCTTGGCTTGGTTTCGAATTGTCAGAATTTTCCAGTTGGCTTTCGTTTGAGGCCAATCGGACAACTTTTGCTCAACTTACTATTTTTAGTAAGTGGTGTGAGCACCCCTGCTATTTTTAGCATTTCGGTCTGGTCACCTGGAGAATCAATCATTCAGCACCCAGCTTCAAACGGTTCGTCAATTGGACTGGTAGTGAAGGAGATATTAATATTTATTTGTTAAAATAAATATTATTAAGTTGAAGCTTATAAAATTAAGTTATAATATTTAATTAAATATTATAACTAAAGTGAATTTAATTAAGTGGGGCGCCCAACTGGTGATTATTAAATATTTCCGTGATTATTAAATTGAAATATTAAAGTTGAATTTGAATATCATTGGGAAAAAAGAAGTAATTCGACCTAATTGTGAAATATAAGAGTTTTCACGGGAAAGAGAAATTTATTATTGATGAAGAAGAATTTTTGAGTTTCTTTCAACCAGAGCACAGAAGCCTAGGGTTCCAGTCTCGAATGCATTGGGGAACGAGCCATCTCCAGTGAGAGCAGTTCAGAGGGTGTGAGATATCACCTGATTTATTGCCAGCAGTCAGATAGCTTCACACAGAGGTTATCATTGAGCTTAATTATTTTAAGAAGTCTACAGGGGTTTTGTTGAGAGATTGTTCTGAATGCATATCCTACTTATGGCGACCATTTTCAAGTATTAGATCCTCCCATACAAGGTCGTATGATTTTATGAGTTGCTGGTTGTGGGCCGTACCATCACCAGAGAGCTGCTGGAAGACGTGTTTTCTGCATCTTGAGTCAAGCGCTCCATTTCAAGGCAGATTTTGTGCACAAACAGGGGCGGCTGGGCTTACTTGGTTGATTTCCATCATTGCACAAGGGGAGAAGTCATTAGGGAGCAGGTCATACTACTTTTTTGTGATCTCCAGGCGCCTTCAGCAATTCCAGAAATCAGAAAAACGCCTTCAGCAATACCAGAATCAGAAAAGACATCTTCAGTTTATTTTCCTGGCCGTACAAATCTGTAGCTGAGGCGTTTTCTTTCAAGGCCAAATCGCCTTGTGTTTGGAGCTGCATTTGGTCTCATGTGGGGCGGCTAAGGATCTGAAAACAGTTTAGTGCATTTATTTGGTGGAGAAGTCTTTGTTGGCTGCAAATCGATCACATAAGGGTTCAACAGTAGCTGAAGTTCATTTCCAGAATTTTTGCAAAGCACTCTAATTCATTGTATCCAGGTATGGGTCATTGTTAGGACATTATTAAATGTACCTATTATCAAAGAGCTAATGTATTTGCATATTTGAAGATAAATCTGAGCGTAGACTTGAGCGTTTGCTATTAAAAATAGTTTCAGATTAGCTCTAATTTGAATGGCTTGCATATGCTCTTTATTTCCTGGCATTGTTTGCAAATTACCACAATAAACAAAAAAACGCATTCTTTCTTAACATGCAAAACCACAAAACAATCAAAATACATCAAAAACAAGCAAAACAGTCAGATTCAGAGAACAGGGGAAACTTAGGGTTTCTACATTCTAGAGAAAAATCTGATTCTCTGTCTCTATTTCTCTTTCTTCCTTTCCCTCTATCTCTAGAAGTATGTGTAGCAAGAATTTGATTTTCTACATCATGATAGTTTCGCCCAATTCCTCTTACTACCAACCTAGACTCTTCTTGAATACAATCAGCTCGAAGACGATCAAACTTGGGCAACTTGGATCTCCCACTGATGCTCTGAATAAAGGGTTCCCAAGATTGAGGAAGACCATTTAGTGCCACCATAGCAAGATCTTTGTCTGCAATTATATCCCCAATAGCGCTCAACTGATCTCTCAAATCAGCAATCTTCATAAAGAATGAGATGACTGAATCATCTTTAGCCATTTTTACATGGTGAAGTTGTTGTCTCAAAGCAAGGACTCTGTTGGTGTTGTTAATCTCATACAATCCTTTTAGAGTATCAAACATTTCTTCAGCTATCTTCAACTTGGAAATGATCGGTACTAGGTGATTCATCACAGAGTCTATCATGATCTTTCTAGCCTTAGTGTCATTTTTATTCCACTGGATTTTCTCAGTATCATCGGAAGACTCGGGCATATCACTTTCCACAAAATCAAGAAGATCATTTTCCTCTAATGCAATGAGTACCCTAGGTTTCCAAGAGTTGAAGTTTGAAGCTCCATCAAGCCTATCTTCTACCTTGACACCGCTCACCATCTTCTTTTTCCGCACAAATTCACCTTCAAAGATCTGCCCTAGATGAAAAGTTGACTTGACTGCTTAAATAAATCTGATTGGATCTTTGCTTAAACCTGCTCTGATACCATGTTGGTTTTAAAATCAGATTTAACAGAAAGCAGAAATGCAACACATGAACAATAAACACAACAATTTACCCTGCGAAAACCCTCCTCGAGGGAGAAAAACCCAGCAAAATATATCTCTTATATATAGAAAGAATAAGAGCAGAAATCTGCTTTACAACTTGGCCCACACACAAGGCCAATCTGATGTAATGAGAGATAGCACCTCTCCTAGGTGCAAATATGTAAATAATATAAGTTCTCCTCGATATCGATCTGCTGATGTAAAAAATTGATTTGCTGCAAATGTATGAACTCCCTCTTGAAGTGCGACTTGTCTCTTGAATAATCGAATGATCAAATGAATGATCATCACTTGGTATATATACAAATCAAAGGTGTCATTTCATTTAGGGTCGGCCTCTTTCACAAAACAAGGCGACCTTTTATTTGAGTCGGCCCATAAATAATAAATAATATTTATAGCAAGTCTGCCTTGTTTTTGCGTTTATTTATTATTTATTATTATTTAATTAGAGAGAAAAATATCTCGGCCGCTATAAACATCAACACAGCATAATTGAAGACCAACATAAGTGAAGACATTTTGGTTATTTACGTAAGCATCAAACATGAGGAAAGAAAGACACTCATCAAGTCTGAAAAGAAGAAACAAAATCAGCAATCATATCCTCAGTAAAAGAACATCAATGAGTTTGCTGTTTATAATGAAACAAAGCATCAGATCATACGTATTTTTCAGATCGTTGTTTATAAACAGCAAAGTAATCAACTTTATCAAAGACTAATCGTTTAACAATGCTTATTAATTGTTGGTGTTTAAATTCGCACCTCTGGAATGCGTATTTGAAACAGACAGCTATGCACAGATAAACTGCTCTTCAAATTAGGCGGGGAAGCTCCCTCTTGCTGATGGTGTTTGAAAGAAAGTAAGTAAAACTAAGTTGCCTATCTTTTTGATCAGCTTAGAGCACAAGGTTTATTAAACACAAACGCCGCAGCTGAGATTTTCTGATTTTAAGAACTTCAACTACGACTAACTTAAACTAAAGACGTTTCTAACTTCTCAAGTAATAGCAGAGCAAGAGAAACTAGAAATGAACAAGGTTGATTTTCTGAAAAAATACTTCAATAAACTATCTCTCAACAAACATCTACACACTTCAATGTAAGTTGAAATCAAGATGATAAAAGTAGAACACAAATAACAGAAACCTGAGATATTATATCAAGGCAAAGGAGGCTCATGATTTTATTACTCAAATTTCTGGAACAAACTCACTTCTAACATGCCTGGAACAAGAAATTGCAGCTAAAGAGGCTTGCAATCTTGCTCTTCACACAATAGAAACAGCAATCACACTAACTCCTTGTTGGCTAAAGAGGCTCAACAATTTGCTTATCACAACACAATTGACCAACACTCGAATAACAAATAGAAGGCACAATAGGCTCAGCGTTTTGTTATCACTAGCATGGTTAAAGAAACTAACGAGCAAAGGCTCTTATTTATAGACAAGCAGAGGAGTAGGGAACCCTAAAATCTCCTTGCTTCACAATCTAGGGCTTGCTCAGCAAGCAAGCTTTATTACTAAATCTAGAAAGAAGATAACATCTAACACCTAAGAAAGCAGAAAAAGCAGTAAACGCCAACTATTACATTTTATCTTCTTTCTCTTCTCAAAGAATGGATAAGAATTATTCCAAGAATAGAAAGAAAGCAGGAAAGAATGCTTCTAGAAGAAAGTTGCTTTAAAGCTCGATCACATCTGCTAGGAAGTTAGAAATTGTGTCCCGGTTCGGTGCATCTATGCCATCAATAGCAAAACACCGCTTTTCTAGAATATCTTCAACATCTGCAACAGACCTAAGGAAATCTTCGACCTCATCTGACAGATACCTTGGTAACATGAGCAGGGCACCTGAATAACCGTAGACCCTGAGATAGGTGAAGGTGGGAAACTGTATAAACCAATCCGCCCACTCCGCCATCGCTGCCCTGGTGTTGTACCCAAAACCAAAATTTTTGCTTCACTAAGGCATTTTGCTTAATTGAGTTTTAATCCTGTTAAAGTGATGACAGAAGGTCGTTTTTGGGGTTCTTAAATATGGAGTTGGTGTCAGTATCATGTCAGTCTGTCACTGAAAAGATTTAAGAAAAGTGAAAATCTGAACGGAAAACATCAAAATTTTCTATCTCTGGAGAGGGGAGCACTTTCTCAAATGGGCGCCCTATCTTTTAGGGGCCCAGATCTTGTTTTAGGGTTTGTCACCTCCAGCAGACATTCGTCTGGCATCACGTCAACTTCGCAGTGAGCTATCAAACCTGTCAAACGGACCTGTTTCGAGCAAGTTGTGGTGAATACAGCGCAAAACAAGGCGAAAGTGAAAATTGACTAAAACTGGTAAAAAGCGCAGCTTTTGGAAATGGCGCTCATCTTTTTGAGGTGCCAAATGAAGGTTTTTGGCTAAATGCCACCCAAGATGTTTGTCTCCCTTTTGTTCGA
>VDFB02252678.1:0-171108 GCA_007258455.2 Sequoia sempervirens | reverse complement strand
TATCTTTTAGGGGCCCAGATCTTGTTTTAGGGTTTGTCACCTCCAGCAGACATTCGTCCGGCATCACGTCAACTTCGCAGTGAGCTATCAAACCTGTCAAACGGACCTGTTTCGAGCAAGTTGTGGTGAATACAGCGCAAAACGAGTCGAAAGTGAGAATTGGCTAACACTGGTAAAAAGCGCAGCTTTTGGAAATGGCGCCCATCTTTTTGAGGTGCCAAATGAAGGTTTTTGGCTAAATGCCACCCAAGATGTTTGTCTCACTTTTGTTCGAGCTTCGCGGCGCATCGTCGATGGGTGAATCGAGTTCTTTGAAGTGCTGAACTGGTCGAGCGTAGGGTCAAATCTTAGTCGAGAATATCAAGGAAAAAGCAAAGAGCACATTTTGAGAAGAACTCGCTTTTTCGGGCCTTTAATGCTTTCTTTTTGATGGTTGCAGATATTCAATGTGTCCGTGTTACGCTCAGCTTTCCGTTGCCTGTCTCCGTCAGTTCAGAGGATGACTCAGCAGCTTGCAGTCGAAGTTTTATATTATTTTGGTGAGTTCGAAATGGCCAAATGCAGTCTAACTAAAAGGCAACTTTTGAAAATGGCGTAGCAGTTACCGCCCGCCGGATGATGTTTTACGGAAAAGTGTGCTGCGGTATCATCACGAGAATAATTTCGGCTCCGCGGTGAACCTGTGATCCAGTCCTGAAAGTTGATAAATCAGAAGTTATGAAGGATTTATTTTTCCCTTCGTTCGAGATGCAGATGTCAAAATTTGACTAAGTCTGAGGAAAAGCGCAGCTTTTGAAAAAGGCGCTTGGATTTTTGGGCCTTCAAATGTCAGTTTTATGGTTTCCAGTCTCAAGATATCTTTTGATCAATTTTTACTCAGCTTTGCAATGCACCTGTCAGCCAGCCAATCGGAGAAGTCAGTCAACCAGTGTCAGGGGATGAACAGAGGTCCCGACAGAGGTTTTAGCTTAAATTTTCATCAAATTTGGCCAAGTCTGGAATTCGCTTGAGAGTTCAAAATTGAATTTTCGAAAGTGAGTTGAATGGACGCCTTAACTGGAGTTCTGACTGCAGTTAGACTGAACGATTTTTGGGTTGTTATCTTCAGTTTGTATATTGGCATGTCGAGTAATCTTTCAGTTCGCATGTCGAGTTAACTAGTTTGCATGTTCAGTTAACTATCTTGCATGTTGAGTTAACTTGATTGCATGTCCACTTAACTAAAGATTATCAGTGAATGTCAACTGGAGTTCACATGCATGGCGAATTTGGTTGTAATTATGAAGTTTTAGTGAAGATGGCGCTTCATTGAGTGTCAACTGAAGTTCAAGAAGGGACGCCATATTTTGATGAAGCATTAATGTTTGAAGTAAGGCGCATTTGAGTGTTAACTTCAGTTATGAAAAGGGTCGCCATATTTAGTGTTTGATATTTTTGATGAAGCATTAATTAGTGAAGCTACGCCCTTTACAAGGAATGACAACTGAAGTTCCAAAAGGGTTGTTATTTTTAGAATTAAATTGAAGCATAAGTGTGAAGTTGGCGCACTTCTTGAAGGCCAACTGAAGATTGAAAAGGGTCGCTATTTTTAGAATGTTTATTGCATGAATATGGCAAGTTTCTTATGGCTAACTTTAGTTATCAAAAGGGACGCCTTAGTTTAAATTTGTGAATTTAAAGCAAGTGTGAAGGATGGCGAACTTAATATGAAGTGCTAACTGAAGTCAAAGTCATATGAAGTTGTTAACTGAAGACTTGTAAGGCAAACCCTAATGCATGGTGCTTTAATTAGCATATTTGAGTTCCAGTTAACTTAAATGAGGTCCAATTAGAAGCCAAGCGCACTTTTCATGGTTTCCTTGCTTAGTGCGAATTTTCAAAGATGAAAATCTATATATTTCAGCCATGGCGTCCATTATTTCATCATCTTTTGCTCTGAAGTTCATATTCTTCTTGAGCGACCAGCAAGCTAAAGGTGCTATAGGTGTCCGAATTCAGCGTTCTTCATAGCAACGAGTTCAGATTGTTCAGAGGAAGGCGATTCTAGACTTTATTTTCACTTTGCATGCAGGTTTTATCAAGTTCCAAAGAAGAGGTTGGCAAATTTTTAGAAGCAGAACAAGCAAAACCTTCTATCTTCTGTCTTATTTCTTCTATTTCTCATCTTAGGTACTTTCTTCGCATGTCAAAGAAAACGGAAAAATATTCAGAATCTGACCATCTAGGTTCGCATATTTCAGCATCAGCAGCAAAACCCACGTCTTAGATTTTTTCGAGAAAATCGCCCCGTAGCCTTCATTCTGAAGCTCTGTGCTTTTTTCCGAGAATTTCTTTGCATGTGGGATAAAATCACATCTTTTTGAAAATCTCATCATTTGGGTTTGTCCAGAATTCCGTTGTGCACAAAACCCATGTTCCAGATTTTCTCATGAAAAATTGCCCCGGGAAGCTCTAAAAACCCCTGCAATTCTCGACTGAAAAGTCTTTGCATGTTAGGCTAAACGGCGTTTTTTCACAATTTTGACGTTGTGGGTTGTCTTAGAATCATTTTCCGGACAAAACCCATGTCTCAAAATTTTTGGTGAAAATTATCCTCCAACAGGTTATTTTTAGCCTTGTCCAGAGCTTTTTCAGCCTCTTCAGAAAGTTGTCAGAACATAGCCGTGTTCACAGTCAACGGGCAAGTTTTTCAGAAGGCGGTTCAACTAGACTGAATTCAAGACCAAATCGGTCTTAATTTAGGTTTTTATCAGAGCAGCTGACAATGAAGTGTTAAGTTGCAAAAGCAACAGAGATTACTCCATTTACGGAGCCACCAAAGTCACTCAAATCCCATGCCATTGTCTTCGTGAAGATGGTACCTACGCTGATCTCAAGGCTGTGCAAACTAAGTTCCAGAAGCATGTTCATAATATCTTGATGGAGATTTTGGATCACATTTCAGTAATTTCAGCTAGTTTCAAGAAAGTGGCTGAAGATGTCAAAGAATGTATGCATACAGTCAAAGAAGGCGACAGAGAATTGAAGAAGCAGATTATTATTTTTGGACAGCGTCAGAGTGACAGAAGACAGAGTAATTAATGAGTTCTTGGTCGAAGTGTTAGACCGAATTGACATGGAGTGATCTGCCAGTTGGAACCTGCAGTTAATTTCGAGGGTTGAGTCATGAGCAACAATTAACTCGACTTTCAGTCTTGAGTTTACTTGCTGACTTAACACATGCTTATCTCATCCTTGGAATTATCATCACAGGAGTTAGGGTTAGAGTTTCCGGTTAACTGAAGGTAGTGTCCAGTTAACTTTGCTTTAAATAAGGACGTGCATGCTTGCACATGGTCCATTTAGGTTAAATGTACCAGTTAACTGAGGGTAGCTTTCAGTTAAGCTGTATAGTTCCTACTTCATTAGGGTTTAATAATTAATCCATGCATTTCTTGAGGTGTAGTTAACTACAAGGTGATTTTAGGGTTACCTACCTTGATGTATATAAATAAGAGCTTTTGCTCATTTGTAATTAACTTTTAGTAGAATATCATTGCGCCTACCTTGCCCTCAATATTGATCTTTTGGTATTTGTTCATGTGTCTTTGCTATTACGATTAATTGTTATGCCACATAGGGTTTCATGCAATTGTAATGGTGAATTATTTCTGTTTTGTGAATCTTTATCATTTTGATCAAGTGTTATGCCACATAAGGTTTCATGCGATTGGGATGATAAATCTGTTTTGTGAAGTCTTTACTATTTTGATCAAGTGTTATGCCACATAGGGTTTCATAAGATTGGCGTGGTAAATTCTTCCCATAGTTTAGATAAATCTGTTTTGTGAATCTTTTATCATTACGATCAAGTGTTATGCCACATAGGGTTTCGTGAGATTGTGATGATAAATCTGTTTTATGAGTCTTTACTATTATGATCAAGTGTTATGCCACATAGGGTTTCATAAGATTGTCATGTAAATTCTCAAATCTGTTTTGTGCCCAATAAACTTGTCTAGATTGAGCTGATAGATCGCCACCTTGCCTTCAAGTAGAGAATCTAAACTCGTTTATCGTCGATAGTCAAACCACTGCTCCATTTCCTCATGCTCTGTTTTCTTGAGGAAATTGGATAGATTTAAAGTAGATAGCTTAGTTGTAGTTAATGATCTACGAAACCAGAAAATCCTTAGCTGCAACGTTCTTGGTTTTCTTAACCTTGTGCCTCTTCCAGCTGAGAACAAAAAGATAGGACTTAGATTACTTTTCTTTTTTTATGCATTCCAGCACAACGAGGGAGCTTCCCCTCCTAATTTGAAGAGCACTCATTGCGTAGTGTACATAGCTGTCCGTACAAACATGCACTCCAGAGGTGTTAGATTTTACGCCAACAATGGGCTAGACAAACTATGCACGAGGCAGAAAAGTATGCAGCTCCTCGAGGCAGCTTTAGAGAAAGCAAGAGACCGTAGAAGTTTCCAGGCTATGTGGCATTGATGAGTCATATCATTGAGTCTGAACCTTCCAGTTTTGAGGAGGCATCCAATCAGCAGGTATGGAGAGATGCTATGACAGAAGAATATCAGTCTATCATCAAGAATGATGTTTGGGATGTTGTACCAAAACCTGAAGGGAAATCAGTTGTGTCTTCCGAGTGGCTCTTCAAAATCAAGCATGCAACTGATGGTAGCATTGAGAAGTACAAAGCAAGATTTGTGGCAAGAGGATTCTCTCAGAAGGAGGGAATAGATTATGACAAGACATTTGCTCCTATTGCTCAATATAGATCTATCAGGACTATATTTGCTATTGCATTAGCTAAAGGCTGGAAGCTACATCAAATGGAAGTAAAGACTGCCTTTCTTAATGGTGTGATTGATTAAGTGTACATTGAGCAACCAGATGGTTTTGTGATTCATGGGAAGGAATCTCATGTATGCAAATTGAAGAAGGCATTGTACGGCCTTATGCAAGCACCTCGTGCATGGTATGAAAGGATTGATCGATATTTGATGAGCTTGGGATTCTCCAAGAATGATGCAGATGAGGCTTTAATATTGGTTCTTTATGTTGATGATTTATTTCTCACTGGAGCAGAGTATCTCATTGTCAAATGCAAGAAAGAGTTAGCATCCGAGTTTCAGATGAAGGATCTTGGTCTTATGCATTACTTCCTGGGACTGGACGTGTGGCAAAGACCCAATGAGATTATCTTAAGTCAAGGGAAATACACCATAGATATCTTGAAGAGATTTGGGATGATGGATTGCAAGTCTATGTCTACACCTATGGAGACAAATTTGAAGAAGTTGAGTGACTCTGCAGCTAGTTCAGATTTGGTAGATCCCACCATGTACAGACAGTTGATTGGATCATTGATGTATCTAGTCAATACTAGACCAGACATTTGTTATGGGGTGAGCGCTCTCATTCAGTTCATGTGTGAGCCAAGGAAAATTCATCTAGTTGCAGCAAAGCATATCTTGAGATACTTGCGTGGTACAGTGGGATATGGCTTGAGATATACTTCCTGTGAAGATCTGAAGTTACAAGGCTATTCTGATTTTGATTGGGCTGGGAGTGTAACTGATAGGAAGAGCACCTCTGGATGTTGCTTCAGTTCGGGGTCTGCCACGATTTCTTGGTGTAGCAAGAAGCAGACTTTTGTGGCAATAAGCATTGCAGAGGCTAAATATATTGTAGCATGTGTAGCAGCTCGAGAAGCAGTGTGGCTTCGAAAGCTCCTTGTAGGTTTGTTTGGGAAAACATTGGAGCCGACTACGATTCATTGTGACAATCAAAGTTGTGTGAAGCTCTCTATCAATCCAGTGTTTCATTATAGGACAAAACATGTGGAGATCAAGTATCATTACATCAGAGATATGGTGCTAAGGAAAGCAATTCAACTCAAATATATTTGCATTGATGATCAGACAACTAATATTCTCATCAAGCCTCTCTCCAGAGTGACGTTTGCACATTTTCGAGACAAGCTTGGAGTAGTGGAGAATGTCGCCCTTGCTGAGAGGGAGACTTAGCATCAATGATCCTTGCTATAATGCATATTTCTCTGAGATGGAGAAATATGAGGTGAAAGCCCTCGTCCATCTCTGAAATGGAGATGTGGTTCTTTCCACACATGGGAGTAGCCATGGTGGACGTCATGTTGAGAGATTCCATGACGACATCACGTTGAGAGGTTCTGTGATGAACCCTTTGTTCTTGTGTTTTTCCACACATGGGAGTAGCCATTGTGGACGTCATGTTGAGAGACTCCATGACAACATCACGTTGAGAGACTCTGTGATGAACTCTTTTCCACAAATGGGTGTAGCCATTGTGGATGTCATGTTGAGAGACTCCATGACATGGATATTTGGAAAGATATCTCCCTAGCTAAGAGGGAGTGTTGATGTTATAGTGGTGGGAGATTTCTATCTCCTTCGAATTCAAATAATAAATAAAAATTAAATGCTAGGGCAAGTCAGACTTGCTATTTAAATATTAATTTCTTTTCTTTTCTCAAGGCCGACTCAATAAAAGTCGTCTCATTTTGTAAAGTCGTCTCTTTTATGAAAGAGTCTGACCCTTCGTGAAAAAACGTCTTGATGTGTATATATACAAGGCAATTTCCATTCATTTGGCAATTCAATTAATTCAAGATATGTTCACACTTCAAGGAGGAGATCGAATATTTGCAGCAGATCGACATTTTGCATCAAGTTGATTGTTATCAAGGAGAAATCATTTTATTTGTGTATTCGCACCAAGGAGAGGTGCTATCTCTTGTTGATGTTGACAGCATTGAGTCTCAACTTCCAGCCCCGACTTTCAAGTAATAAAATTAAATATAGCCTTATTGGCTATTTATTTTCTTGAGACGTCATTTCGTGAAGAGGCGCTTCACTTGGGATAATAAATAATATTTATTGTTTGTTTGTTAAATCGACTTTATATGAGGCCGACCTCATAATGTTCGCCACCTTCATGAGTCACATCGCTTCATGGTTAAGGCCAACTTCATTCCTTGAAAGGAGGCGATCTTCTCCTCATCGTGTATATATTAGAGATGGTTATTGTTCATTTGAATTCATTCATATTCATCCATTCATAGTGCGAGTTCAAGAGAAGTGCGAGATCATCATATAGATTGATATTGTGCCTCCAAGGAGATTGATTTTATTATCAGCAGAGTGTTAGCTTCTTTTGTGTACATCAAAGTGTGGTGCTGTTATTCGGCCTTGCATTTGGCGTTATTGTAAAAGCAAGTTGGCTTCTTTATTCAATATATATAAGAGATACTACGTTGCTGTGTTTTTCTCCCTCAAGTTGGAGGGTATTCCCAGGGTATATCCTGTGTCAATTTGTTTAAAATTGCTCTATATCTGCTTATTTAATTTCTGATCCTAAAACTAACATGGTATCAGAGCGGGTTTAAGCAAGATCGTGATCAGATTTACATAAGCAGCGTTATCTTCCACTCTTGTTCTCATCTTCTTGTGTCTATCTTATCTTCGAAAATGGTGAACGGGCTCAAGGTTGAAAATAGACTTGAAGGTCCTTCCAACTTCACTTCTTGGAAGTTTAGAGTGTTGCTTGCATCGGAAGAAAATGAGATTGCTGAGTTCATGGAGAGCGAAGTTCCCGAGCCTTCCGATGAGAATGACAAGTCACAATGGAAGAAGAATGGTACAAAGGCGAAGAAGATTTTGGTTGATTCTGTGAAGGACCACCTTGTGCCGATTATCTCCAAGTTGAAGACAGCAAGAGAGATGTTCAAGACCTTGGAGGGATTGTATGAGATCAATAATACAAGCAGAGCTCTTGCATTGAGGCAACAGCTTCATCATGTCAAGATGGAGAAAGGAGATTCTGTCATGTCCTTCTTCATGAAGATCACCGAGTTAAGAGATCAACTTTGTGCCATTGGTCATATGGTTGATGATAAGGACTTGGTCATGTTGGCACTTAATGGTCTTCCTCAATCTTGGGAGCCATTTATCCAAGGCATTAGTGGAAGCTCGAAACTACCAAAGTTTGATCATCTTAGGGCAGATTGCATCCAAGAAGAATCTAGATTGGCTGCGAGAGGCAATGGGCAAAGTTCTACCAATGAAGACATTCATGTACTTGCCACTCAATCTTCGAAGAGTAAAGGAAGAGAAGGAAAGAAAGGCAACTTCAAGAGGAACAGAGATAGAAGATCGGATGGTGCTCCTGAATCGAAGAAGAAGAAGGATCTCTTCCATATACAGTGCTTCAAATGTGGCAAGTTTGGTCACTATGCGAAAGATTGTCCAACTAGACCAAAACAGCATGCTTCTATTCCGGATGTGCATGAGGTTTCTCCTCAGAAGGATTCAAGAGATAATTCAAGTGAATTTCTATTTTATTCTACCCTATCAAGCAGTGTTCCAATGGATAGCAACACTTGGTTGATTGATAGTGGTGCCTCTCATCACATTACTGGTTTTAGAGAACATCTTTCAAATTTGATGGAGCGAGATACAAGCATTCAAGTCATAATTGGAGATGATGCATGCTATTCTGTGAAAGGTGTTGGAACCTCCTCTCTGCAGTTAGATTTCGGCATCTCTCTTTAGCTGAGCGATGTGTTATTTGTACCAGGCATCAAGAGAAACCTTGTTTCAATTTCAGCTTTGGAGGACCAGGTATATCGAGTTGCATTCTCTGAAGGAAAAGTTCTTGCATGGCCGAAGAACTCTAGCATCAAGACAGCCCGAGTGATTGGTGTTCGGCAAGAGAATCTCTATAGACTTTCCACTCGTCCAATGTAGGCCTTGCTGCATGATTCCAGCAGTTCATGTGAGCTTTGGCACAGAAGGCTTTGTATGGCCTTAAGCAGGCTCCTCGTGCTTGGTATGAAAGGATTGATCAATACCTGATGAGCTTGGGCTTCTCCAAGAATGATGTTGATTCAAACCTGTAGTTCAAGGTAATTGATCGTGAGGCATTGATCTTGGTTCTTTATGTCGATGATCTATTTCTTACTGGAGAAGATCACCTCATTATCAAATGCAAGAAGGAGTTAGCTTCTGAATTTGAAATGAAGGATCTTGGATACATGCATTACTTCCTTGGTTTAGAAGTATGGCAAAGGCCTAATGAGATCATTTTGAGTCAAGGTAAGTATACAATAGACATCTTGAAGAGATTTGGTATGATGGATCGCAAATCCATGTCTACATAGATGGAAACCAATTTGCAAAAGCTAAAAGAGTCTGCAGCAAGTTCAAATCTGGTGGATCCTACTATGTACAGGCAGTTGATTGGATCGTTGATGTATCTAGTTAATACTAGACCAGATATTTGCTATGCAGTGAGTGCTCTTAGTCAGTTCATGTGTGAACCAAGGCAAATACATCTAGTTGCAGCAAAGCATATTCTGAGATACTTGCGTGACACAGTTGGATATGGCTTGAGATACTCTTCCAATGTGGACCTAAACCTGCAAGGATATTCTGATTCTGATTGGGTAGGGTGTGTAGCTGATCGGAAGAGCACCTCTAGTTGTTGCTATAGTTTGGGATCTGCAATGATCTCCTGGTGTAACAGGAAGCAGTCTTCAATGGCACTAAGCACCGCAGAGGCCTAGTATATTGCAGCTTGTGTGGCAGCTCGAGAAGCAGTGTGGCTTCGGAAGCTCCTTGCAAGATTGTTTGGACAATCATTGGAGCCGACTGTCATTCATTGTGATAATCAAAGCTATGTGAAGTTTTCTGTCAACCCAGTGTTTCATGACAAAACAAAACATGTTGAGGTCAACTACTACTACATCAGAGATATGGTATTGAGGAAAGCTATCCAGTTGAGGTACATTAGCACTGATGAGCAAACGGCTCATATTCTCACCAAGCATCTCTCCAAAGTAAAGTTTGTGCACTTTCAAGACAAGCTTGGAATTGTGGAGAATGAAGCCCTAGCTAAGAGGGAGACTCAGCATCAGTGATCTTCTATGATTTGCTTTAATGCATCTTTCTTTGTGAGAGAAATTTGAGGTGTAAGCCCTTGTTAATGCATCTTTGTCTATGCGAGAAATTTGAGGTGTAGCCCCTTGTTAATGCATCTTTCTTTGTGAGAGAAATTTGATGTGAAAGCCCTTGTTTCCAACCTCTGGGAGTAGCCATGGTGGATGTCATGTTGACTGACTCCATGACAACATCACGTTGAGAGACTCCATGATGATTTCCTTGTACTTGTGTTTATCCACCCTTTGGGAGTAGCCATGGTGGACGTCATGATGAGATGACGACATCACGTTGAGTGACTCCGTGATGGGCACTTGTGCACTTGTTTTTTTCCATACATGGGAGTAGCCATGATGGACGATATCACGTTGAGTGACTCCATGATGAGCTCTTTCCACATATGGGTGTAGCCATTGTGGGTGTCATGTTGAGAGACTCCATGACATTGATAGCTAGAAGTATTCCTCCCTAGTTGAGAGGGAGTGTTGATGTTGACAGCGTCGGGCCTCAACTTCCAGCCCCGACTTTCAAGTAATCAAATTAAATATAGCCTTATCGACTATTTATTTTATTGAGACGTCATTTGGTGAAGAGGCGCTTCACTTGGGATAATAAATAATATTTATTGTTTGTTTGTTAAATCGACTTTATATGAGGCCGACCTCATAATGTTCACCACCTTCATGAGTCACATCGCTTCATGGTTAAGGCCGACTTCATTCCTTGAAAGGATGCGATCTTCTCCTCATCGTGTATATATTAGAGATGGTTATTGTTCATTTGAATTCATTCATATTCATCCATTCATAGTGCGAGTTCAAGAGAAGTGCGAGATCATCATATAGATCGATATTGTGCCTTCAAGAAGATCAATTTTACTATCAACAAAATGTTAGCTTCTTTTGTGTGCATCAAAGTGTGGTACTGTTATTCGGCCTTGCATTTGGCGTTATTGTAAAAGCAAGTTGGCTTCTTTATTCAATATATATAAGAGATACTATGTTGCTGTGTTTTTCTCCCTCAAGTTGGAAGGTTTTCCCAGGGTATATGTTGTGTCAATTTGTTTAAAATTGCTCTATATCTGCTTATTTAATTTCTGATCCTAAAACTAACATCTCTCATTACATTGGATCGGCCTTGTGTTTGGGCCATGTTGTAAAGCAGATTTCTGCGCTTTTCATTCTAATATAAGAGATATATCTTTGGCTGGGTTTTTCTCCCTCGAGGAGGGTTTTCCCAGGGTATTTCTTGTGCTCTATTCTTCATTATTTTTGTATTGCTGCTTATCTTCATTTCCGATCTAAAATTAACAAATTAAGCCTCTAATTTTCCAAATTATGCATTCCAAAGCCTTATTATTCCCGTTTTTCAAAAGGGAAACCTATATTAAACAATTGCCAACAGTAATTAAAACACCTTGGAAATTGTGTGTCCCAGATTTAGGTCCTAGGTGGGCAAATGGGTCCTCCTTAAGTACCAAGACCCAATTTTTGATATGCTTTTGTGTTGGCGTAACAACTAACACCTCTGGAGTGCAAGTTGGTACGGACAGCTATGCACACTACGCAATGAGTGCTCTTCAAATTAGGAGGGGAAGCTCCCTCGTTGTGCTTGACAAAAGCGCTTGAAAAGGGAAATAAACTAAACTATATCCTGTCTTTTTGTCTAGGATGTAAGAGGTACAAGGCTTTCAAGAAAACTCTATACGTTGCAGCTAAGTATTTTTTGGTTTCGCAAGACTTAACTACAACACACAAAACTAAGTAACTTTAACTATCCAATCCCCTCAAAAATTCAAAGCATGAGGAAACGGAGCAGGAATGATTATCTGACGATAAGCCGGGTACAGACTCACAACGTGAAGGCAAGGTGGCACAACTATCTGCTTGTCTGAATAGGCTTATTGGAAACGACAACACACGATAAACAAAGTACAGATTCTCAACTTGAAGGCAAGGTGGCACAAGTATCAGCTCAATCTGAATAAGTTTATTAATCACACACATCACACGATAACCAAGTACAGATTCTCAACTTGAAGGCAAGGTGGCACATCTATCAGCTCAATCTAAATGAGTTTATTGAACACAAAACATAAGGATAGCCAACTAGGACAATAAATTGCATAGGCGAGACATGCATACAATCTACGATCAAACTAGCCACTATATCTAACTAAAGCAAGAATTCACCATCATAATTGCATGAAACCCAGGTGGCATAACAATTCATCATAATAGTAAATACTCATGAACAGATACAGAACGAGCAATATTGAAGGCAAGGTAGGCAAAGCATATATTTCTCTCTCGTGCAAAAGTTATGTACAAATGAGCAAAAGCTCTTATTTATAGACATCAAAAGGTGTAGGGAACCCTAAAATCACCTTGAGTCAACTACAGTCTCAATGCATGCAAGATTATTGCTAAACCCTAATAAAGCAAACTATACAGTTAACTGGAAAGCTACCATCAGTTAACCGGTACAAACTAATCTAAATGGACAATGTGCAAGCATGCACGTCCTTATTGAAAGCAAGTTAACTGGAACACTATCATCAGTTAACGTAAACCCTAAATACAACTCCAAGTGAATAAAGCTAATCCCAGAATAGATATGCATGAGATGAGACAGCGAGTTAACTTGAAAAGATAACACCAAGTTTAACTCCTGTATATAACGTCTATCTCGAGCAACCAATCCCTCAACGAGATTGTTAATTGCATCACTGTCTGGAGCTCTGATACTCTGCTGAAGTATGCTATGTCTGTGTAGCATGTCCTCACCGGCTGTGATCTGGGACTGAAGTTCACCTGTGCTCCTAGTTGCTTCATTGAACAATGCCGACATGACTGTAAGCTGATTAATCTTACAGCCAATGGTCTCCCCACTAAAAATAGTATGAATGAGTGCTTGGAGCTCTAACTGAACATCAGTAAGCTCAACATAGGCACCACCCTCAATCTGATACCAGCACGAGAAGTGAGATACTATGGTTCTCACAAACCGGAGTGCACTAGTAACGTGCTCTCTACTCTCAGCCAACTCTGACGCCATAGTTTCCTCTATCTTTGCCTTGAAAACCAACTGTGTTTTCCAAGAGTAGGTAGCCTCTTTATCCTCTGCATCTGTGACTGATTCATATGCCACACTCAAGTGAGCAATCATAATCTCGTCCCGAGGTCTACTAATCACCATGTCTCGCTCCTCATCTTGGAGACGTGGACGGAGCTATTGTGCATTGTACCGCAACTGATATAGCTCTGTAAGCATAGAACGGCTTCTAGCAACAAACTCCTCCTCCCATTCCTCCAAACGCTTGCCGTATGCAACCAAATGATTAAGTTGAACCTGTTCTGCTGGAGGCTCAAGCATTGGCGGGAGTGTGGCTATAACATCTGACCTATGTACAAGGCTAGAAATGTACTGACGAAGCTGTCTGATTTCAGCCTTGAGGGCTTCCTTGTCTTCTCCGTCCTTCAACATTCTATCCCTGGCACTGTCTGTAGCAACCTGTAGGAGATCAACCTGAGTCTGGCGTGTGCTACGACCAAGGTTGACTGTGATAATCTCGAAGTCATGAGATTCCAACTCATCCAAGCTCTTCCCCTGTGAAGGTATAGCAGTCTCGACGACGATCTCCATATCAGTATTCCTCTCCACGTGGACCATGTTCTTGATCATCTTGTCTGGCACATCCTGGTAAACCTGATCAAAGTCTGAATGATTAAGGACATAGGATGGCTGCCTCCCCTTCCTTCCCAATTGAGTTTCAATCCAAGACTGGTCTCGGTTAATGCTACTGGAAGGATCTGTACTAGCAACAGGAGGTTCCCACAAGAGTGAATATGTAGAAGAGCTGCTGCGAGATGGGGAGTCTAAATCCAATTTGATATGAATCAGAACTGGTTACTGCTCTGGAACTGGTGTAGGAACTTCAGGCTGAACCTCAGGCATTGGCGGACTCTGAACTGGTCTCTGAACTGGCTCTATGATAGGCTATCTGACAGGATCTGTGTGTGTATCAATGGCAAGCGCCTTACCTTTTGAACTGTTTGGCACTTGACTTTTCTTGGGAGGGTTACTCCTCTTCTTCTGTTTAGGTTTCGACGAGGAAGGTAGCGACGGATCCACCACTGGCGGCTTTGCTCTAGGCACACTTACCCTCCTGCTCTTCTTGTTGTCGAGGTAAAGTATGCTATTCTAGATAACTCTACTTGACCTCTCCTTTAATGCCGCGTACTCCTCGACGTACCAATCAATTGCTGGCAGTGGCTGTGTGTCAACCTGCTCTCAAAAAAACTGAGGAAGGACTTCACCCTCATCATCTGATAAACCTCTCACATCTTTTGCTAAGAATACAGAAATCTGTGAGAGAGAGAAGCGGTTGTAGTTACGTCTGCGGACCTCGAAGTCGTCCAAGCAATTTGTAATGTCCCCTTCCTAGGCAGTATAGTTGATTCAGAGGTTAGCCTATCATTCAGACCCTCGTAGGCTGACAGATGTGTTTAGAGGGTTACTTGTGGCAGTTATCCTGCGTTTGGGAACATTACTCCATCAATTGCTTCAGGTTTGGGCCTTGGCAGAAATTTACAGAGTGTTTTTCAAATACTTACTATTTATAGCAAGTCAGGTAGACAGGGGTTTCTATTTCTGGCAGGGCACCTAGTTCAATTGGTCTTCTCGGTTTCGACCCAGTTTGATGATTTGATGAGCAAACAGTGTTTATTGGAGCATTTGATAATTATTAAAAGGTTTATTAATTTGACTTTATAATATAAAGTCACTTTAATGAAATATTAAATTTATTATTAATGGCAAATGATAAAGTATTTAATACTTTCTAATAAAGGAGAGAAATTAATATTAAATGGGTTTTAATACTCATTTAAAAAGGAACGCCATTTTATTAATTAATTGGCCTAAGTCAAGAGAGGCGATTTAATTAATATTTTAATTGCTCGTTTACTTGCTTTTTGAGAAGGGTCGACCTTTTGAGAGAAGATATATATATTTCACAAAGACAAATCGAACTCATTATGTCATGATTATTCTAATTTGTCTATTTTTCTCTCTGAGAGCATTGGGGTTTGTGAAACAAGGGTTTCTGCAAATATTGGATTTTGAAGAACGTTCCCTCTTAAGAATTAAACATACTGAGGCTGTGAAATACCAGTTGAAGATTGTCAGTAGAGTGGCTTCACACAGGAGTCATTACAGAGCTTATTGGTGTTCTTATTTAGAGTTTGGATCGATTTATCTCCAGCAGTGAATCTTTTCCATTCGCAGTGGTTTACTCAGCATCTGGCATGATTTACAAGGTTGTACGGATTTCTTATTTGTTGGTTTGGGCCGTACTTTTACAGTAGCAAGGGCCGTACTTTTCCTGCAAGCTAAGACGCCTTGTCCTTTGGACTTCTGGCTTCATCATTTTGGATGCCTAGGGTTTCTGGAGCCTTTGCATCAATTTCGAGGTGGGAGATTGCATTACTTCATTCAGCCGTACCATCTCAGGCTTCTTCTCAGCGTCTGCAAGCTCATTCAGGTTCCTTAATAAATAGCTTGCCTTTTTCTTGCATGTTTGAATCTCGCAGTTGTAATTATTCTGGAAGATCAATAAATCATCTGGCATCAAATTCTAAACTGTATTCTGTCATATTTAAACTTCTGGTATTTTATTTTATTTTTCCAAGCATTTATTTGCAAAATCGCAGTTTCTCTTTATTTGCCAAAAAACCTCAAAAAAATCAAAAACGACAAAAACAAACAAAAAATTGCATTCACCGTCAAAAGTTTGGGTTGAGAGACACCTGGTCTCTTACAGTGGTATCAGACCACAATTTTCCTGCCATCCTGTGCTTTTTCAGTTGCTTTTTCAGTCAAATGTGTGCTTTTTCGATGCTTTTTCATGAGTAGAGACATTATCTTCTACAGTAAGGGTAGAGTAACAGGCAGAGTAGAAGATTGGACAGGTCCACCTATTCCAGAAGGTGAGACAGTATCAGGGGTTCTGGGTATACACAGATCCAATTCTAACAGCAGTGAGAACAGTGTCACTACACTGATGGCAGATCGTGAGATTCCGACAAAGACTCATAGGGATCCAGGGAAAGAACATGCCGGAGATGAGATTTATGATGATGAGTTCAAACAAAGGCATGATAACATGATGGACATGATGTCCCAGTTGATGGGCACGATGAGGCAATATGCTCCACCTCAGCAGCATTACATTCAGATAGGACAGTCTAGTAGGATTGTAGGCATAGATCGGCCATAGGTGTCAGTACAGCAACAATCGTCACTTGTCATTCATGAGCGTAGGCCTGGACAGCCTACCTTTATTACTAGGGAGGCACCACCGACTCCGGAGGCAGAGCAGCAAGGTCACCAGCTAGAGTTCCAGCCACAGCATGGTACATCAGTGGCAGACGTAACCAAATTCTTTGGGGAGTACTCGACATTGGCTCCTGAGATTAGGCAGTCGTTGTCGTTTCATGAGTTCATGGATGTGCATAGACCCAGGGGTGGAGGTAGATTTGAGCGCAGAGCTCCTCAGTACCAGCCACCACCACAGGTGAAAAGGGATCTTTAGCATGCGGTGAGCAAGATTGTCTTGCCTTATTTTGATGGCTCGAATAAGAGCTCAGCGAGGTCTTAGGTACAAAAGCTAGATAATTACCTATCCTTAAGACCTATGCAGGAGGACAAGGCCATTAAATTCGCCACACTACATCTTGATGGGTTAGCGCATGATTAGTGGCATCACGGCACGTATACATTGGGTCATCACACGGTTACCACCTACCAGGAGTTCACAAGCAAGCTCATAGAGCGTTTTGATAAGAAGGATCCAAAACTTTACTTTAGAGAGCTAGCTCAGCTCAGGCAGTCAGGTAGTTTGGATGCCTACATTGGTGAATTCCAGAGGGTTGCAGTCATGGTGACAGGTATCTCGGAGAGAACACTTGTCATACTTTTCATCGAGGGATTGTTTGAGCCGATGAGAGGTTGGGTCAAGGCATTTGATCCTCCTACTCTTGAGGAGGCAATGAGGAAGGCACGCAATATGGAGCTTGCAGCACCTCCCAGCAAGTTCTCTTCGGGCTCAACACCTTATTCAAGGCCTAACAGATCATTTGACAAGAATAGAACATTTGACAGGAAGAAGGATCCACCTGATCCTAAGAAACGAAATGCACCACCCTTTGACAGGGAAACACTGAATGATTTACGCAAGAAAAAGTTTTGTTTTTGGTGCAAGGCACCTTATGATGAGAAACATGTATGCCCTCTTTGTCCTAAGGTCAAAAATAATTAGATGGAGTGGTTTTATGATGGTGAAGAGCAATCTGATCTGTCAGACCAGCAAGCTGATTCAGAGCATTCAGATGATGAAAGGTCTAAAAATGATAGTGAAAATGAAGGAGGAAAGAGGTTACAAAAGGTACACTTGACTAGTCTTCAGAGAGATGGGTCTTTTAGGCTACGTGGGCTCCTAGCAGGTCAGAAGGTGATTACTCTACTTGACACTGGTGCCACTCATAACTTTATAGATGCACGGTTAGTAGAGAGATGAGGCATACAGACAGAGGACTTTGAGGGTATTCGAGTCAAGGTGGCTGATGGATACACCCTCAAATGTGATAGGAGAATAACAGATCTTCCGATGCGACTTAACAACTATGAGTTCAAGGCTGAATTCTACGTTGTTAATATGGGAGATACTGATGTGGTACTTGGGATGGCATGGCTTCACGATTTGGGTGAGTTCACACTCAATCTTCGAGACATGGAGATGAAGTTCAAGGTAAATGGAAAACCACATGTCATAAAGGCCATCAGAGATAGTAATTTGAGAGTGGTATCTTTGAGACGAATGGAGAGGCTCATTCGTCATGATATGATAGATTGGGCTGCAAAGTGTATGTTGTTACCAGCACAGCAGGAGCAGCAGAAGGTTGAGTACCATCCTGACATTCAGATACTAAAGACTAAACACTCTAAAGTGTTTAGTGATATTCCACCTGGCAGACCTCCAGACAGGGGCATCGAGCACATTATCGAGTTGGAGGAGGGTGCAAATTATGATCACACCCTACAGACATCTGAAACGCCTCAAGGATGAGATAGAGAAAACAATCAGTAAGTTGTTGGCTATGGGGCATATCAGACCTAGCAAGTCACCTTTTGCTTCATCAGTTGTATTGGTGAAGAAAAAGGATGGGTCACTACGGATGTGTATAGATTACCGCCAGCTTAATAAGAGAACAATCAAAAATAGGTACCCTATACCTCGCATCGATGAGTTGATTGATGAGTTGCACGGTGCTATCTTCTTCACGAAGATTGATTTAGAGATCCGGGTACCATCAGATACAGATGAGGGAGCAGGACATAGAGAAAACCGCTTTCAGGTGCCATTGCGGTCACTTCGAGTTCTTGGTTATGCCTTTCGGTCTAACCAACGCCCCTGCTACCTTTCAGGCTACAATGAACAGAGTTTCCAGTTCTCAGCTGCGGAGATTTGTGTTGGTCTTCTTCGATGACATTCTGGTGTACAGTAGGTCATGGGAGGAGCATTTAGCTCACTTGGATACAGTTCTGGGTATTTTGGCTGAGGAGTCCTTGTATGCCAAGGAGTCCAAGTGTGAGCTAGGCATGGCTGAGTTGTTGTATCTTGGGCACATCATCAGTGCCAAGGGAGTCAGTATGGACCCTGAGAAGGTTCAAGCTATAGTAGAGTGGCCAGTACCAGAGAACTTTACCCAGCTAGAGGATTCATTGGGTTATGTGCTTTGTACAGACGATTTGTTAGCGGGTTCTCACGTCACGCCGCACCCCTTACTAATCTGACAAAGAAAGGGGCATTTGCATGGTCACCACAGGCTCAGGAATGTTTTGACAGGTTCAAGGTGATTATGACTTCGTGTCCAGTTCTAGCACTACCTGACTTTAGGAAGTCTTTTGATTTGTATTGTGATGCCTCAGGAGAGGCCATTGGTGCCATATTGATGCAAGAGAGACACCCTATTGCTTTTGAGAATAGGAAGCTTAGGGGTCCTGAGAGATTTTATAGCATTTATGGCAAGGAGATGTTAGCCATTATGCACGCTTTGGCTAAGTTCAAGCAATACCTGGTGGGTAGTAAATTCAGTGTGCGTTCAGACCACAATAGCCTGAAACACTTCCTTGGACAACGAGACTTAAATGAAAGGCAACAAAAATGGGTCAGTAAACTGCAATCGTATGATTTTGATATCACCTTCATTAAGGGGAAGCAAAATGTTGTAGCTGACGCATTGTCTCGCAAACCTCAGTTGAATGCTATGGCACAGATCTCTGAGGATTGGAGGCACAAGATTATTGCAGAGTATGCTAAGAACCAATGGGCTTCTAGCATAGTTGATGGGACAGAGCAGGATAGTAGGTACACCGTTGTGAATGACTTGATCATTTACAAGGGGCGGATTTTTCTGGTTCCTGATTCAGAGTTGAAGGATACAGTTCTGAGAGCCTTTCATGATCTTCCTATGGCGGGTCATCCCGGTTATTTCAAAACATATAAGCTGGTACGGGAAAGGTTTACTTGGAAAGGGCTAAAGACTGATGTTCTTCGGTATGTACGAGAGTGTTATGTTTGTCAGCAGAATAAACAGGAACACACATATCCTGCTGGATTGCTTCAGCCACTTCCAATACCTGACAGGAAGTGGGAATGTTTATCAATGGACTTTATCACACGCCTGTCGAAAGCCCAAGGGAAAGATTGTATTTACGTGGTTGTTGATCGGCTGACAAAATATGTACATTTCTTTCCGATCACCACTACATTCACAACATCGCAGACTGCAGAGCTCTTCTTTAGAGAGGTATTCAGGTTACATGGTTTGCCTCGGACTATAGTCAGCGATAGAGATAGTCGGTTCATGAGCAACTTTTGGCAGGAGTTGTTCAGACTTTGTGGAACCGAATTGACACCTAGTACCAACTACCATCCACAGACAGATGGACAGACGGAGATCATCAATAAGTGGGTGGAAGGATATCTGTGTAATTATATAGCTGGACAGCAGAGAGCTTGGGTGAGGTGGATATACCTCTGTGAGTATTGTTATAACTCTACTCACCACATGACTATACAGATGACGCCCTTTATGGCATTATACGGGTATGAGGCGCCCAATTTTTTTGATTTGGTGTTGAGTGATAGCAGAGTGCCTAGCCCAGGTGATATGTTACAGGATCAGCAGGCTATTATGAGGTCTCTCAGAGACAATATTCAGCAGGCACAGAATCAGCAGAAGCGGTATGCTGATTAGAAAAGGGTTGAGCGTACTTTTGTAGTGGGTGATATGGTGTATCTCATGTTACAGCCTTACCGACAGTCCACTCTGCGGAAGAGTGGTGCAGAGAAGTTGAAACCTCGTTACTATGGTCCATTTCGAGTCATCAGACGAGTGGGCGAGGTTGCATATGAGTTGGATTTACTAGCGGATAGCAGGGTTCACAACGTGTTTCACGTTTCTTGCTGAAGAAGGCGTTGGGTCAGCATGTGATTCCCTATCCAGTACTGCCACCCCTTGATGACAAGGGGAAGTTGATATTAGTGCCTAAGGCCATCCTCGATGTTAGAGAAAGACATCTTCAAAGGCGGGTCATCAAAGAATATTTGATTAAATGGAGAGACTTGCCGGTTGAGGATGCTACATGGGAGTCAGAGGAGATTTTACAGCATCTGGAGCTGAGATTGCTTGAGGACAAGCAATTTCAGGGAGGGTGGACTGTAATGTCCCCTTCCTAGGCAGTATAGTTGATTCAAAGGTTAGCCTATCATTCAGACCCTCGTAGGCTGATAGATGTGTTTAGAGGGTTACTTGTGGCAGTTATCCTGCGTTTGGGAACATTACTCCATCAATTGCTTCAGGTTTGGGCCTTGGCAGAAATTTACAGAGTGTTTTTCAGATACTTACTATTTATAGCAAGTCAGGTAGACAGGGGTTTCTATTTCTGGCAGGGCACCTAGTTCAGTTGGTCTTCTCGGTTTCGACCCAGTTTGATGATTTGATGAGCAAACAGTGTTTATTGGAGCATTTGATAATTATTAAAAGGTTTATTAATTTGACTTTATAATATAAAGTCACTTTAATGAAATATTAAATTTATTATTAATGGCAAATTATAAAGTATTTAATACTTTCTAATAAAGGACAAAAATTAATATTAAATGGGTTTTAATACTCTGTTGGGTGAAAATTATGTAATCATCTTTTTCGATAGATTACACAACTTGGACTTCAGCCACAGCTATGTGAGATGTAAATCTCTCCTCTCGGAAAGGGCAGGCGCCCTTCTTACTGCTAACAGAAGCGATAGTAAAACAAACAAATAATTACAAAATGTACACAAAACTTACGAAGTGGAGGGGGTGTGTTACATTCATCCTTCTCTCTTTTTTCAGAGAAGATGTTTACAATGCTTCACTGTTGGAAGTTCACAATTCTTAACAACTTGAAATGATCAACTAGCAATAATACCAATACCTCTATCTTGTCAAAGCAAAGCGTAGAGATTCCAGAAGTAATTAACAATAAACAGATAAAGTAAAAGGGAAAGCTCACGAAGGCACAAAGTCGTTCTGTAGCTTTTTCAATGTTGGATCTGTGAAAATGTATCGTTTGTCACATTAGAAGCACAAAGTCTTCTTAGATGCAGCAATTCTTCGAACAGCATGAACAATTACAAGCGCAAAGTCTTGTAGATCATCCAACCAAATTATCAAAGAGCATGAACGATTACAAGCACAAAGTCTTGTAGATCATTCAACAAAAGTGTCCAAGAGCATGAACAATTACAAGCACAAAGTCTTGTAGATTATTCAACCGAAAGATAAACAAAAACACAAATGCAAATCTAAATAATAGATGCAACACAAAGTTTACATAAATCACTTAGAGTCCTTCAGATTTCATCACCTAATTACCACCAAATAAGATCAATTCACAAAAGTATCGAATCCAACGCAAAGTTTGGTTTGCAATCCTCTTCTTTATTGATCAAATTCCATTCACAAAGCATGAACGCAAAGTTTCACAATTTTGCTTCAAAAAGGGCAGCACTTCGTTGCAAAATACTAAAGGATAAATTTACAATGGAAATCCCTCACATTATATATAAAAGAGGGATGAGCAAAATTAGGAAACTGATTGAGGAAATTAAGGAAAGTTAGGTGAGCGATTTATGGAGATCTCACCTAACTTTGACCAAAGTCAAAGTGTAATTTGTTTTCAAAAGATTACATCTTCGAGCTTGGTGTAATTACAATTTACAAAAAGACATTTGAAATGTCAGGAAATATTTACAAGATGCATAAAGGGATGCACCGGAAATGTCTAACACTAGAGAATAGGAGGCTACTTCATGTTTCTTTGCCTTGGGCGCGGAAGTCTTCATATTTCCTCCTGGTCTCTTGCACAAACTTCTCATCTGGACCAACGGTGTAATCCACAATGGTGTGAATTCTCGTGATCGATCTCATGGCAGATGAGTGAACCTTCTTGCACCTATCAAGATGCGTTTTTAGGTTATCCAATGTGAGCCTTGTATCACAAATGACGTTCAGTGAGGCTTCTGAAAAGTCTGAACTGTCAATCAATTTCATGATGGCTTCTTTGAAGATCTGAGATATTTTTGTGGCCGGCAGGAAGATACGATTATCCTCAAGGAGTTGACCAGGCAACTCTTTGATATCTTTTTCAAGAATAGCACGATGTCCTTCGACATCTTCCTGTACTTGGTGGAGATCCTCCATAAGAGATTGAATTACTTGAATTCGTTGTTTCAATGATTCTCTTACCTCAACGAACTTTTCTTTGTCAGGAATTACCCCAACCTCCACCAATTTACTGAGCTTTACCTGTTTCATTTCCGACCATGACAACAGGCATTTCTCCATGTCTCTGCGCTCCTGGGAAAGTACACTTTTTTCTTTATCAAGCTCTGTGGTGAGCTTGGCCAACAAGGTAGTTTTCTCGTCTGCAGCAATTATAATCTGAGATTCGTGTTCAATGATCTTCTCAACAAAATCATACAACACTCTGCCTTTGGAGGCGAACTTCTCAGCTTTCTTGACAGCTGGGTCTTCAATACTTAACACTGTAGGCGGTTGTACATTACTTGGAGAACCTGAAAGTCTCTTTACAACAGTGGCATAATGCTCTGCCCTCTGTTTGTACATATTGCGAGCTTGCTCTACTTTATCCAGTCTTCCAGCCAAGATATCCAAAGTGACTTGCACATCGGCCTTTGCACTTTCATTGGTAACCTTGCCAAGCTGGACCTTTGTCACCGTGTAGTCTTCCATATTGACATCACCTTCTTCATGTGGTGGTATGCCAATCTCTGCATACTTGTGGCCAGACTTATCAACGTTCAGCCTTGAGTATACCTTTGCCTTTTTCTTTCCTTTAGCCTTTGGAAGGACTATCTCTTCGAGGTCGAGCTCCTCCGGAGAAATCATTTCCTTTTTACGCTTCGACACTTGAGATATTAGCCAAGGGGGAAGAAAGGAGGTGTGAGCTTCTGGATTCACTGTCAATTCAGCCGTCATCGTTACTTCTGAAGTTATTGTCACGTCTGAAGTTACCATGGGTATCGTGACAATAGGGGACGTGTCTGTCATCATCGCTCCTGAAGTTTGCACATTGAGTTGATCACACATTGACTCATTCATGAAACGATTGAATTCATTTTCAGAAGTGATATCATACGTTGGTGAAGACAGGCTAGGAATGGACGATGGAGGACTTGACAGTATATCAACCGTATGGATGCTTGTCACTGAGGGAGTATCAAGCGGGGTTGATGCTGCAGGGATAGTGAATATCTCAGCTGCAGGAATGCATGTGGTAGGAATAGGTGACGAAGGAACAGGAGGTGGAGGAGTTCTTGAATTTGGAGGGGTATGAGGAACATTGGAAGTCACAGGCGATGACGTTCTGGGAATTTCCTCAACTTCATTCTCAGGAGGAGAAGTAGTTTTTTCTTGATCATGCCCGGGTTCCTGTTGATCACCCTCTTGTCTCTCCGATTCTGGTTCACCTTCAAAATCACCTTCAGATCCTTCTTCAGAATCTTCTTCAGACTCTTGCCCGCTTTCAGAAACCTCTTCTGCATCGGAGTCTGCTTCTGTTGAATCTTCATCTTCAGCGGATTGATCACTTGAAGTTCCTTCTTCATCGGAATCTACCTCCTCTGGAATAGACTTTTTACCCTTAGAGCGGGATGGATTAGATTCTGTGATTTCTGTCTCTGGGACGGACTAAGTATCTTTCTTGCCAATAGTGAACTTGATCCTAGGACCTCTTCGTGAAGAAGTGGGAACAACCGCTGATTTATTTTTGTTGCGGAGTTCTTGCTGTTGGCGAGCTTCTACTTCGGATTCCTCTCCTTCCGAGTCTATTCTGAAACTTTTCATTTCATAACCATGTTTATGTAACCATTCTGCAATGTTGGCTAGGATTGGCCTCAACCTCTCTCTTATGCTAGTAATTTCTTTTCTAGACCATTGAATTGCAGGCAATGGCCTTTTAGCAATTCCTTGCTCATCATAGACAGCATTCATGATATCACCAGGATCTGCAAAATCCTCTGGTAGGTCAGCGATATCAAGGTCTTTGATCTGTTGAACAGTCAACCTGCAATAGTCCATTTTGCGAATGGCTTCTTCATCTCTGCACTCAGCCCAGATGTCCTCAAAACGGTACTTGTGATGATGACCCTTTTGCAATCTTTTTCTGACATCTCGGTAATCAAAATCAAAGCTATACCTGTAGGTCTTGATTGTCATGATCTGCATTTCAGCATAAACAGACTTAGCCTTTTGTGCAGTAGGGATAGTATATCGGCCAATGGTCAGTGGGAACTTGAATCCACGCTTGTGGTTGTTTCTTCGTTCTTTTTGCACTGACATCAATTGTCTGCAAGTTTCCATGAGAACCCACTTATCCGAAGGATAACGTGGTAGCATGTAGGGACAACCAGTGTAGCACCCTACTCTCAAGTAAGTAAACGTTGGGAATTGAAGAAATAGGCATCCAACTTTACTTACCACCTTATACGCCTCATCGGATACTCTCCTTCTTTCAAGAGCTGGATCAAAATTGAAAAGCAAAGGAGCAAAGAAAGCATCTGTGACCCGCCTGAAGTGATGAAAGCTTTCCTTCAACTCCAATTGATAGAAAAATCTGTACACAGGTACCATCATCCGATTCCCTTTTGTAGATAGACCTGGGAATTGTCTCATTACAGCCGCCACGTACACTAGGTAAGAAGTCATATAGAACTTCAATGTAGAAGGAGCATTGACCAGTTGTTCATGTATTTCATCACTGATCTGTTTGCCCCAGTCAATGTGCACCTTTTGTCTTCTTATAATCCTGATGTATTCATACATCCAATCGTGAAAAGTGGATGATTCTGGCAAGCCTTTCACTCTGCTTAAAAATGTGATCATATCTTTGACGTCATCTTTGAAATCGCTTCGCAGGAGTCCCTTCGGCCATCTAGAAACAGACTGCCTAGGCTTCTTTAACCATTGAGTATTTATTAGGTTTTTAGCCTTATTGGGATCAGCGTCAAAGACCTCTTGTGCTTTTGATATAGAAATATCAATGTATTTCTCCATATGAGGAACCTTAAAAACAATGTCAAAGAAATCAGGGTCGAGTCTCAGAATCTCGTGCCCGGAAGAATCGATCACACTTCTACTTTCTCTGATGTAGTGAGATGCCACCTGAAGAACAAACTCTGTATTTTGTGCAGCTGTAGGGAACATTGCCACCAAATGAAGGTTGTTGTGTACGATTGCTCTCATTGGATCAGGAAGAGGCTTCGTCTCTGTTTGCTTTGCAAAATCAACCAAGTCCTGATGACCAACCTCCATGTCTTTTATCTCTTCCACCTTGGAGACCACTACGGTCGGCGGATAGACACCTTGATATTTGTACTTCATTTTGCCTTTTGCTTTCGAAGGAGATGGAGGTTTACTGGCAGTCATCAAAAACAAATGGAACTTTGATCACTCTGACTTTAAAAATCTTTGAAAAGAGACTGCAAGGTGTTGAGCCATAACAAACATTAGTCGTTAGGTAACATGGGAATGCGCGAAATGAGCAACGATGATGGGAAAGCATGGAGCGGATGACAAGGCATGCAAAACGATGCACAAAACGGAAGGAACAAGGTTCAGGAGAGAAATGGACAGGAATGAATCTCATCTGAAAAAGATTGTAAAAAGTGTAAGGGCGCTAAAATTCAGCGCCCTTACATTTTGGAAATTTCACTTTTGATGCAGGGGCGCTAAATTTTAGCGCCCTTGCATTTCTCAGAGTTAGATTTTATTTTGACATGTTCAACATGTCAGGGCACTAAAATTTGGCGCTTCAGCATCTTTCGCATATTTTGGTAAAACATGTGTAATCGTGCATGAAAACGGCGCTTTGTCATTTTCTTGTAACATGGAACGCTTTGAAAACAAAATTTGTTTTCCTTTGGATAGAGCTGCAACTAAAATTCATTTTATTGCCATCACAAACATCGCCAATGTGGATGAAAGCCAAGGATAACTTTCTTACAAAACGAGAGTTTCTTCAATGTGCTTGTGTTAAGACGTGATTGCAAGGGCGACAAAGAAGGAAGCCAACACAAAAACGTTGGAGAGAAAAGCAAGAGGAATGCGTTGAAAACAAAACGCAAGAGTTCCATTGCGTGAGGGTAAGAAAAGAAACGTGAGAGTAAGAGGAGAAAGCCACGCAGAAATGCCATGGAAATGATTCAAGTAAAGAATACGCAAGACCAAAACGCGAAGGGAGAGAAAGAAAAACGCGTGGGATAAAAACGTAGGAAAAAAAAAAACACATATGTAAAACCTAGAACATATACAAAAACGAATGAAAAAGGAGAGAAAGCAAGGGTAATCGACTTACCAAGACAAAACGCAAAGATTGCTGGAGAAGAATGTCGAAATTCTAAAAAACGTGTTTGCAGTTTGAAGAGAACTCGCCCAACATGAAGAGAGGAAGAAGAAAGATCATATACAATGAAAATGGCGAACTAAAACACTTTTAAGTGAAAGAGAAAATTGAAAACCTAACTCAAGTCGAGCAATAAATTTAGGCACGAAAAGTGGCACGATTGACGAAAAATGCGAAAATCATGAAGAAACGCGCCAGAGCCAGAAAAAGTTTAAGTGTCAGGAAAAAGTGTAATAGCGCTAAAATTCAGCACTATTACATTTTGGAAAGTTCACTTTCATGCAAGGGCGCTAAAATTCAGCGCCCGTGCACTTTTCATACTTAGCCAAATTTTGGCTTGAGAGCAAGAGCGCACTTTTTCAGTGCAACTGCATCTTTCGCAATTTGCTAAGTACAAACAGTGAGACTTCGCGAAGGGGCTCGCTTCGAAGGTCTTCGCGAGGCGAACATGGGGGAATGTTCGAATTGACTATTCGAGGCTTAGGAACGCATTTCGAGGTGGCTTGAAAATCACTTCGTTATGCGTACTTGAACTTCACGAATCCTAGGAAACGGACAAGTTTCGTAGGGGGGTTATCCGTGGAACGAGCGCTGCTAGATTCCGAGATAACATACTCATTTAAAAAGGAGCGCCATTTTATTAATTAATTGGCCTAAGTCAAGAGGGGCGATTTAATTAATATTTTAATTGCTCATTTACTTGCTTTTTGAGAAGGGTCGACCTTTTGAGAGAAGATATATATATTTCACAAAGACAAATCGAACTCATTATGTCATGATTATTCTAATTTGTCTATTTTTCTCTCTGAGAGCATTGGGGTTTTTGAAACAACGGTTTCTGCAAACATTGGATTTTGAAGAACATTCCCTCTTCAAAATTAGACATACTGAGGCTGTGAAATACCAATAGAAGATTCTCAATAGAGTGGCTTCACACAGGAGTCATTACAGAGCTTATTGGTGAAGTTCTTATTCAGAGTTTGGATCGATTTATCTCCAGCAGTGAATCTTTTCCATTCGCAGTGGTTTACTCAGCATCTGGCACGATTTACAAGGTTGTACGGATTTCTTATTTGCTGGTTTGGGTCGTACTTTTACAGCAGCAAGGGCCGTACTTTTCCTGCAAGCTAAGACGCCTTGTCCTTTGGACTTCTGGCTTCATCATTTTGGACGCCTAGGGTTTCTGGAGCCTTTGCATCAATTTCGAGGTGGGAGATTACATTACTTCATTCAGCCGTACCATCTCAGGCTTCTTCTCAGCGTCTGCAAGCTCATTCAGGTTCCTTAATAAATAGCTTGCCTTTTTCTTGCATGTTTGAATCTCGTAGTTGTAATTATTCTAGAAGATCAATAAATCATCTGGCATCAAATTCTAAACTGTATTCTGTCATATTTAAACTTCTGGTATTTTATTTTATTTTTCCAAGCATTTCTTTGCAAAATCGCACTCTCTTTATTTGCCAAAAAACCTCAAAAAAATCAAAAACGACAAAAACAAACAAAAAATTGCATTCACTGTTAGAAGTTTGGGTTGAGAGACACCTGGTCTCTTACACAATTGGCCTAATAGTCTTCCATAGAAGGCTTATGATATGCGCGACCACCGAGACGTGTTGTGTGATGACCCCAAGGATCATAGGCACGTACCTCAACAAGATACTTTAGATGATACCTCTCTAGCTCCTATCCTACAACTTTGGCATCAACTGTCGTCTTGCACCAATATATTCCAAATTGAAAGGGAAAATTGGCAGCTAGTTTATGCTTGCGACGCAAATGACGATGAACATCATGTAACTGCCTCAGGAACTCCATAAAGACCATTCTATCCGAAGCATAGCGTGGAAGCATAGCTGGATTTCCTGTAAATCCATATACTCGGATATAAGTGTATGTCGGGAACTGAATGAACCAATCCGCCCAACCATCCATCGCTGCTCTAGCAACTGTCGAGATACGAATGTGCAACTCCCGGTCCAAATTTCTCACTGTATAAGTCAGGAAAGCCTCGTGAACACGCTTGAAGTGACGTTCAGCCTTAGTGAACTCAAGCTGATCGTAATAGTGATAGACTTTCTGAACACTGAGAATGCCAACAGTGTTTAACCCTCAGAACTGGCCCTGATAGGCAATCAAGTACACGAGGTAAGAACACATGTGAAACTCGTGTGCAACTAGGAAACCGGTGATTTGCTTGTGGATAACATCGCTGATGAAGGATGCCCATAATGCTCCTGCCCAGATATGATGCAACCAATGATGTAATACATCCAAGGCTGGAAAACATTTGCATGTGAATGACCTAAGACACGATTCAAGAGTGTGATTAGAATCGCGTATTCATCCTTGTACTCACCACAACCCACATTGTTTGGCAATTTGTTCTTCACTTGCTTTAACCATCGTTCTGCCATTTTGCTTTGGCACTTGTCTACATCAGCATTGAATGCATGCTCACACTGCTCCATAGAAATAACTAGACTATTCGAGTGCTGAGGGATACCAAAACTTCTCTCGACATCCAGAGGGTTGAGACTGCAAATGACTCGTCCATCTATTAACACTATCTCACGAGTAGCAAAGTTGTAATCTTTAATACAAGACATCACGAACTCAACACAATGAGCGGAAATAGGTATGGAAGCGGCCTCAAGTAACCTGTACTACTAAATGTTCTGAATAATCGAATCTTTGATCTTGACTGGATCTAAGATTGCCTCTGGCAGCACCTTATGGAGATTCGTCTCAACTGTCTCGATGAAGTCATGAGTAAGGACTGATTTGGTCTTGTATTCGAGCTGAGTGTACTACATTTTGAAAAACTCGCCCGTTGACTGTGAACTTGACTATGTTCTAACAAGATTTCTGGAAAGCTAAAAATAGCCTATCAAAGGGTTATTTTCGGCGAAAAATCTGAGATATGGGTTTTGTCCAGAAAAAAATACTAAGACAACCCAGAATGTCAGAAATGTGAAAATATGACGTCTACACGACCATGCAAAGAGTTTTCAGTTGAGAAAATTAGAAACTCGAGAACTGATGCTCTAGAGTTAAAAATTCCTGAAAATTCAAGCACATGAATTTAATTCAAGGAAGCTATATAGAATCAATCCAGATGATCAAACTTGCCAAAATTTGCCAATTTCAGGAACATGAGAATTGAAATCTGAGAGAATTTTGAGAATCAGAGAGGAGAAAAGACGTTTTTTCTGTGTTCTCTCAAAATCGTCCCTTGTTCTTCAAATTTGTTGATGATTGTGAACTTGCACCTGTAAAAGGAATTATTTGATGAAATCGCCACTGAAAACAGATAAAATCGCCCAACCTGTGAAGAAAAACGCCTTAGCCTTGAAGAAATAAGAATTTCTTTAAGCTGGATGAGTGATTAAATGATAGGCGCCATGAATAAATAGAGTAAATTCACACCATAATGCTAACTACAAGATTTAAAAATCTCGACTGAAATAGAAAGCTTCTAATTGGACACCTCCAGTTCGAACTAAGACTGACTTGAAGTCCGGAATAAAATAATAATAAAAATATTCATCATGCAATTTGAAAATCCAACACAAAGCGGCGCCAATTTAAGAAAATCGCCATTTAATGCTCAAATATGCAAAAATTAATATTTAATATTATTTTAATCAGTTGACAAACCACATTGAGCTCTTGGATTCATCCGGTGAACTTCACTGATTTCAAAAAGTCCTCATTTGTCCTCATAGGCGTCCATTTTCTCAAGATATTACATTTTTTATTAACTTCCTACTTTGTAGCTGACTACAAAGTTATAACTGGCCATATTCAATACTGATTTCCAGGTGACCGGGTGATGCTGAGACTCAGCAGCAATATCCATTGCGAAGCCTGCAGAGCAAGGAAGAAATGTCTGTTGGGAGTCATCACTGCTAAAATCAACGTTTAACACCTCACAAAATTAGGCGTATTTGATTAAATTGATTTTCAGACATCAGACAGCCATTTCTCCATTCTGCCATTTGATGCTTCAAATGACTGCTGACAATGAACAGTGAACCCTGTTGACTGGATGATAGGCTCACTGCGTGACTAGAAGTATTCCGCATCCAACGAATATACGCAAGGCACCTGAAAGCTGCATTATGGACCCCAAAAGCAAGGGCGCCCCTAGCCTGAAAAGGCTCAAACACCATTTTGATAAAAGTACAACTCTCAACCAGATGCCCTACTTTGACCTCTGATATCGGGAGCTGGGGTGATCTGATTCGCGCACCGTCTGTCTTAACGCGTAGCCAGAAGGACCTACGAGAGATGCCTCTGGAGGCGACGAAGCAAGAAAACTGCTTCTAAGACCTCAAAGAGAAAGGCGCCTTTCCCAAGATGGAATATACGACCAGACTTACCATTTTTCATGCTGTCTTCATTTTCAGTATTTTCCAAAGACCTCGCACATACGAGCGTTTGCCAAATCCCGGAAGCTGACAGCTGGGCTCGTTGGATAGCTGGAGTAATTGTGCACAAGTCCCGTGAAGATTTCGAAAGCTAATAACCCCATATGACAGGCCTAAAGGCTGGGCGCCCCTGGCCTACAAAGGCTACAGTGTATATTTAATGATTCTCCACCCGCTGATTCACGTGCCTGGTAGAATCTCTACCACGATCTCTCAGGATCTCGGACTGATGGGCTGACTGGTGCGTTGCGAAACCGGACTAGAGTAGCACAGATGTCAGGAAGACCTCACCTACAATCTCAATCATCTCAGGGGTCATCTTGAAGGGCGCCCCTGAGCTATAGGGGCGCAATTTTTCCATTAGAGGAAGTTTCTATGATGTGAAGTCTCCTCGTAACTTCATCTTCTGACCTTGACTATCGGAGCTCTAGGTCTCGGATGTCTGCATTCGATAGCTCATCGGATAGCCAGACTAGTCGTGAAGAGATTAAATGCATCAACAGCCAGGAATGCCAAGAACTAGCCCCTCTTTAAGAAGGGGGCCCCTGAGCTACAGGGGAGCAAAAGTTGAAAAGTGACAAGCTTTTGCAATCTACAATCTTCTAAACCTCAGCTTCTGACGTAAGTTACCGGAGCTGTAGACATCGGATGTCCTCGCAGGATAGCTCAATGGATAACTAGGCTAATTCTGAAGAGATTAACTGCGTTTATGAGCACATGCCACAAAATCTGGACCTTCAAAGAAAAGGGCACCCCTGGGCTACAGGGGCACAATTTTGCTTTTGCCTGAGAAATCCTCAAAAATTGATCACTGAAATCTTCGTCTTGGTCACTGAAATGACCATGAAAAGGTAAAATTGTCGTCGTGAAATACTCCTCCATCGTGAAATGCCTCGTTCTGAGTCTCTGATTCAGGTTCTGATCAACAGGTACTGCTTTTCACTGACAAAACTCCATGCTTGATATTGCCCAAAAACTGTATTTGACATCATTTTACCAAGGTTTAGACTCTTTTAAGCAAAATGCCTTGATGAAGCAAAAAATTTGTTTTGGGTACAACAATGCCAATAATGCTAACATTACTAAAAAGCATTTACATGCAATAGGAACTTTAAATAAGCTAATCTACAAAGACCATTTGAGTAATGACTCAATTTAAGTGCCAAAGATACTTTCTTCATTACATAATAGATTGCATACAACATATAACATACATCTTTTCAAAAGCGAGACATATCTTCTACTAAACTTTAACTTCCAGCCTTGTAACTCTGTGAATAGTAACTTGCTACAGTACCAAACCCCAAATAAGTGCTTACAACTTTCGAATGACGAGCTTCTCCCACCAAGAGACGAATTGAGAAGCTTTTTAGGGTAAGGGCGCCCCTTTTGGAAGTGATTGCAGCCACTAAAGGGAGGCGTCTTTTTTTCTTTAAGCTGATTGAAACCCTCATGAAAGGGTGGCTGGCTGTAGGTGCAAAAATTCAGCTCCAAAACCTTCTAAAATGCGAACAGCTCCCTTGTAGATGAAAATGGAGTCAATGGCAGCGAAGTCCCTTTCAGAAGATAGCTCTAATAACTTGCAAACAGCAATATATGACTTCAAATGAAGTAACCAAACTCAGATCAGCAACTTTAAGGTGGTGTTTCACACCCTCAAGCAGCTCACAAAAAAACAACAAGCCCCCTCCAAGCTCACCCACTACAGAAATCAACAAACCCTACTTTTCCCTCTCTCCCAAACTCCAAACTCACAAGCCAAGCAAGCAAAATAACTTCAAAACATGAGGGGGTCGAACTTCTCCTCTTTCTTTTATAATTTTACATTGAAATCACTATTCATTAAAGTGAGTACTATTCACTTAAGTTATAACTTTTTTTCACTTTAGTAATGAATAGTAAATGAAAAATATAAAGTGACCCCTCCATTTTAAAGACACATGGTCCCTAGACCAAGGATGGTGAAATTAAAGGTGAAGATCATAATTTTAAGCACAATTATCACGCCAAATGCACAAATTCACCCTGTCACCATACTCTAGATATCAACACTGCAAATTCACGACCAAGTGCCCATTCAAGTGACCCTCTATCCAGAACCATTAGCCTACGAGGGTCGACGTGATAGCCTAATCCTCTGATTCTCGGAAGATTAATTAGAAGGGGACATTACAGTCCGCCCTCCCTGAAATTGCTTGTCCCCAAGCAATCTCAACTCCGGATGTTGTAGGATGTCCTCGCTATCCCATGTAGCATCCTCTACCGGCAAGTCCTTCCATTTAATCAAGTATTCCCTGATGACCCATCGCCGCAACTGTCTCTCCCTGACTTCCAAGATGGCTTCAAGAACCAAAATCAATTTCCCCCCATCATCTAGGGGTGGTAAAGCTGTAGAAGGAACAACACGATGTCCTAACGCCTTCTTGAGGCGCGATACATGAAATACATTGTGCACCTTGCTATCTGTCGTTAGATCTAACTCATAGGCCACTTCGCCTATCCGCCTGATGATTCTATGTAATGTCCCCGTCTCAAGCCTGACTTTTTCAGTGACCGTTGGCCTATTCCGGAGACCCGTAGGCTAGTCGGAAGGTAAAATTAGGGTTTCCTATTTTGAAGGATGTTTTGGCTCGGAGTTGATTGTTTCAATTGCAGATTCTTTCTGGGTTTTCAGAGAGCTTCGCAGTGGTATGTTCGTCTTGGCATTCTGAGCATCTTCAGGAATTTACTATTTTTAGTAAATTCTATTTCTGGCAGTTTTACAATTGGGTTCAGCGTGGTTGACTTCCTACTCCAGTTTGGTCAGTTGACTTGCTCATTAATGGCTTCAGGGCACATTTGGAGAGATAAGTGAGTTATTTAATTAAAAAGTCACGTTTAATGTTATATTTTAACGTTGACCCCCTTGGCCTAGTCTATTGACTTTATGTTGTTTTGAAAAGTGGTCTTCTTGAGGGTGGCGCCTTCATTGAAGATTATTTTATATTTTACCCAAAGTCAAATCAAGATATAAGGTGGACGCATTTATTAAAGTATTGAATTTATTTAAAAAGTGAATTTTGAACTTGAAGGAAAAGGACGCCATCTTTGAGGAGATTAGGGTTTTTGACTTTGAGAGGAGTTTAGGGTTTCGAGAAGTCAACCAGAAATTATAAAAGGAAGACTTGGATCATCATTTGGGGATCTTTGGTCTATAGTATCGTTATGCTGCCGGTTTGGCTCTGGAACTGCTTCGAGGAATGAAGGCCTCCTAGCTCGGGCATCGCTTCTTGCTTACAACATAGCAACTAGTGGTGATTTAGCTTAGATTTGTGAGCTCATTGGAATTTGTGCATTGTAATCAGCATTGTGACTCTTTAGTTTCTGTTTTGGCATATTAGCTAAGTTTCTAGAATTGCATTTTAGCTACAGCAGATCCGTATTTTCTTTCGTAAATCAAAAAGGACAAAAATATATGTTATGGGTATTGCATAATCTCATCTATCTAGGCAAGGCGCCCATGTGTGCAAGTTTGTGGTTTTTTTAGAGAAGGATCTAAATTTTAAATGCAAAATCGCCCTTGTACTGGGCCGTACCATTTATTGTGTCTTGGGAATCATGCATTTAATAAAGTCTGCATTTTTAAGTCTGCCCTTTGTGTTAGTTCTGAGCACCCTCATGCTAGTAGTGTTTTGCATGCAATTTCATGTCAATTGAGTAAGTAGGAAGGGAGTTTCGAACTGTCCAAGAAATCTATTTGCTGCTGGTTATATGATGAGAATGCAGGTCTGTCATAACAGTTCAAAGAAATCTGCATCTCCATTGCTGGATGGGTGTTGAGAGTTCTCAAAGACTTTGCGGATGCTTCATCGTGGATTGCCCAAGTTGGAACAAGGTTGGATCTGTTTAGTACCATCTCCGTTTAAGTTTTACTTCTCAGCAAAGAAATTCACTAATACTATTGCAAACTACTTATATGCTGATTCGTATTGTTAGCAAGATATCATCTTTCATATTGTACGCTGGCAGTAGTACTGACAGCCATTTAGAGTTTTGCTTTATCAAATTGTAATGCTCATCTTACTTTCAGCAATTGTTATTGTATTTAATTCACCTCCGCCCTATGGTAGCTACTTTCCCACTCTGGGTTAGCAAGCACATTCTGGGTGTTGAGTATTTCAGTTTCCAGTATTTCTTTCAGCATTGTACTTTGTAACACTCCGCCATATGGTCGCCCCTCACTCCATACTGGATTGGGTAGCACATACTTGGTGTCAAGTTCCCTTTCAGCACTTAGTGTAGAAGATCCTCTGACCAATGCTCACACCTTGCCCACATCAGGATCCTGGTGTACATTCTGGTTAGAGTTGCTTCAGCACGTTTTGGTTTATCTTCTAACCTTAACGGGTGCATTGATTGTAATTTGAAATTTGAAAAAAACGAAAAATTTGGCTTGGAATATTTCATTCTAAAGGGTCCATAGTACCGGGGCTTCAATTTCTCTGCACCACTCTTCCTAAGAGTGGACTGACGATAGGGCTGCAACGTCAAATACACCATGTCCCCAACCTGAAAAGAACGCTCCACTCTCCTCTGGACCGCATACTATTTTTGTTGATTCTGTGCCTTCTGAATGTTCTCACGGAGAGCTATCATAATGTCCTGGTTCTCCTGTAAAAGATCCCCAGCACTAGGCACTCTGTTGTCACTCAACAATAAATCAAGGAAGTTCAGCGCCTCGTACCCATATAATGCCATGAATGGGGACATCTGAATTGACATGTGGTGAGTGGCATTATAACAGTACTCACAAAGATGAATCCACTTCACCCAACCCTTTTGTTGCCCTACTATATAGTTTTGAAGGTATCCTTCCACCCATTTATTTACAATTTCCGTCTGACCGTCTGTTTGCGGGTGGTAGCTAGTGCTCAGAGTAAGCTCGGTCCCACAGAGCCTAAAAAGTTCCTGCCAGAAGTGACTCAAGAACCATTGTCCCTATCGCTGACAATGCTCCGAGGTAGCCAATGCAACCTGAATACCTTACGGAAAAACAGCTCTGCAAACTGTGTAGCTGAATATGTAGCTGCTATCGAGAAAAGTGAGTGTATTTAGTGAGGCAATCGACAACTACATAAATACAGTCCCTACCCTGGGCTTTCGGTAAGCCCATAATGAAATCCATCGACAAGCATTCCCACTTCTTGTCCGGAATCGGCAGTGGCTGAAGTAGCCCAGCTGGATAGTTGTGTTCCTGTTTGTTCTACTGACAGACCGAACACTCTCTAACATATTTGAGGACATCTGACTTGAGTCCTTTCCAAGTGAAACGCTCCCGAACTTTCTTGTAAGTTTTGAAATATCTGGGATGTCCGGCCATAGGTACATCATGGAAGGCCCTTAATATCGTGTTCTTCATTTCTAATCCTGGGCTCAAAAAAATCCTACCTTTGTAAATGATAAGACCATTTACAACTGAATATTTGTTGTCTTGTACTGAACCCTCAATGATGCCGGAAGCCCATGAGTCTTTGGCATATTCTGCTATAATCAGGTGCCTCCAATTCTCTGAAATCTCGACTATAGAGTTCAAATGTGGTCGGCGTGATAAGGCATCAGCCACAACGTTCTAGGTCCCTTTGACATAAGCAATGTCAAAGTCGTATGATTGCAACTTACTAACCCACTTCTGCTGACGATCATTGAGATCTCGCTGTCCGAGGAAATGCTTCAAGCTGTTATGATCGGTCTTAACACAAAATTTGCTGCCTACGAGGTACTGCCTGAATTTGGCCAATGCATGCATGATGGCCAGCATTTCCTTGTCATAAATGTTGTAGCTCCTCTCTGGTCCTCTTAACTTTCGGCTCTCGAAAGCTATTGGATGCTTGTCCTACATGAGGACTGCGCCAATCCCTTCACCCAAGGCATCACACTGAAGCTCGAAGGGTCTAGTGAAATCTGGTAATGCAAGGACAGGACAAGAAGTCATCAACTACTTAAACTTCTCAAAACACTCTTGTGCCTCAGGAGTCCAAACAAATGCCCCTTTCCTTGTTAGGTCTGTAAGTGCTGTTGCATGACGTGAATACCCACTGACAAAACGACGGTAGAAACCACATAAGCCCAAAAATCCTCAAAGCTAAGTAAGATTCTCGGGAGTCGGCCACTCAATAATAGCTCTGACCTTGTCGGAATCCATACGCACACCCTCTGCGCTGATAATATGGCCCAAGTACAGCAACTCAGTCATACCCAATTCACATTTTGATTCCTTGGCATACAAGGACTCTCTATCTAGAATACCCAGTATTGTATCTAGATGTGCAATGTGCTTATCCCAAGCCTTGTTGTATACCAAGATGTCATCAAAGAAGACAAGATCGAATCCACTCAATTATGACTGGAAGATTCTATTCATAGTGGACTAGAACGTAGCGGGTGCATTGGTCAGCCCAAATTGGTAGAACCACAAACTCAAAGTGTCCACAATGACAACGGAAAGCTGTTTTCTCAATGTCCTGTTCCCTCACACGAATCTGATGATACCCTGACCTCAAGTCTATTTTTGAGAAGCAACGGGCACCATGTAGCTCATCTATCGGCTCGTCAATCTAGGGAATAGGATACCTATTTTTGATTGTCCTTTTATTCAGCAGTCTGTAGCCAATGCACATCCGCAAAGTACCATCTTTTTTCTTCACTAACACAACAGATGAGGCGAATGGTGACTTACTAGGTCTAATGTGTCCCATAGCGAGCAGCTCCTCAATAGTTTTTTCTATTTCATACTTAAGTCGCTTAGGATGCTTATAAGGTGTGACAATCACGGGCTTTGCACCCTCTTCCAACTCGATGATGTGCTCAATACCACGGTCCGGTGGTCTACCCGGTAGGATCTCACTGAATACCTTAGCATGTTTGATCCTCAACTCCTGTATGTCGGGATGATAGACTGGGATTTGCTGCTCCTCTTGTGATGACATCAACATACACTCAGCTGCCCATTCGATCATGTTGTGTCGCATGAGTCTCTCCATTCTACTGAGAGATATCATTCTGAAATTGCTATCTCGAATGGCTTTCAGCACATGGTTCCTTCCGTCCACCCTGAATCTCATCTCCATATCCCGAAGGTTAAGGGTAAAAACTCTCTAATGTCATGAAGCCATTTCATCCCTAGGACCATATCGGTGTCTCCCATATTCACCAAATAGAAATCTGCCTTCAAGTCATAATTATTTAACCTCATAGGAAGGTCTGCAATCATCCTATCACACTTGAGGGTGTAGCCATCCGCAACCTTCACTCTTATGCCCTCAAATTCTTCAGTCTGAATTCCACGCCTTTCAACTAGCCTTGCATCAATGAAATTATGCGTGGCACCTGTATCCAATAAGGTAATGATCTTTTTCCCAGCTAAGACCCTTCGCATTCTGAAAGAGCCCTCTCGCTGTATGCTTGTGAGACGCGCTTCTTGAAGCTTTACTTCCTCATCCGTCTCGGCACTGTTTTCAATCTCATTCTCAGATTTTTCCACCTCGGATTCCTCATGCTCAGTGTGCTGGTCTAATTTTTCGGAATTAGAATCCTCATAGTACGCCCTCATTATTCGGTTAGCCTTCCCCTTAGGCCTCAGAGGACAGTCGTGGTTTGCATCATAGGGTCCTTTACAATAGAAGCACAACTTCTTCTTGCGCAAGTCGTTGATAGTTTCTTTGTCTAATGGGGCTGTTGATTTCCCTTTAAAATCTAATTTCTTATTCTTCTTAGAGAATGATTTTCCGTCCTTGTATGAAGAGGATGCTTTAGATGAGGACTTGCTTTGTGGGGCTGCCAGTTCCATGCTTCTCGCTTTTCTCATAGCCTCCTGTAGGGTCAGGGGATCAAAAGCTTTGATCCAACCTCTCAATGGTTCCAAGAGTCCTTCGATGAATAACACCACCAATCTTCTTTCGGATATGTTGGGAACCATAACTGATAACCGCTTGAAATCACTTATATATCCCTCCAAACTCCCAACCTGCTTGAGTCGGGCTAGATCTCTGAAATATGTTTCTGGATCTTTCCTATCAAAGCGTTCAATCAACCGATCAACAAACTCTTGACAAGAAGCAATACTATCATGCTGCAGGGTCACCAACCCATGGTACCACCAATCGTGGGTTGCTCCCTCTAGATGCAGTGTAGCATACTTAATTGTGTCTGCCTCTACCATAGGTCGAAGGTTCAAGAAGGTATCCAGCTTATGGACCCAAGACTGAGCTGTAACCGTCCCACTGCCCTCAAATGTGGGTAATGTGAGTTTGCCGGTGGCATGCTTGAGATCACTGTGTTGATCTTTGTTTTTAAATCTTGGTCTCCGGGTTGGTCTGTCTCTGTAATGCTCTCTTCTTTGACTCAAGAATCTGTCAAAGCTTAGGCGTTCTCTCACCTAAGGTGTCAATAATTCCCATTCGTCATTAGTGGCCATGAGAGTATCTACAAATATTTCCTCTCTTCTTCTCCATTACCATCTTCTGATTCATCCCTCAAAAAGTTAGGACGAGTAGGTCTATATGCAGTTCGTAAAGGGGCATGATATGCCCTAGGTGTCCCAGCCACACTCCTATTATCCTCTATAACCCGGTTCTGTTGTATCCACGGAACAAACTGCTACATAGATCCTGTGAACCCTTCAAAAGCCTGAGTCATCCGCTCAAAAAGCTCTCTACCATCTCTTTCTTCATTGTTTTCCTCATTTCTTCTTTCATTTCTCGGTGGACCCTCTTCTTCCCTGTCACCCATTTCTGCTATTGGTATATCGTCAAACGGGTTATCCTCTTGCCAATTGTCTACTTGCTCGGCCCTTCTGCGAGTGTAGTACCTCGTATGACCTCTCATGTGAAACTTTGACCCTCCAGGATGGCAGGATCAGGGCTCTAATACCACTGTAGTGAACCACCACTCTGCTGATTGGGTTTCACTATGATTTTTGTAGGTCTCATTTTTTTGTTTTCAATTGATATTCTTCTTTTTTTGTGTTTTTGCGTTTGATGCCAATAATGCTAACAATACTAACAAGCATTTCCATGCAATAGGAACTTTAAATAAGCTAATCTACTAAGACCATTCGAGTAATGACTCAATTTAAGTGCCAAAGATACTTTCTTCACTACATAATAGAATGCATACAACATATAACATTCATCTTTTCGAAAGCTAGACATATCTTCTACTAAACTTTAACTTCCAGCCTTGTAACTCTATGAATAGTAACTTGCTACAGTACCAAACCCCAAATAAGTGCTTACAACTTTCGAATGACGAGCTTCTCCCACCAAGAGACGAATTGAGAAGCTTTTTAGGGTAAGGGCGCCCCTTTTGGAAGTGATTGCAGCCACTAAAGGGAGGCGTCTTTTTTTCTTTATGCTGATTGAAACCCTCATGAAAGGGTGGCTGGCTGTAGGTGCAAAAATTCAGCTCCAAAACCTTCTAAAATGCGAACAGCTCCCTTGTAGATGAAAATGGAGTCAATGGTAGCGAAGTCCCTTTCAGAAGATAGCTCTAATAACTTGCAAACAGCAATATATGACTTCAAATGAAGTAACCAAACTCAGATCAGCAACTTTAAGGTGGTGTTTCACACCCTCAAGCAGCTCACAAACAAACAACAAGCCCCCTCCAGGCTCACCCACTACAGAAATCAGCAAACCTTACTTTTCCCTCTCTCCCAAACTCCAAACTCACAAGCCAAGCAAGCAAAATAACTTCAAAACATGAGGGGGTCGAACTTCTCCTCTTTCTTGTATAATTTTACATTGAAATCACTATTCATTAAAGTGAGTACTATTCACTTAAGTTATAACTTTTTTTCACTTTAGTAATGAATAGTAACTGAAAAATATAAAGTGACCCCTCCATTTTAAAGAAACATGGTCCCTAGACCAAGGATGGTGAAATTAAAGGTGAAGATCATAATTTTAAGCACAATTATCACGCCAAATGCACAAATTCACCCCGTCACCATACTCCAGATATCAACACTACAAATTCACGACCAAGTGCTCGTTCAAGTGACCCTCTATCCAGAACCATTAGCCTATGAGGGTCGACATGATAGCCTAATCCTCTGATTCTCAGAAGATTAATTAGAAGGGGACATTACATTCTCCTATCATATATAACATTCTTTGCTCTTTTTATAATCAAATGGTTGAAAATGATGTAAAAGTCAAAACTAAATAATCACAAGATAATCAAAGAAAAACTCCAAGGGAAGCAAGAGTTTGATAAGGATAACATGGATAAGCTTATTGGCATATCAAGGCATGTTAGCATGGGACAAAAACAACAATTTCCTATTGAGAAATTAATTTTGGAAAGTGAAGATGTTCTAAACGTTCAAGTTATCAAGAAGAGTTCCTATGTATTGAACAAGGTGTCAAAAGTGAAGCAAGTTATCCCACATTCTAGAACTCCCGGAAGCAAAAGGAACTTGAAACATCAAAATAGTCTATTGATATTTCAAACTAGCTATTTTTGGTGATTGTTGTTTTTCAAAAGTTGCTATTTGTAGAAAGACTTCTAAAAGAATTTATTTTTAGCGCAAATCCATTTATGTAAGAAGTAAAAAAAACTCATATACTAGATCGATTTGAGCAAACAACACTCAAATCTATTTATGTAAGAAGTAAACAAATCTATTTATGTAAGAAGTAAACAAAACCTTGTTCTAACACTCAAATCTATTTATTTTTAGCTTACATCTATAAGTACAATGAGTCTTTGGATGTGTTCTAGAAACGAGCTTGTTTAAGCTTTGTGTTTATCAACCATTCCCTATTTATGCAAGCAACTTATTTCCAGTAAAAACTTAGGTTGTTCTATTTATGTAATTATCAACAATATATTGCATTGCCATGCAAATATGCAACAAATTAATCACATGCAACTTATTTCCAATAAAAAACTTAGGTTGTTTTATTTACATAATTGTCAAAACTATAATGCATTGGGATGCAAATATGCAACAGATTGATTGCATGCGCATGCAATTTTTTGTAATAAGTTCTTTTTGCAACTAGATTGGCTCTACTAAAATTATTGTTCAAGCTATTTGATTTGGTAAATTGAATAGGAATTAGCAATTAATTGCAAGATTTGTATTGTCATCATCATTAATGTGGATGTTGTAGCTATGTATGCAACATTTAATTATTTGATTTATAGAATCTTGTCTTTGGTTACTAGCACTCTTTTTTGCATTTGCTTTTTAGCCAAAATGCATGTCTATGTTACACTCATATACTAGATCATTTGCATTGGCCATGAAATATAAAATCTCTGTGTGAAAGATCTATTGTGGCCTTGCACTCATACTCAAGAACTAAGGATAGTGTAGCTTTTAGTTTGTGTGCATTACATGCTCAAAACCCAACAAGTATTTTATGCATATTGTAAAAGCTAAAAGTGTAATGACCCATGCCTATATTTGGTGGAGTTTACGATTTAATCCGATAATGGTTGACAATGTAAACATGTTGTCAACATTCACAGAATTGTACCAATATTTTGATGTACTCTGAAATTGAATCTAAACTGATAATTGATTGTAACAATGTAAGTTAACTAAGCAATCGTTGTCTTTGTTAGACCTCTCTGACTCATGCTATATAATATATTTAAAGGCTATGGCATCAATATGTTGTTTCTAATTATTCCCTTTGAACATGCAATTTAAGATTATAAGGATGCCTGATCTTTATCCATAGTGTTGTTTCTAATTAGAGCTCTTATTCGTGCGATTTATAAAGGATGTTGTATCTGAATGTGTTGATTAAATATGCATCTTTACTTGGCCGGAAATAGTGCTCCTTAAGAGCATTCATGTAATGTCCCCTTTTTACCGTGATCTACTTTTATGATGGTTAGTCTATTTCTTGGACCCTCGTAGGCTAACAGGATTTGGTTAGGGGGTCAGTGGCCGTTTTTGGTGGGTATTGTCATTCCCACTCCTTCACTTCAGTATTGGATTTAGCACAAGTGTTTGTAGTTCAGTGTTCGCCAGCTTCTAAAGGCACGGAAAAATACTGAGTTTGGAGGGAGTTATTAATATTTTTCTGGTTTAGTTATTTATTTAACTTATTGATTTATTATAAAGTTAAATTGACTTTATAAAAGTAAAACGCCACTTAAATATATTATAAAGTGATAATTAAATCACTTAAGTGAAAAAGTACACCCAAGTTATTTAATTGACTATTGAGTATGACTTAAATACATTTTAATGTATTTTAAATAGCAAAAGTCGGGTTTTTCTTGGAAGTCGTGCTTTTTGGAGATATAAGGGAAAAGTTGCAAGTCGACCTCATCTTTTGATCATTTGACATTGCATCTTTATATCTTCTTTGTGGTTTTTGTCTGAGGACAAGGGTTTCAGGAAATTCTTCTTTGGAGAGCGATAATTCTTCATTGATCTGTGATTGTGAGACTGTGAAATACCAGTTGAATGGTTGCTATTGAGGGAGCTTCATACAGAAGTTCATTTGTGCTTACATCTGAGTTATTTTGTTCAGTACATTTCAGTTTACAATAAGGAAGAGGGCTTATTCATCTAGGACGCCATCTTCATCAGTATTCCTGCTTTCAATAAAGAATCTTCAACATCTTTCTGAGGCCATACTTTGCATTGGGAGGCGTGCTTCATCTAGAAAGGGCGTGTGAAGGAGAAGGCAGAAACACCTTCCTTTTGGGCCATTTCTTGACTCCATTGTGGGTGCCTATACTTTTCAGCAACATTTCTCCAGTTTCTATGTGGGGGAAAGCCGATCCAGAGCCTAGGCGTCGCTATTTCTCAATTTCAAGATATCTTGCCTGGCATGCACAAATATTTAATTATTCTAGAGGTTTCCGGGTATGTTGAATGTATGCAATCTCTTTGTATGATTTTCCAGATCCTCAATAATATTGCAGTTGCCTTTAATTTGCTTGTATTTCAGTTTTATGTACATTTTATGCTTGGCGCACTTCTGTATTTATTGCTTAAAATTCATCAAAAAACAAACAAAACACAAAACCAAACAATTATAGTTCAGAGGTTGAGTTGGAGCTAGTTGGGCTCATCACAATTCAAGACCTGAATATTATAATATATGTATCTAAAAATCTATTCCATCATGGTTCCCTCCTTTCTTATTGCCTTTTTATATGCCTTATGTCCCATCCACAAGAGACACATCTTTTGGATTGGACTGACCATTCAAATGGTCATGATTTTTAGTTAAGCTAAGTATCATTACTTATCCATTCTAATTGTACTTTACAATTACTAATTATTGCTATTTAATTTGTATTATCTCTGGCTAGAGATCGTCGGCCTTCCTTGTATATAATCGTTGCTCCTTAGATATAATCTAGTTTGTAAAGATAATCACTATTTTTAGATGTGATCTTGTGGAAGGCATTCGACTATCTTCCATGACCAACAAAATGCTTTATTAGAAGCTCGATGATATTTATCCTCCTGCGATTCATTGAAGTCGTCCTCCTTTTGGACCCTCGGTCCACCTGAGGGTCGGATGCATCTCTATCGGTCTCCAGGTTTCTACGCCCTCATCTTTATTACACTGCCAGGTAACCACGATAAAGCCACTTATTCATAGTAATGTCCTTTCATATAATTAGCGGCTAGGAAAATTGGTCAAGCAAGCAAATAGGTCCCTAGTCAATCTAAATTTGACCTTTCAAATGCCATGTTGTAAGCACTATCAGTGATAAAGTTTTACAAAAGCTGATGATTATTAAGACATAGCACACACATCTCCAATCCCGCGACCCCAGATTGGCTTCGGCTTTTAATAAATAAACAGTGCCTTATTTTCAAACCTCGCGGCATGCTTTAATTATAACGTGGTGGAAACAATAAAGGCTTCGATGAAGCTTAGTGGTGGCCCGATTCTCATACCTTTATGGCTATTTACAAAAGACCCAACAGCATTTGGATATTGACGATGATATGCCATATATATATATATATATATATATATAGTTGTTATTAAGTTGACCCCTACGAAGGAAAAAGCTTTCAATTTTGAATATGAGAATAATCCATGTGCCTCATTTGCATCATCCAATATGAATTGATCAACAATGAAAATGATTAATTATTGATCAAATGAAATCGATCAATAACAAGGGACTTCTCCAAGTGTACAGGAAAATCGAACTCCAACAAAATATGGGACATTACAAGTCCTCCCGTCCCAAAGATTGCTTGTCCTCAAGCAATATGGTTCCAGGATTCCAAGTAAGCCTTAGAAGTGAACCATCATGCTAATGCTGCGCTACTCTGATTTTAATAATTCTGCTTCTCATATTCCAATTGTCTCTATCTCTCTCGGAATGCAAAGTAGTGTTCATTGAAATAGATATCATTGTCTATTCTCATACATTGTCTTTTGAGTTATCTCCTCTATGGCTTAAGTTTCTTTTGAAGATTTCTTTCTAAATTCTTCCTCTTGTCATCAATGGCATCATTCTTCCTATTCCTGTAACTCTCTCTTGTTGTAACTCTCCTTTTTTGACATTAATGGTGAAGGGATGCTCATCATACTTCCATCCATGTCTCCTATGCATCATTACATCAATAGGGACACCTTTAATGTGAGGTTGAACATACAACCATCCAACCTTCCACTATCAATTTCTTTTGCCTTTTGCCAACGCATGTTTGTGTGTCAAATGCAAATATACGAATATACTCTTTAAGAAAAGAATCATTTGGATCATTCTTATCCTCTTGTTAAGGATTTTGGAGAATTCTCTTATCACGTTTAGTCTTACAAAACATCTTTACCACTTTCTTCTTCATATCTTTTCATGTTATGATGAAAGGTTAAAGCTTTGTGATCCCTATTCCAACCTTTCAACAACATCTTCTCTTTCTCTAATGTGAATCAATATAAGATAGTTTTCACTTCTTTAAGCTTTAGCACCACCTCTCTATTTTCCAAATCTTCAATCTCATGGAGATAATTGTAAATGCCAACTTAGTGTGCATGAGTTAGAGGCATGCAATCTCTCATAATCTAGGATCTTGAATTTTTTCCACAATTATGTAGATGCCAATTCATTACTTTCCCTTGATACCAATCTATTAGACAAGTGGATTCTTCTCTTCATTTTTTGTGATACTTCAAATTTTAAATTATCTTCTCCCTGGGGCTGAAGAATAATGTCATGCTTAGCTCCCCTTGAAATTGTGCTTCTCCTTATGGAATAGGAGATATCTCTTGTGCATAGTGATGAAGTTTTTACTTGCATAGGGTTGTCCTTCTCTAGCTTTAGTTTCCTTTTCCAAACTTTCATAGGTTCTTTCTTATGCTTGCCAAGTATATTTATCTTCTTGTTTTGTTCTGAAGGTCCCGTAATACGATTTTTGCAATGGCGTGCTATATGTCCATAGTTATTGCATTTATAGCATATAACTTTATAATTCCCAAGAGGAACATATGCATTGTAGTTTCTACTTGTCCGTCCATAGAGATTTCTATTTTTGTTCAATTTATTGTTATATCTCACTTGTATTCTACACTCTTTGGCTTTATGCCCAAAATGATTGCATGAATAGCAATAGCCATTAAAGGTACTCCTGAACCTGTATGTATGCGCTTGCCTCAAAGGACAGGACTTCTTGAAATTGTCCTTGTCAACTTTAAGAGGAGTCATTGTCTTCTTGTTACCTTCATTCTTAATAGGGCTTTTGAAAGTCTCTTCGAGGCTTTTTACTTTCCCTCATTTGTCTTCTTAGGAATTTCTTTGGAATCTTCCTTGAATGTTTGATTTTCTTTATAGCCAAGTCCTATTTTATTTGACGATGACCTTTGTCCATTAATGATGTCATCTAGGATTTTGGTGCTCTTCTCAAACTTGAGACTTGTGTTCAACTTAATGTTTGCCTTCTCCGATTCTTTCCTCATAGAAACAATTTCACATTCTAACCTTTCACGACTCTTTTCCTTTGCTTTCAATTGGTTTTTTACTTCCTCTTGAATTCTTTTCTCTTCTTCAATTTGAATTTTCAAATTGATGATTGTTAGCTCTGCTTCCTTTATTTGATCTTTCAAATCAATGGTCACCTTTTCGGATTCTTCTTGTATTTTGGTTTTTGATCTACACTCTTCTTGAAACTTTATGTTTAGATCAATAATCATCTTCTCAAATTCTTCAAGGCCTTGTTTTAACTCTACATTAGATTTATTTGACTCTTGAAGTAGTAGCTCAAGTTTTTGGTTCTTCTTTCTAAGTTCAATCTCATCCCTAGCGCGGTAGAATTCTTCCTAAAAAGTCAAAACATTTATTATCTTTACTCACAAGATGGTTTTCTCTTATGAGGAATTCATCTAAGGGTGTTCTATTTATCACCTTATTACTTGCATTTGGTGCTCTGTCATCAATATCACAATTGGTATTTCCCTTTCCCTTATTTCCTTCCTTTCTTGCTAATGATTTGGTATCTAACTTTTCAGATAAGCATTCTTCCGCCTTTTTCAGTGTGTTCCAGACATCATCCATTGTAGTAAGTTTGTTGCCCGCTTCATAGAGTGTTTTTGCCAATGGTTTGATATTTTCTATTGTCATGTTTAATCAAGTTTTTTTGACGTTTTCCCAAAGGCTGGCAGGTTCAATAGCTCTAATACCACTATAATGACCTGTGCCTATGTTTGGTGGATTTTACGATTTAATCCGATAATGGTTGACGATGTAAACATGTTGTCAACATTCACAGAATTGTACCAATATTTTGATGTACTCTGAAATTGAATCTAAACTAATAATTGATTTTAAGAATGTAAGTTAATTAAGCAATCGTTGTCTCTGTTAGACCTCTCTGACTCATGCAATATAATATATTTAAAGGCTATGGCATCAATATGCTGTTTCTGATTATTCCCTTTGAACATGCAATTTCTGATTATAAGGATGCCTGATCTTTATCCATATCGATGTTTCTGATTAAAGCTCTTATTCATGCGATTTATAAAAAAATGTTGTATCTGAATGTGCTGATTAAATATGCATCTTTGGTTGGCTGGAAATTGTGCTCCTTAAGAGCATTCAAGACCTGAATATTATAACATATGTATCTGAAAATCTATTCCATGATGGTTCCCTCCTTTCTTATTGCCTTTTTATATGCCTTATGTCCCACCCACAAGAGACACATCTTTTGGATTGGAGTGACCATACAAATGGTCATGATTTTTAGTTAAGCTAAGTATCATTACTTATCCATTCTAATCGCTGCTTTTACAATTGATAATTATTGCTATTTAATTTGTATTATCTATGGCTAGAGATCGCCGTCCTTCCTTGGATATAATCGTTGCTCCTTAGATATAATCTGGCTTGTAAAGATAATCACTATTTTTAGATGTGATCTTGTGGAAGGCATTCAACTATCTTCCATGACCAACGAAATACTTTATTAGAAGCTCAATGATATTTATCCTCCTGTGATTCATTGAAGTTGTCCTCCTTTTGGACCCTCAATCCACCTGAGGGTCGAATGCATCTCTATTGGTCTCTAGGTTTTTATGCCCTCATCTTCCTTGGATATAATCGTTGCTCCTTAGATATAATCTGGCTTGTAAAGATAATCACTATTTTTAGATGTGATCTTGTGGAAGGCATTCAACTATCTTCCATGACCAACGAAATACTTTATTAGAAGCCCAATGATATTTATCCTCCTGTGATTCATTGGCGTTGTCCTCCTTTTGGACCCTCAATCCACCTGAGGGTCGAATGCATCTCTATTGGTCTCTAGGTTTCTATGCCCTCATCTTTATTACACTACCAGGTAACCACGATAAATCCACTTATTCATAGTAACGTCCTATCATATAATCGGCGGCTAGGAATATCGGCCAAGCAAGCAAACAGGTCCCTAGTCAATCTGAATTTGACCTTTCAAATGCCGCGTTGTAAGCACTGTCAACGATAAAGTTTTACAAAAGCTGATAATTATTAAAACATAGCACACACATCTCCAATCCCGTGACCCCAAATTGGCTTCGGTTTTTAATAAATAAACAGTGCCTTATTTTCAAACCTCATGAAATGCTTTAATTATAATGTGGCGGAAACAATAAAGGCTTCGATGAAGCTTAGTGGTGGCCCGATCCTCATACCTTTATGGCTATTTGCAAAAGACCTGATAGCATTTGGATATTAACGATGATATGCCATATATATATATATATATATATATATATGTATGTATAGTTCTTATTAAGTTGACCCCTGCAAAGGAAAAAACTTTCAATTTTGAATATGAGAATAATCCATATGCCTCATTTGCATCGTCCAATATGAATTGATCAACCATGAAAATGATTAATTATTGATCAAATGAAATCAATCAAGAACAACGGACTTCTCAAAGTGTACGATAAAATCGAACTCAACAAAATATAGGACATTACAAAAAGTCATACTCATAGATTAGTGTTGTAGGGTTTTTAGTTTAGTTTTCCATTACGAGGATGCTTCCCCTTCCAATTTGAAGAAGGTTTTACACTACACATTGTTTGGTTTTGCATTATCTTGAAAGGGACAAAAATCAAACACTAACAAATATAATAGTATATATCATTTATTAAATGCATATGACGCTTCATTTGCACTATCATTTTATTTTTTAATCTAAAAGGAGGATATATTACGAGTCTAAAACCAAGCTTGTCAATAAGGATGCTCCATAGGCACTCATGTTTTAATTAGTTTTTTCAGCAACCTTGTGGAAATCATATCCAAAACTTATAGCATGCTAATTGTTGTATACAATTATGCATGGTGGGAATGAACATTCGAATATATGTTCTTGTGGGAATCTCATGGAATTGGAATCTAATTAATCTATGGCATTTTAAACTAACTAATGTCTCTATGATGTAAACTTGTTATAAGATAATTTCTATTAAATTGCTAGAAGAATTACTCAAAACAGGAAGTATGAGTTAGGATATACTTTAAGAAATGATCTCTTGATAATCCAGTAGAAATCCTAGCGAATCCACTATAAAGAAGTTTTTATTGGAACCAAATTTCAGAATGGATGGCAATTTTTTCAACCTATCACTTTTTTGTAATACGTCTAAATTTCCTATCAATATATAACTTTGTAAACAAAGATGTTGAAATGGGGTGAGTATAGAAAATAAAAAAATATCCCCTAATGAACTAGGGTGATTAGGGCCCAATTTGTTATATACAATAGCATGATATGTGTCTATCCCAAACAATTAAAATTTCTACCTTGAGACGATTTTGTTTGAAGATCAAGGAAAATCTGTCAAAAATGAATGAAATAAATATTTCAAAGAACCTAAAAATAGTCAAATCTAGGTGATAGAAATGTTAAAAATCGCCACATTGCAACATATAGCTACTAAAATATTCCTTGCTATGAATATTGCTTTATTAACACCATAGTCTAGCAATAAAGTAGAGTAATTATCATAATCGGGGCATGCTTCTCATGCATGAGACTCTCTAAGCAAGAGCGGAGATGAGGCAAGGTGTGAGTCCCAAGCAAATCTTGGTAGAGAAAAAACCCCTTGGACGCGGCTTCTTAATTAATGGAATTCAAAGTGTTGGTGTTTAAATTCGCACCTCTGGAATGCATATTTGAAACAGACAGCTATGCACAAATAAACTACTCTTCAAATTAGGAGGTGAAGCTCCCTCTTGCTGATGGTGTTGAAAGAAAGTAAACTAAGAACTAAGTTGCCTATCTTTTTTATCAGCTTAGAGCACAAGGTTTATTAAACACAAACGCCGCAGCTGAGATTTTCTATTTTGAGAACTTCAACTACGACTAACTTAAACTAGAGACGTTTCTAACTTCTCAAGTAATAGCAGAGCAAGAGAAACTAGAAATGAACAAAGGTAGATTTTCTGACAAAATACTTTAATAACCTCTCTCTCAACAAACACCTACACACTTCACTGTAAGTTGAAATCAAGATCATAAAAGCAGAACATAAATAACGGAAATCTGAGATTTTGGACCAAGGCAAAGGAGGCTCATGATTTTATTACTCAAATCTCTGGAACATAACTCACTTCTAACATGCCTGGAACAAGAAATTGCAGCTAAGGAGGCTTGCAATCTTGTTCTTTACACACTAGAAACAGCAATCACACTAACTCCTTGTTCGCTAAAGAGGCTCAACAATTTTCTATCACAACACAATTGAACAATACTCAAATAACAAATAGAAGGCACAATAGGCTCAGCGTTTTGTTATCACTAGCACAGTTAAAAGAAACTAATGAGCAAAGGCTCTTATTTATAGACAAGCAGAGGAGTAGGGAACCCTAAAATCTCCTCGCTTTCACAATCTAGGGCTTGCTCAGCAAGCAAGCTTTATTACTAAATCTAGAAAGAAGATAACATCTAAACCCTAGAAAGCAGAAAAAGCGAGAAACGCCAACTATCTTCTTTCTCTTCTCAAAGAATGGATAAGGATCATTCCAAGAATAGAAAGAAAGCGGGAAAGAAAGCTTCTAGAAGAAAGCCACTTTAAAGCTTGATCACATTCGCTAGAAAATTGGAGATTGTGTCCCGGTTCGGTGCATCTATGCCATCAATAGCAAAACACCGCTTTTCAAGAATATCTTCAGCATCTGCAATAGATCTCAAGAAATCTTCGACCTCATTGGCCGCTTTCACGAACTTTGCTGACATCATCGAAATATGACCTATCCTTCCGCCAACTAGATTGCAACTGCGAACCACACTCTGGAATTGATCTTGCACTTCATCAAGCCCGAGATTCTTTGGCAGAGTCTTATGCTTTTCTTTCATCCACCTCTGCGCAATCTTCTTACTGTATTTATCTTTGTGCACATTCCATATCCTTTCACATTCGCCCTTTGAGAGAGTTACGCTTTCAGGCCATGGGGGAATGGAAAAACACTTCTCAATCATATCAAGCTTTAGACTGCAAATCAATCTGCCATCTGCCGACTGGATCTCCCTAGTAGCCGGGTTGTAATGCTTGATGCAAGCGATTACGAACTCGAGACTCTGAACTAATATAGGAATAGATGCTGCTGCGAGGAGTCCAGAATGTCCCAGGTTCTTGATTGAGGCGTTGCCTGCGCTCTCCAAGGCGTGTAGATTGAACATCGGCTTGATATGATGCAAGTCTGTCTCAGTTGTTTTGATGTAATCGTGATAGAGGGCTGATTCAGACTTGAAAACATTGGGAGTGTACTCTATTTTGGAAAACTCAAAGAATGACTGTAAACTCACCTTAGTTCTGACAAGTTCTGAGCAATTTCTATTTTTAGAATGCTGATTTTCTTGCTCCAACGGACAAATTTTTTGAAATTTTTTTTGAGATATGGGTTTTGCTCAGAATTTCGATGCAAGACAACCCAGATCGTCCGTTTTTGAAAATTTTGAATTTTGCCTGAAAAAGCAGCAAACCCTAATTTCTTCAATTTTTCCCGAAAAAAGCTAGCACCTGGGTTTTGTTCAGAACAAGATTAGAAATGGACCTAGTTGATTATATTTGCAAAACCCTGACGGTTGATCGAAAGAGCAGCCAACCCTAGGTTTTGAAATTTTCTTGAAAAAAAGCTATGATATGGGTTTTCTTCAGAAGACTGATTTGAGAGGACCCAGATGGTTGAAAACTGAATGCACTAAGGATTTTATTGACATGCAAAATAAAAGCACTTGCTGCAACTTGATGAAGTTCTTGAGAAATTCTTCAGAAGATTGAGACAAAAAACCCAAATGACTGAAAAATGGAATGCCTTGGCCTTCTCCTTGAAAAACTTGATCTTCTGGATAAAAAAGCTGAAAAAAACAAGGGTTTATGCTTGTTGTTTTGAAAAATCTGATGCAAAACCAGCAACTATGGATTCTTGAATCACAAAAATTCTTCAAACTTGCTGCTCCAACTTTCTCCTTTGATGGCCACCTGCAAAAATAATGAAAATTACATGAAAGAATGATGTTAAATAGACTTTAGGGCTTTGAATTAGGTTTTGCTTTCTTTGCTTTTATTTCCAAAACCCTAAAATCTTTAGTTCAATGCATTTGGACGCCATCCTTCTTCACTTGTAAATTTGAAACTTTTTGAAAACTTTGAAAAATCTCTAAGGCATGAGAAGTTGGACGCCCTTCTTCACCAGGGGCGCCCACTTCACCCAGTGTTAGCCAAATTTTTAACATTTTCAACTTTTCTTCATTTCGACCTCCAACTTTGCCTCTAATTTCCCGTTTGCAGATTGATCCGACAGGCGAGCTGAAGGTTTCACGGCGGAGCCTGACTGATTCTGAGAAAGATGTCTTGGAGGCACCTCTGGCAAAAGACTTGATCTTGACCTTCGAATTCATGGGAGCCTTTTCCTTCCAGGGGCACCCATTTCACCCAGAGAGCCATTTTTTTGATCTTCAAATTTCTTCATTAGCTACTCTTCTACAGACGATCTCGTTGAATCTGGAGCTCCGGGTGTCGGAGTGACTAGCGGTTATGCTCATCGCGAAGCTGTCGAGATATGAGGAGAGGTCTTCTGAGACGAACCCTGCGAAATAATGAACTTTAGACCCTCAAAAGTTTGGGCGCCCATCTTGGCTGGGGGCGCCCACTTTCACTAGACTTAGTTTATTTTTATTTTTCTGTGTTTGCTTCTGAATCTTGGTTTTCAGCCTTCGTTGAACCCTACTTTCAGCTCCTCGTATCTGGTGACTACGAACTCTAATTGACGTATTGGATATCTCGTTGGAAAGCTAGATCAATTGTGAAGAGATCTCATTAGACACTTATCTGCAAATTCATCTGTTAGATACCTTGAAAACTTGGGCGCCCTTCTTCACCTGGGGCGCCCAAAGTCACCAGACTTGGTCAAATTTCATTTGATTTTCTCCATAGTTTGAAACCTTTATTCGGTACCTTCGTCTTCGATCTGAATTTGCTGGATGTTGAATAGTCGGACGTACTAACGAAGACAAGCATCACGAAGCTGGCAGGATACTGAAAAGACTAAGCATATTCTTGAACCCTCGCTGCTGAATTAGGCCCTTCAAAAAGCTAGGCGCCCATCTTCACCAGGGGCGCCTAAATTCTCAACACTTAGTCAAATTTTGATCTTTTTCAAATTCTTCGTTTTGACCTCTGTGTGGATACCTCCTGTCCAGCTTCGAATTCCGGATGACTAAGTAATCTGATAACTGCACCGTTGAATTCGTTGCGGAGCTAACAAAGAATTGAACAACTTTGACTAGAGGCACAAACCCTAATTCCATCATTTGATGCCCTAAAAAGATGGGCGCCTTTCTTCACCTGGGGCGCCCAAAGTCACCAATGTTAGAAAATTTTCATGATATTTATTCTCTTCCTCGTTCTTGGTGCATGTTCATCTTTTCACCTCCTGTCGAATGCTTTGAATATTAAATTTGACGCCTGGCAGCCGACTGACCTCGACCTTTGAGTTCCTGATGTGCTTCTGAAAAAGCAGAATAGACCCAGTAGGGCAAAACTGATTATTTTGAGATTTTGACTGCACCAGCCTAATATGGACGTATTTTGGACCAATCAAAATCAGCTTGGACCTTGACGGACCAACCTTCTATTTTTAGAAAGTTTTGCTAGTATCCATTTCCAAAGAAACCCAGAAAAACCCAGAAAACATTACTAATTTTAGAAAATTTCTAAAAATAGCAATTTTCCTAAAATTTAGGGATGAAAAACTAAGATCTGGGTTTTGTAGGTTAAGCTGCTTTGAGCAGACCCAGATCGTCAGATTTTGACAATTTTGCGTTTTAACCCCTCATGCAAGACGTGCACGCCCAAATTTTGACCTTTTTGACTGTTTTATCAAGACTTTTACTCATTTCTTCAAAATGTCTTAAGTGTAACAAAAATTTTAATTTGGGGGTACAACACAAAGCTTGATAGTGCTTCCTCCTTGTGCATCACGCATCACTCCTAGGATGGTGCACCCTTAGGAATTCTAGATGTGTATGGTTTGAAGAAGCTTCCAAATTTACTTAAAAAAGAAATACCAGCATCCAATGAAAGATTAAGTCCAAAGAAACATCAAATAAAAAACAACCAGGTTTCCAAAAATAAATAGTTATGTGCATTCTTGAGCTAAAATGTCAATTATTTGGGATTGAATACTTTGCAAAAACCAAAGAGCATTAGAACAGAAAACAAGAGTACCCAATAATATTTGAACCTCTCATTATCATATAACTTTCTAATAAAACCCCAATCCACAAATGAAAACTATCCTCTCAACTTTGATGAGAAAAATGGAAAATGTGATAAACAGAAGAAACAAATATACTGAAAATTTAATTACCTTTTTAAACATAACCGTGTATTGATTATTAACACAAGTACCCTCAGGAAAAATGAGAAGTGGATTGTTGTCAGGACCTTCTATGTGCTGCTTTATCCTGCATAGCATGATAAGAGGGTATCAATGCACCTTTTTGAACTTGTTTGAATTTTTTATTAATTTAAATTTTTAATGTTGAAACAGTTCATTTGGTTTAATATCCAATACCCACTTACTTTTCAGCAACAATTATGCGATCTTTAGCTTCTGTGCGATTAAACCAAATACATCCCAAGCTCTCTAATATGGTGCTTTGTAAAAGGCCTGTTGTCAGAGTATGGTTCTAAGATCCCAAGTACCAGAAATATTTTTTATTACAACAAAGAACCTTATCTACAACAAGTTGTTCATAGCACAGAACAGCAGCCATTATTCATCTCATTTGTAATCTCTCAATTTTCAATAGAACCTTACCAACCCAACCAGGGTGCTTCTGCATAATCACGGCAAAAGCTGTCATTTGCTCTAAGATTATGAAGTCAATCATGGAAGTGTGGTTTGCTACAAACACCTGACATAAAGCAGAAGCATTATTCACATATCACAGTTACATTATTTATTAAGTATGAGATACCAAAATAAAGACAGTAAAATTCCAAACATGTCCAAAGGGAAAGTGTGCAGCTCATCATTAGTGCTACATTTACCTGCCTTGGGCGGACACTGGGTCGAGGTCCATGGTACTTAACCACCCCCGTCCAGGAAGCAACAAATACACTGCATATGAACTCCACCAGAAACCTCTGAACAGAAAATGTCAATATAAAGTTAAATATTTACACATCAAAGAGATCTGAGAAACTAAAATTACAACAAGAAAATCATAATTTTTTTAAATAAGCATCTCACTTGAAAATGCATACATTACAATTTATTCTCCAGTGCCTAATACAGAAAACAAATTTAAATGAAACAATAGAAATATCAATATCATATCTGATGGAGTGGGCTAACCACCGATAACCTTGCTATTTATATCGAAGAACATAAGCCTGTTAATAGTGACATGAATGACATGAAATTTAAGAAAGGATGGTGTTAGATATCAATTCTATGCTAGGTATTTCCCTTTAGAGGTCATCCTTGCAAGAATCGAATCTTACTCCCAAGTTAGCATGGATTTCGTCATCTCTGAAAAGAAACCAAGTGTGTCAAATTATGGTATTTTATCAGGATTCAACTGCATAGTTTTGGGTCTAACACATTGACCCATATTTAATGAGTAATGATTCACACGAACCCATCTCTCATGAAAATGAATGATTCACTTAGCCATACTCTTAGATTTTCCTTAATTTGTGCCATACTCTTGAATCAGTCATATCAGATTGGCCAGTGGGCTGATAGTGTGTTGTGCAAAAGGCCTACAAGAGCACAAATGTCAGTTTTAATTCTAAAACTGTAGGTACAGAATTTTGAGATTCTAGCAAGCAGATTACTGGAGAAAAGGAATTTTTTTCGTCTGAAATTCAGATTTTTCATGAGATTTTTAGATTTTTGGCTATGAAAGAAAACTATTAGTTACCAAGCCCATTTTTATTCATAATTTTAGCAACAGGGAGCGTTGCACAAGAAATTCTAGATTACTCCCATTTTCAGTAGTGATACCATGCTTGAAACCTCATCTTTCAAGCATACTAGAGGTATTTCAATATTTTATGCATTTTTATATTTGGCATATCTTACAAAAAATCTTTAGCAAAGTCTAAGTTTCCCTCTTCTTTGGCTTGTCAAGTCTAAATGAATCTAAGTTTGTAGGTACGAAGTATACTCTGCTCCAAAAGAAAAGACATCAGACCTAAGTTACCAAATCGGCAAAATAGAGCCCTGCTTCTAGGTACAAGTCATACCAAAATCGGTACTGATCAGAATTGCCTAAGAAATCAGGCAAGGTTCAGGTTTTTCAAGTAGTGCTTTTAACTCAAATCTACGTCGAATGTGTTAGAATTGTGAATAAACACGAGGCGGGATCAAATAACAAACAAAAACACCTTCCACGCAAGAGAGATGCAAACAATAATTTGCTATATCATCAAAAAGAAAAACTTACAGAATGAACCTCAAAAATCTTCAAGGAGATCTTTAGATAATACAATGAGGGTGAGTGTTCTATAGGAGCAACCCTAAATGATAAAAGGATTAGATCATGACAAGTGTCATCATCTTATGTGATGAGACAAAATGATCTAATAAAAGCTCACTTCAGTTAACATAAAAAAGCACTCCTAAGTTTCGCTTAAGTGCATGAAAATAAATTAGACTAATAATAAAGCACTCCTAAGTTTCGTTTAAGTGCATGAAAATAAATTAGACTAATAATAAAGCACTCCTAAGTTTCACTTAAGTGCATGAAAATAAATTAGACTAATAATCAATTAAAGATTAATTAATTTATTAGCTAATGCATGATTACTCTAACACCCCCCCTTAAGATGAACTTAGAGAGTAGCTAAAGACCCTAAAAAGCCAATGCATAAAAAGCAAATAATGCATGATGGGTCCTAGCAAAAAAGGTCTAACGAGATACCCATGTACAAACAATCTAATCTCTCACAACTGGAGAAAAAGGAGAAAACTTTAGGGGCAAAACTCCTCTCCAAAAGAGAGAAAGGCGAATGAAGGACTAAGAAGCCTCCAAAACAAAGTCCCAAGAAGAATAGGAAAATGAAGAACATCGCACAAGCATAAAGAAGTTGTAGACAACTATCAAATGATGATTGCTATAGTGCTAAAATGTGATGTCCCCTCGCTAGACAGTTCTTGGGAACAGTGTGTTAGCCCTTTATTGGACCCTTGTGGGCTAGCCAGATTGGTTAGAGGGTCAGTGGTACTTTCTGGAGAGTTTGATCGTTTTGGTTTTCAGAGCCCAGTGACTGGTTCACAGCAGGCGTTGGCATTTCAGGAGTCCACAGCTTCTGACGGCACAAAAATATTCTGAGTTTTGAGCGAGTTATGGAATTTTAAGTGATTAAGTTAATTATTTAACTTAATGCCCTTTTATTAAAGTCACATTGACTTTAATATATTTTATATCACTTAAAATGTTCAAAAAGGAGATTTAATATTTTAATGACTTAAAATATTAAAAGTGCGCTCAAGTATTAAGTCTTGACTATTGAAAGACTTAATTAAATATTAAAAGATTTAAATGATTGCAAAATGGCGTATCTTTGTGGAAATGCGTGCCATTTGGGTATAAAGCATTTCTCTGGCAATAGAAACTCATCTTTGACAATTTCACTTTGCCTTGTGCCATTTTTACTGTGCATTCTCCTGTGACCAGGGTTTGAACATTTTTTCCATTGAGGAACGATAACTCTTCAGTGTTGAGTGCTTTTGAGGCTGTGAAAGATCAGCTGAATCAGTGCAGTTGAGAACTTCATTCAGAGGTTCTACAGGTTTAATTCAGAGGATTATTATTTGGGTTTTCAGTTCAGAAGAGGGTTTCTTCATCATGAGGCGTCCTCTCCAGCAACTCTTTATGCTTTCATCTTGTTTCTTCAGTAGTTGACTTGGGCCGTACCTTTGCCTTGGTTTTTGTGCTTCTCTGGAAAAGGCGTGTGAAGGGAATTAGAGAAACGCCTTCTTCTTTGCTCATTTCTTTGCTTCAACATTGGCGTCTACCCCTACCAGAGCATTGTACCTCATTCTGGAGTGGGAGAAGTCAGATTTGGAGATGTGGCGTGCTTATTTGCTTATTCTCACCATTTCCGGCTGTCAAATGAGCAATTTCTTTAATTAAATAATCTGGAGCTATTCTGGTATGTGTATCATTTGCATTCTATTTGTCTCAATAAAATAATGCAATCTACACTTTCATTCTGAAGCAAATAGTGTTAATTTACTTTTTATGAGCATATATGATGTGCGCCCCTTCTCTTTTGTCTATCAAACATTCTCTAAAAAATTAAATAACACATAAAGACTTAAGAAAATAAGGGTTTTGAGTTGAGACCCAGTAGGGCTCATCACAGTGGTATCAGAGCTCACATCCTGCCAGCTTGTGGGGTTTGAGAAATTTATGAAGTCACACAAAGAGGGTTTTGGCAAGTTCTATTCCAGAGGGGGTCCTAGAAATCAGAGAGGTGACCAAAATCCTTTCCCACCATTTCCGTTTGCAGATCAGGAGGAGGAAATAGACTGGGATAATATGGCGAACAGGGCAGGTGAAAGTTCTCACAGGAATCCTTGGGATGATGAGGACAGAGAAGCTAAAGACGTGCTCAGAGGTATGGTTGCAGGGCAGGAACAAGTGGCGACTATTCTTCAGCAACTCAGCACGAATGTCCAAAATTTGACCCTTAATAGAACTCAGAATCTAGATCAAGATCGTGAAGGCAGTATCCATAGAGAGCCTCAAAGAATTATAGCTCCAGCACACACTTTTGAGAGAGCTACATGTCCTACTTTTACCAGAGATGATGCAGAGGAAGTGGACGAAGTTGAACAGGGTGGTGAGATAAATTTTACAGATAACATTATGGCTATGCATGATGAGTGGGATAATTTGCCACCGAGAGTTAAGGAGCACCTTAACTTCGACAAATTCATGAGCCAGAAGAGAGAACACACCAGAAGCAGGAATGATAGGTGGCCTAGACACAAGCAGAATGATCTCAGACAGGCTACCAACAAACTAACCTTAGTACATTATGATGGCAGTGGTAGGGTTACAGCACGTGCCTGGGTTAGTAAACTTGACACATTCTTGACACTACGGCCCATGCCTGAGGAAGATGCCATTCGATTTGCAGCACTTCACCTTGATGGCGTGGCACATGACTGGTGGATTCATGGTATGACTACTCTTCACCATGACAGGATTACCTCATACCAGGAATTTACTGATAAACTGGTAGAGAGATTTGATAGACGTGATCCTGAGCTTTTCTTCAGAGATTTAGCACAGCTGAAACAGTTAGGTAGCTTGGAATCGTACATTGGTGAATTCCAAAGACTATCTGTGATGGTGACAAGAATCTCAGAAAGAAGGCTGATTATATTGTTCATTGAGGGTCTTTTCGAGCCCATGAAAGGTTGGATAAAAGCATTTGATCCACCTACTTTACAGAAGGCCATGAGGAAAGCTCGCAGCATGGAGCTATCTACACCTCGTAAGCCATTTGGCTCGAAACCTACTACCTCATACACGGAGAATAAATCAGATCCAAAGAAGGCTGATAATGCAGATCAAAAGAAGAAATTTGCAGCCCCTTTAGATCGAGAAACAATGAATGATTTACGTAGAAGAAAACTTTGTTTTTACTACAAAGGTCCGTATGACTTTAATCATGATTGCCCCCTCAAACCTAAAGGGAAAAACAAGCACATGGAGTGGTTCTATGAGGGAGAAGCGTTGACTGATTTTTCTGATCAGCAAGCTCCAATCTATGATACAGATGGAGAAGAGTCAGAAAATGAGGCAGAAATTGTAGTAGAAACAGAACTTAAGGAGGCTCATATGTCCAGCATGCAGAGAGAGGGTTCTTTCAGACTCCGTGGGATCCTAGCTGGTCAAAGGGTCATATCCCTTCTAGATACAGGTGCAACCCACAACTTCATCGATTCACGGTTAGTGGAGAAACGGGGAATTCAAACTCAGCAGTTTGAAGGCATACGTGTGAAGGTTGCAGATGGATACACTCTCAACTGTGAGAGGATGATACCTGACTTGCCTTTGAAACTTAAAAATTTTGAGTTCAAGGCAGATTTTTATGTGGTGAATATGGGAGGAACGGATATAGTTCTTGGCATGAAGTGGCTTCATGCAATAGGTGAGTTCACGCTTAATTTGCGTGACATGGAGATGAAATTCAGCATTGATGGCACAAATCATATTCTAAAAGCCATCAAGGACAGCAACCTTAGAGAAATTTCACTCCGGAGAATGGAACATTTGATTCGTAATGATATGGTAGAGTGGGCTACTGAGTGCAAGCTAATGCCTTCCCAGTTGGAGCAGCAAGCTTCGTCTTACCATCCAGATGTGTAGGAACTACGAATCAAACATGCGAAGGTGTTCAGTGCAATTCCACCAGGCAGACCTCCTGATAGAGGTATTGAGCATATTATAGAGCTGGATGAGGGCACGAAACCGATTATGATTACTCCTTACCGGCACCCCAAGCGTTTAAAAGATGAGATTGAGAAAACTATTAAGGAGCTTTTAGCTATGGGGCACATTAGGCCGAGTAAGTCACCCTTTGCTTCATCAGTTGTTTTGGTGAAGAAAAAGGATGGTACACTCAGGATGTGTATTGACTACAGAATGCTCAACAGGAAGACAATAAAGAACAGGTATCCTATTCCACGGATAGATGAGTTGATAGACGAGCTTCATGGAGCTTGCTACTTCTCAAAGATTGATTTGAGACAGGGTATCATCAGATCAGAGTCCGAGAGGAGGACATAGAGAAAACTGCGTTCAGATGTCACTGTGGACACTATGATTTCTTGGTTATGCCATTGGTTTAACCAATGCTCCAGCCACGTTTCAGTCTACAATGAACAGGGTTTTCCATCCTCACTTGAGGAAATTTGTATTGGTGTTCTTCGACGACATCCTGGTTTATAGCAAATCATGGGAGGAACACATGGTTCACTTGGATGAGGTACTGAGTATACTTGACAGGGAGTCCTTGTATGCCAAGGAGTCCAAGTGTGCTTTAGGCATGGCAGAGCTTTTATATCTGGGACACATCATCAGCGGTGCAGGAGTCAGCATGGATCCAGAGAAAGTTCGAGCCATCATCGATTGGCCTACACCTGAGACATTGACACAGCTCAAGGGATTTGTAGGATTGTGTGCCTTCTATCGTCAGTTTGTTAGTGGGTTCTCGCGGCATGCTGCGCCACTAACTAATTTGACTAAGAAGGGTGCTTTTGTGTGGACACCATTAGCACAAGCGTGCTTTGAGAAGTTCAAACTTCTCATGACTACGTGTCCAGTTTTGGCTCTACCGGACTTCACTAAACCCTTTGAGTTACATTGCGATGCCAGTGGTGAGGGTATTGGTGCAGTTATCATGCAGGATCGACACCCTATAGCTTTCGAGAGCAGAAAGCTAAGAGGTCCTGAACGGAGTTATAGTATCTATGATAAGGAAATGTTGGCCATCATGCACGCCATGGCCAAATTCAGGCAGTACTTGATTGGTAGTAAATTCACTGTGAAAACCGATCATAATAGTCTGAAGCATTTTCTTGGGCAGCGAGATCTTAATGAAAGGCAACAAAAATGGGTCAGCAAGCTTCAGTCCTACGATTTTGACATCTCCTATGTCAAGGGCACTCAGAATGTGGTTGCTGATGCTTTATCTCGCCGTCCTCACTTGAGCTCTATTACACTGGTTTCAGAGGACTGGAGACATCTGATAGTAGCAGAGTATGCTAAGGACCCATGGGCTTCTAGCATAGTAGATGGATCAGTACAGGATGACAGGTATTCACTTGTAGATGACCTTATCATCTACAAAGGGAGGATTTTATTGGTCCCAGGTTCTGAGATGAGGGACAGAGTATTGAGGTCATTCCATGATTCACCCATGGCAGGACATCCCGGTTACTTTAAGACCTATAGGCAGGTACGGGAGAGATTCTCTTGGAAGGGTCTCAAGTCTTATGTTCTCCAGTATGTCAGGGAATGTCTTGTTTGTCAGCAGAACAAGCAAGAGCACACATACCCTGCAGGTTTACTCCAGCCGCTTCCTATTCCTGAGAGGAAGTGGGATTGTTTGTCCATGGACTTCGTCACGGGCTTGCCAAAAGCTCAAGGGAAGGACAGTATTTTCGTGGTGGTAGATCGATTGACGAAATATGCACACTTCTTCACAATCACTACTACACACACGGCTACCCAGGTGGCAGATTTGTTCTTCCGAGAGGTATTCAGGCTGCACGGTTTGCCTCGCAGTATAGTCAGTGACAGGGATAGTAGGTTTATGAGTAACTTCTGGCAGGAGTTATTCAAACTTTGCGGGACAGAGCTCACCCCGAGTACTAGCTACCACCCCCAGACAGATGGGCAGACGGAGATAGTCAACAAATGGGTGGAAGGGTACTTGCGAAATTATAGTTTAGGGCAACAGAAGGCATGGGTGAGGTGGTTATACCTTTGTGAGTATTGCTACAATACCACCCACCACATGAGCATCCAGATGACACCTTACCGAGCATTATATGGATATGATGCTCCAAGCTTTCTAGACTTATTACTGAGTGACAGTAGAGTTCCCAGTGCTGGTGATTTATTACAAGAGAACCAGGATATTATGAGGGCACTCAAGGAGAATATACAGAAAGCCCAAAATCAGCAAAAGCAATATGCTGATCAGAGACGAGTAGAGCGGTCTTTCAAGATCGATGACTTGGTGTACCTGATGCTTCAGCCTTATAGGCAGTCCACCCTTCGTAAGAAGGGGTCCGAGAAACTTAAGCCGCGATACTATGGGCCTTTCAGAGTTATCAGACGTGTCGGTCAAGTGGCTTATGAGTTAGATCTTCCGGTGGACAGTAGGGTTCACAACGTGTTCCATGTGTCGCGCCTCAAAAAGGCGTTGGGACAACACATAATTCCTTCTATTGATTTGCCACCCCTGGATGATGAGGGGAAACTTGATTGAGCCATTCTGGACTCCAGAGAGCGTAATCTTCGGAGGCGGTTATCAGAGGTTAAGTGGGATCTACCGGTAGAGATGCTACTTGGGAGAGTGACAGTATTCTTCAGCATCCGGCTTTGAGTTTGCTTGTGGACAAGCAAATTCGGGGAGGGCGGACTGTGATGTCCCCTCGCTAGACAGTTCTTGGGAACAGTGTGTTAGCCCTTTATTGGACCCTTGTGGGCTAGCCAGATTGGTTAGAGGGTCAGTGGTACTTTCTAGAGAGTTTGATCGTTTTGGTTTTCAGAGCCCAGTGACTGGTTCACAGCAGGCGTTGGCATTTCAGGAGTCCACAGCTTCTGACGGCACAAAAATATTCTGAGTTTTGAGCGAGTTATGGAATTTTAAGTGATTAAGTTAATTATTTAACTTAATGCCCTTTTATTAAAGTCACATTGACTTTAATATATTTTATATCACTTAAAATGTTCAAAAAGGAGATTTAATATTTTAATGACTTAAAATATTAAAAGTGCGCTCAAGTATTAAGTCTTGACTATTGAAAGACTTAATTAAATATTAAAAGATTTAAATGATTGCAAAATGGCGTATCTTTGTGGAAATGCGTGCCATTTGGGTATAAAGCATTTCTCTGGCAATAGAAACTCATCTTTGACAATTTCACTTTGCCTTGTGCCATTTTTACTGTGCATTCTCCTGTGACCAGGGTTTGAACATTTTTTCCATTGAGGAACGATAACTCTTCAGTGTTGAGTGCTTTTGAGGCTGTGAAAGATCAGCTGAATCAGTGCAGTTGAGAACTTCATTCAGAGGTTCTACAGGTTTAATTCAGAGGATTATTATTTGGGTTTTCAGTTCAGAAGAGGGTTTCTTCATCATGAGGCGTCCTCTCCAGCAACTCTTTATGCTTTCATCTTGTTTCTTCAGTAGTTGACTTGGGCCGTACCTTTGCCTTGGTTTTTGTGCTTCTCTGGAAAAGGCGTGTGAAGGGAATTAGAGAAACGCCTTCTTCTTTGCTCATTTCTTTGCTTCAACATTGGCGTCTACCCCTACCAGAGCATTGTACCTCATTCTGGAGTGGGAGAAGTCAGATCTGGAGATGTGGCGTGCTTATTTGCTTATTCTCACCATTTCCAACTGTCAAATGAGCAATTTCTTTAATTAAATAATCTGGAGCTATTCTGGTATGTGTATCATTTGCATTCTATTTGTCTCAATAAAATAATGCAATCTACACTTTCATTCTGAAGCAAATAGTGTTAATTTACTTTTTATGAGCATATATGATGTGCGCCCCTTCTCTTTTGTCTATCAAACATTCTCTAAAAAATTAAATAACACATAAAGACTTAAGAAAATAAAGGTTTTGAGTTGAGACCCAGCAGGGCTCATCACATAAAATGAAGAACCTCCTCTGAAACAAATGATGATCAGCATCAAGAAGACAAGAAATTTGCATGGGTGCCCCAAACGACACTACTTGAATTAGATGGCAAACAAAGGAAAACATCTAGAAATCGAAGATACGAATGGTAAATGTACCAATAGTCTACAGAACACTGATCAATTGAAAATAGATCACCTCTAGAAATAGGAATCCAAGAATGTCAATATGGTAAATGCTCCATCTCACCAAAATGCATGGGTAACCAGCTGTTGCATCCGCCTAGTACATAGGAACAAGAGCTAGATACATAGATCACTCCAAAACAAAACCAAGGAAGCATTAGCACCAAAAGCAGAAACCCCCTCACAATGTGGAATAGGGAGAGTCAAGACAGGTCCACTAAAACTATGTGTCACCAAGAAGTGCATGTAGGAGAACAAATAACATTCGAACATGCAACTGAAAGGACCTACAAATAAAAAGGGTGTGCAAACACAGCACACACATATGAAGCAAGAATCAATGGAATTTGATACTGTTGTGGAAGGAACACTCACTGACAAAGGTGTGATGCCAAAACAAAGGCACTCACAACCCACCCATGGCTCTTTATAACATAGTGCGAGTACAATAGGCACAATAGGATGTGTGAAATCCCCAAGAAAGCATAGACCAGAATGGCACTTTATCTTAGTACATCTACAAAAGAGAAATTGCATGCAAAAGATGCTCAAAATGTCCAAACAGGACAGAATGTTGGAAATACATGTAGAACAGCCTCAAACAAGTCATCCCATGCAAATGGAAAGTTTTTGGAAAACTAAAACATCCAAATAATTTACCAAAATGTGAAAACACAAAAAACTAAATAAAATGAACCTAGAGAAAAATATGGAAAAATTGCATAGATGGTCGTTAAGAGTTCTAAAAGACCATCCCAATGCCATTGGAATTGCAGAAATATGGGGAAGTGGGTCAAAAATTATGAGCTCGGGAGTAAAAACAACACCTCTAACTTTGATAGGTGATAAAATGTACCAGCAACAAAATATGGTGATGAGACCCACACCACTAGAAAGTACATGAAATGAACTTTCCGACGATATCTCGCTCGTCCAATTTCGATATCATATGCACCAAGATATGGCCAAAAGAAAAGAAAAAACTACTCTTTTAGGGCCAAAGGGGGCTTGAAGAGGGCCCTGCCCTGTTGTCATACCACTAACGTCAATGGAATATTCTAAAGAATATTCCTCCTCTCTGGGAAAAATTTGTCCGCAAGAAAAACCAGAAGTGACCAAGATATTTTGTGAAGGTGTAGGTGTAGAAAAACTATGGTTGTGCTAGAAAAATTTAAAAACCTGCTGGAAAAATTCTTCAACACCTAGAAAAAATTGTCGGCTTTGAAATTCCACTGTTGGCAAAGGAAACTGCCACCGCTATGTTTTGTGGCCGTTGGGAAACTTGAGAGCGCCATAGGTAAGTGGGAGGTGCGGCCAAGCTCTAAAAGTCGTCACCGAGGCGAGGATCGTTCAACAGTAAGAATAGAATAATCTTTCGGCGGTAGAAAGCCAAGCAGCTAGACAAAACAAGGAGTCGTTACCGTCTTAAAGGCCGGGTTGCGTGTTATATGAGCTCATAGGGCCTGTGAAATGTAGGTACCCTACGAGTACAATACCCCCAAAATTTATAACCAACTTTTTTTTATAAAAAATTCCTACAATGTTTTTTCTTTAAATATTTTTTTTAAAAAGCACCCTTGTTTTTTATGTTTATTTTTTTTAATTTAAAATCTGTATAGCACCCGTATAGAGGCCGTATGCAAAAAAAATTGCGTCAAAAGCTTCTAATAGGCAAGATAGATAAATTTATAGTCAAAATGCGAATTGGCCTCCTAAATGCAATGGTGAGCTCCTTTTCACACCAAATTGCACCAAAAAATTTCCCAACTCCAAAATTTGCAAAAAAGGCATAGAAGATTCCATATTTGAAGCCTTGTAACCCTAGTTGAAAATACTCTCAAAAATTGAGAAGGGGTTTGTTGAATCCAAGCTCTAATACCATGTTTGAATTGTGAATAAACCACTGTTCCACGAGGACGTGTCCCCCCCAAAAGTCCTGCCGGACCCAAGACGAGGATATCCCTGAAACGCAGGGACATATGGGAAATGTCCCTCTGTTGTCCCCCCACTGTCTCCGTGTTTCCCTCCCGTCTCCTAAATGTTTCTCCTTTCAAGGGGACGTTTCTAGCCAAAAGGGGACTCCAGATGTCTCTGAGCCTCCCAGGAAACTCCTAGGCGTCCTCCACAAAAATGAATAAAACTAATGATTTTTTTTTTTTTAAATTTAAAAAACAAAAGTAAAACTTAAAAGTTTTAAGTTAAACTTAACTTACCCTAAAAGAGTCAAAGACTAAATCAACTGATTTTTATTTTAATTTCATTTAGTTGAGTCTAAGTGCGTGAGAGCTAAAACTGAGTGCAATTGAAGAAGGTCGATTTCAGGAAGGGCGCTAGATATGTAGTTTGAAGTTTCTGTTTCTTTTCTTTCTTTTTTTTGCATTAATGTTTTTTTTATTCAAAGCCTGTGGAGAATGTTGGCCGCTAGCATAATATGATAATCTACGGTTCAAACTTCAACAACTTCATTTAAAATTTATAAATTTATTACAAATTTTTAATTTACAAATAGCCCGTCCCAAAGCTCTCATTTTGGCAAATGCTCTGGTAGATTTGTCCACAAAATGTGGAACCACGGGCAAGGCATGTGAACTATTTGACTAAATGCCTCAAAGAGATGTCATCTCATGGAATACAAGAAGTGTGGGCGACATCTCTTTGAGGCATTCAGCCAAACAGTCCACATGCATTTGCCCGTGCTTCCACATTTTGCAGACATATCTACCAGAGCATTTTCAACCATAATAATATAATATCCATTTTGTGCATATCCTGCAATATTGCAATCCATAAGACCACATTTTTTATTTCTTTCAGGGATAGTGATACAATAATACTGCTGTGCGTTGTCTGATTTTTTTTAACATTGTAGGTCTGATTTTTTATTTAAAAATTGTAGGTCTGATTTTTTTAACAATGTTTTTAGCAACATCATTATCATAATGAATTTTTACAACAAAAGTGATGACAAGGGTCAAGAGGTTGAAGAAGAAATTCAAAGTGAAAATGAATCATCTGATGATCTTGAATTTCAAATAGGAGGGGTGAACATGGCTCAAATACTCAAACTCAAAGTCAAACTGACACAAGTTCTATTGGGACTAGGAGTAAAAATGATAGTTGCCCTTCACAACTCCTCTAAAAATGGGCCAAGGGCCCCTTTGATCCAAAATCACCTTTAAAACAATTTGCATCTAAGATAGCAGCAAAGCTTAGGACAACTAGGGGCACTAGAAAGTGGAAATGCCACATGTGTGAACTTGAATAGTTTGGAAGCATTACTAGAACTAATGTTTACTTTCTTCTTGTTCGAGTAGAAGGTGTAGATGCATGCAAAAAGGTGGAAGGGAACTTGAAGCACAAGTCTGAAATTTTAAAATTATGTGGTTGTAATGAAGATGAAGTACCTATAAATGCTACTTTGCCACAAAGGAGTCGGGGTGATCAGATTTCAGCAATTTCTACTTCTACTTTGCAGAGTCTAAGGCCACCGAATCCATCCAATTCAAGTGCAGTAGAGCCTAAGGGGAAACGTAAGATGGCATCTTCACGACCATTGGCAGATTTATTCAATGTGCAAGCAAAGGATGAGGTAGATGATGCCATTGGAAAATTCTTCTTTGTTAATGGCATTCCATTTCATGTGGCTCGCTCTCCTTATTATAAGGAAGTTGTGTCAAAGATAATAAGGGCAAGACCATCATATGTGGCACTAAGTGAGACTAAATTGAGTACAACAATCTTGGATCAGAACTATTCCAAGATTAATATTTTGATGGAGAAGATGAAGAGAACCTAGGGCACAAGTGGATGTAGCATAGTCATGGATGGGTGGACAAACATTAGGCATCATCCACTCATCAATATCATCATTGCATTCATAGTTGGAAAACTCAACTCAGAAAAAAACTCGCCAAACCCAAAATTGACGAGTCAACAAAAACTCGGTGAAAACTCGGCAAATTGTTTGTTTTTTTTTTTTTATGTTTTTCGCATTTTTTATGTATCTAGCGATTCTTTTGTAAAGACTCGCAAGTTTTTGGAAAAGACTCGGTGAGTTAAAGTCATAAAGACTCGCCGAGCAAAAAAAACTCGCGATTTTTTCAAGACTCGTCGAAAACTCAACGAGTCTTCCAACTATGGTTACATTTAGAACGAGCCCTTATTTCCTTAGGGCTATTGATTGTTCAGGGCATAGCAAGGATGCTCATTATCAATTCTAGATCCTCAAGGATGCTATAGAGGAGGTTGGGCCACAAAATGTGGTGTAGGTAGTGGCAGATGCGGCCCATGTGTGCAAAGCTGCAAGGAAGTTGATTGAGGCAGCCTATAGACATATTTGATGGACTCCTTGTTGTGTGCAAAGCTGCAAGGAAGTTGATTGAGGCAGCCTATAGACATATTTGATGGACTCCTTGTTGTGTGCATGCCATGAATAATGCACTTAAGGACATGGGTAAAATCAGTTTGATCAAATCAATTGTCAGTGACGCTAGAGATGTGCAAATGTTTATCTGCAACTACCATGCTTCACATGCACTTTTCAGGTCCTTCTCCAAGAACGAATTCTTGAAACTTGTAGAGACTCGATCTGCATCATACTTTATTCTCTTGGAGAGAATGTTTGAGTTGGAAGAGGCATTGAAACTAATGGTAATGACAGCAGAATGGAATTGATGGCCTGAGTCGAGGACACAGCAAGGGTTGAGGGTTAAGGAGGTGGTGAAGAATGATGTCTTTTGGGCTGATGCCAAATATATTGTCTCCATCATTGCTCCAATCTTCACAGTTATTAGATTTGTGGATTCTAATGCACCTTCCCTTGGAGAGGTATATGAGTGCATCGATTCCATGCTTGATCAAATAAGGCTATTGTGAGAGAGAAGGATCCCACAATGCAATTCTACACCGAGCATATTCATCCAATCATTCAGTGTAGATGGGAGAAGCTCAACACTCCCTTACACATGGCTTCCTATGGATGGAACCCAAAGTGGTATGTGCAAAGGCCCGACAGAATCACACCTATAGAGGATGTTGAGGTGAAGGAAGGGTTCATGAAGGCCATTGACAAAATGTATGATACTATAGAGGCCATCTTGCATCGTACTGAGTGGACAAAATTTGGCACTCTTTGGGGATATTCAGAGGCGACCAAGATAGATTTGGAGACTATGTCATAGGAGGACCCCAAGTTGTGATGGACTATGCATGGGCCTAGATCTTTGATTACTACTCTAGCCATTCGTTCGTTGTCCCAGGTTTCTAGTTTTGTTGCTGAGAGGAACTATTCTACTTATAGCTTCATCCACTCTGTTAAGAGGTACACAATTACTTCTAGGAGGGCAAAGAAGCTTGTGGTTGTACATAGTGCCTTGCGTCTCATTGACCGCAGCACAACTACATACAAGGAGAGTCCAACATCCAAATGGGATGTAGAGCCAGAAGAGCCAACACAAATAGATGAGGATGCTACACAGACAGGGCTAGTTGGTATTGGTTTAGATGAGCTTGAGCATTTGGGGTCTAGCAATTCCAATGATGAGGAGATTGACATGGAGCTTGGGGATGATTAGATCATTAGAGGCATCAGGCCATTAGCCATTTACTATTTAGTATTTTGTTTTTAAAGTTTGAACTTTGAACACTGTTGATTGTAATTATGAATCATGATTATGAAATTCAAATTATGAAACATCTAGTTCTCATTCCAATGTCTATTAAGTATATTTTCATTTTGATTTTCATTGTTTCAATGTTCACTAGTTCAATGAAATCATTGCAATGTGTTTAAACTCTAAACTTTACTTATTCCTTAGGTTTCTCCAGTTATACATCTTTTTATAACTAATTTTTCAAGTACTATAGGTATTTCAGCGCACTGCTCCCCCAACGCCCCCAAGCTTAGACCCCCTCCCCCGCGTCCCCGAAACGCATCCCCTGTCGTCCCCCTGTCCCCATCCCCGTCCCTGTCCCCGAAATCCCATGGAATATTGGTGCAAACCAATCTTGTAGGAGGTAAGAAATTAACATTTGAGAACATGTTGCATGTTTTGGGCATCAACTAATGTTAAATGGTTATTTATCAATCATATCACCATATAAGGATATTGGATATCTTAAATGTACATAAGTGCTTTGGGAGGACAATCAATGTAGTAAGGCCATAGCATTTGCAGTAGAGAATACAATCCATATGTTTTAAGAGTTAGATTCTTCATGGACATGTTGATGATGATGTGGTCGAGGGTCAAATGAACAACCATCAACCATTTAGCTGATCAAAATACACAAACAAGAAATATGAGAATCTTTGTAATATCTTAGCAAAACTCAATACACCAACTATTTGAAAAAGGTACATAAACACACCACTATTATACATCCTACTCTCAATCTGCAATGTCACACACACTCACTCTACACATATCTTGACTTCTAGACTTTCTGGCAATCTATCATGCAAGTTGTGCTCCTTCGATGCAACCTTCCCTCACTTGGCCAACTTCACTTTTGCCGATTCAAAAAGCCCCTATCTCTATTTCAGACCAAATATTTATCTTCATGTTTCTTGTCTATTGCTAGATAGGAGAACATCTGGTAGAGAAGGTAAGATTACGAGCCAAAAAACTTCTGTGATAAAAAAAAAATCAAGGAGATTCATCTTCTAGGTGTTACAAGATTATGCATTCTTAGCTCAATTCAAATACATCCAGGTGTTCTTCGATTATTTATTAAAACATGGTACATGCCATTTTTTTAGATGTAACAGGTTTATAGAAAGTACATGGCAACTGCAAGAAGTCCCAATACTTCAACAAGATCAGCTTCAGCAAGGTGTAGTACCCTGAAAACCAAATAATTCAGCTTCCACAAGGTCAAGCAGCCACTTGAGGTTGGAATTTCTGATTCTTGTCACCGTCTTATTCTCAGAAAAGTAAGTAAAATCAAAAAAATGGCACTCAATTTCAAATCCATGACCTCTGCAATGATGAGCACCTACTAGACCACATGATTCAACCTCTACAAAGGTCATGCATCTGTTTGCCTTTGGTATCTTCTTATTTTGATTGCATCAATCTCTCCTTCTCAGAAAACTATGCAATGTGAAAGAACAGCATTTAATTTTTAGTCCATATAAGAGATATGACTTCTCTAAGTTTAAGCATCTGTTAGAAAACAAGATTCGACTTCCACATGGTAAAACATCCACTTGACCTGAAGGGGGTTCAGAAATTGTTCTTCAAAATGCAAGATCAACTTGACCTTCTAGGTATGTTGCTACATCACACATTCCGTGGTTGTCATTGCAAATATCAGTGCTTTTATGAACATCTATTTTCAGTACCTATCCACTTTACTAATGAAAAAAATGATAGATAGTTACATAAACTGCAAGGAGACACAGATGTTTGTGCAGTGTGCTTCCCAGGGAAACAATGATGAAAGCCTTTTGAAAAGGGAACGACATAGAGCGAAAACCAATATTTGGAATGGCACATAGTGATATTTGTGGGCCTTTAAAGGTTGATTCTATTTCCAATTTTCAGTGCCACAATATTTATTTTGTTTGTTGATAAGACAGCACAATTATGTATATGTATATCCTAAAAATAAATTCAAGCCCTTTGAGGAGTTTGAGGCTTGAGTATTTTGGAGTTTTTGAAAAAAATCAAATGAGTAAGTGGAACAAGCTTCTAAATCTGACAGTGGGGGTCAGTTTGCGTGAAATAATTTTGTTAATTCTATGTAGCCTTGGGGCTACTTGTGCAATTTGCACAAATATTGACATCATGTAGGTTTTAGACTGCTAAGCAATTTTGTGCCTTATTATTATATACAAATTTATTTCAAAGGAGTATCAGTAAAGACAGTTTTAGTGATGACCATTTGATCATATTAAATAAGCAATGCGAAGTAATGCAAAGGATCTTATCTTCACAATTCATAAATGTTATTTCCCATAATTCTGCTATTTAATAATGCTCTTCTGTTTCTGCTATCCATAGAAGCAGAAATTGGGAATAAATCACCAAAATCACAATTAATCACAAAATGCTGATATTCCCTATTTTTTCCCCCCAAAACAGTGGTGTTTTGGTAAATCATTGACCACCAAGTTTTTCACATTAAATTGCAATTTTTTACAGAATAATTCATCAGATTTCACTTGCCTGCATCCGTAGAATTTATACCTATGCATTTTCAAAAAAAAAAATTGTTTTTCTTTGGCAGTTTGCTCTGACGACTTCTCGGCGTGATTTTCTTTCCTCAAACAAGTTTGCTGTGATTTCTCCAGTCTCGAGTTTGCTGTGATTTCATTTCTAGATCATTGTTAAGGTAATAATTGCTTCTGCGTATAATACATTTATGTTCAAATGATTTCCAATCAAAACCAGATTAGACATAAATATCTTGGGGTAATCAACACATGAAAGCTCAAAAACTCTAGTGCCATTGAGTTGAAAAATTATTGTTAGAAGCTTGTAAATGTATATTCAAGGATAGTCTAGTTAATCAAAGATCTAAAAGAACTTCATGAAGAATAAATTCTTAGTTTGAAAAATAAATTGTACATTTCACTAGTTTTGGCATATTACCAAACTAAAAAATGCCTTTTTGAAACAAGTACCAATGAGTTTGGGTCAACAGTTGTAATATTGACCCAATAAGAAAGACCAACAGCTTATCACTCACTTTCATAGAATTAGTAATTTTCAATATCCATTACCCTCTAGTTCTACAAGGACTAACATAGAAAATTCAATATAAAGTACAATGTTTTGCATGAATTATCTGTTAATTTTTGGACCAGAAATGAATTAAGCAGAAATAAAACAAATATGAACAATAGAACACAGCATATACCCTGGGAAAACCCTCCTTGAGGGAGAAAAACCCAGCCACGAATATATCACTTATATATTGAATGAAAGAGCAGAATTCTGCTTTACAACTTGACCAACACTAGGCCGATCTGATGCAATGATAATAGCACCTCTCTAGATGCAAATATACAAGCAATAATGAATATCAATCTCCTTGAAGTAAATATCGATCTGCTGAATGAATGCGAACTCCTACTTGAAGTATGCGAACTTGTCTTGAGAATTATAATTGATAATATAAGAATGAGCATCACCATCTATATATACAAAATGAGATGGCATTTCATCTAGGGTCGGCTCCTTCCATCAAACAAGGCATCCTTTTGTTTGGTTGGACTCAATAAAAAATAAATATAAATTATTATTTGAAATAAAACATCTCTTGAGTCGGCCTCATTCAATTATTTATTTAATTATTTCGAATTTTAGGGAGAAAGAGAACTACCACCACTATAACATCAACACTCCCTCTTAGCTAGGGAGGTATCTTTCCAGATATCCATGTCATGGAGTCTCTCAACATGACACCCACATGGCTACACCCATTTGTGGAAAAGAGTTCATCACGGAGTCTCTTAACGTGATATCGTCATGGAGTCACTCAACATGGCATCCACCATGGCTACTTCCATGTGTGGAAAAGAACAAGTGCCCATCACAGAGTCACTCAACGTGATGTCGTCATGGAGTCTCTCAACATGACGTCCACTATGGCTACTCCCATGTGTGGAAAAACACAAGTACAAAGGATTCATCACAGAGTCTCTCAACGTGATGTTGTCATGGAGTCTCTCAACATGACATCCACCATGGCTACTCCCATGTGTGGAAAGAACCACATCTCCATCTCAGAGATGGACAAGGGCTTTCACCTCATATTTCTCCATCTCAAAGAAATATGCATTATAGCAAAGATCACTGATGTTGAGTCTCCCTCTCAGCAAGGGAAACATTCTCCACAACTCCAAGCTTGTCTCAAAAATGTGCAAACTTCACTCTGGAGAGAGGCTTGGTGAGAATATTAGTCGTCTAATCATCAGTGCAAATATACTTGAGTTGAATTGCTTTCCTCAACACCATATCTCTGATGTAATGATATTTGATCTCCACATGTTTTGTCCTGTCATGAAACACTGGATTGATAGATACCATCACACAGCTTTGATTGTCACAATGAATCACAGTCAGCTCCAATGTTTTCCCAAACAAACCTGCAAGGAGCTTTCGAAGCAACACTGCTACACATGCCGCAATATATTCGGCCTCTGCAATGCTCAGTGCCATAGAAGTCTACTTCCTGCTACACCAAGATATCATGGCAGACCCCAAACTGAAGCAACATCCAGAGGTGCTCTTCCTATCTGCTACACTCCCAAACCAATCAGAATTAGAATAGCCTTGTAACTTCAGATCTTCACAAGAACTATATCTCAAGCCATATCCTACTGTGCCATGCAAGTATCTCAAGATATGCTTTGCTACAACTAGATGAATCTTCCTTGGTTCACACATGAACTGACTGAGAGCGCTCACCGCGTACCAAATGTTTGGTCTAGTATTGACTAGATACATCAACGATCCAATCAATTGTCTGTACATGGTGGGATCTACCAAATCTGAACTAGCTGCAGAATCACTCAACTTCTTCAAATTTGTTTCCATCGGTGTAGACATGGACTTGCAATCCATCATCCCAAATCTCTTCAAGATATCTATGGTGTATTTTCCTTGACTTAGAATAATCTCATTGGGTCTTTGCCACACTTCCTGTCCTAGAAAGTACTGCATAAGACCAAGATCCTTCATCTCAAACTCGGAGGCTAACTCTTGTTGATGTTGTAGCTACGGGCTACATACTTCTGCCTTATTGTGAACAATAAATTCATATAGCCTAACGGCTATTCATTTATTGAGTTATTCAAAGTGAAGAGGCGCTTCACTTGGCAACAATATTATTTTCTAATTGGGCCAACCTTCCTTGTAAATTCTCATCATTTATTGTAATTATATTTTTCATATCATGGCCGACCTTGTTCTTGAAGAGGTGCAACCTCTCCCACACTTTGCATTTATACAAGTTCATTTCCATCATTTTACCATCAAGCAAGTTCGATTCATTCCTTCCTTCGAGTGTGAATTTCATCAAGAGCAGGTCGAAGGTTTTCTAAGTGCAGATTTCAATATCAAGGAAGAGCAGATTATAATCTGTTATTGCATCTAGAGTTGGTGCTGAATATTGGCCTTGTAATTGGCCTCATTGTAAAGAGAATTCTTGCCATTATTTATATATATAAGAGAGATCTTTTGTGAAGTCCCTGACTTGTTGTGTATGATTTTTGCTTTCTTCTCAAATTGTAATTTGATTTGTTTTGTCACATAGATGGAGCCATTTCATACAAATGCGGACAATCCAATAAATAGCATACATGAAAAATGATAGAATTCATGACTTCATGCTTTCAACTGTATTTCAAATCAGTGAATCTAACATCTTTGACAGAAAATAATACAGACTTGTATTTCAAACTTGACAATGTTTTTCTGTGCACGATTGGGACTGTGACATGGCTGATATAAACGCGAAGTTAATGGTGAGACCTACAGTATTAAAGTGCAGATTGAAATTGATTCAACACACAGAGTATTACAGTAGATCATTGGGACAACAATCTTCTTCTTTTTTATCAATCAACGATAGTGCCAACTAATGAGATCTTATGACAAGGCTCACATAACAACAAGAAGTCCTCAGAAATACTGTCAAGGCTGTAACAGCAGATTTACCATGCTATTTTCTGAGTTTATAAACTTGAATGACAATGCACAGCAGACCTCAACTCATATTGACAGGTATCTCCATACATGTTCAGAAGTTCATTTCAGATTGTATAATAACTTCACTAGACTCATACAATGTTTCCCCAAGATCCAAAACTAACAAAAGACTGTAAGGAACTCTTAGCACGAAACACTGACAGCAAATAAAGGTTCATTCTGAACCAAAGACTCAATAGATTTACTAATGTGAAGCAGGGACAATACATTGACTGTAACAGCAGTTTAAGAGCAATTTTTCCTGAGTTTTCAAACCCTGACATGCTACGCCCAGCAAACCCAGATATCAAAGATAACAATGACACTATATTAAAAGGGAGACATACTGCTACAATCACAGCTACACAAAACATAAACATGAAGCGCCCAGACCTGGTTGAGTAATTTGCAGCAAATAGAATATTGAAAGAATCGACTCAGAATGGCCCAGAATGAGTTGCAGCGACTGATTTCTTCATGTTGGCACTTGATTCTCTGAATTTTTGGTGCGTCCAGCCTGGTTATCTTCACATGTCACCTCCCAAGGAACCCAGCAACGAAAACAAATCAGTTTTGAAGCCAAAGGTAAAATGCCTTCCTCACACACAACATGTCCTCACTCAGAAAACACGTTTTTCCATTTTTCTGCCCATCTTCTGCTAAAAACGAACTAGATATGATGTTTAATGTCTGCAACAAAGAGCACCTAGGGTTTCAAGACCTTCAATTTCATAGCTAGGAATGATCTCTCACACTCGAAACCATGGCTGATAGGGTTTCTCACATCCCAACCAGAGAGTTCGACTAGTTTCCTTCCCGTGAAAAATATGCATTTCAAAGTGTCAAACAAATGAGCTCCTTTTCTCATTATATTTTTTCACATTCAAAATCAAAAGTGACTTTTTAATGTCATATTTTAAATATTTCCTCAAGTCACTTTATAAACAACAAATAAGTGACTTTATAATGTTCCCTTTTAATAAATATTTCAATGGGTCACTTTATAACTTGATTTATTAATTATTTAATATCCCCCTTTTAAAAATAATTTAAGACTTAGGCAATATTAAATAATTAAGTCACTTTGTCCAAATTTTGGGGACATTACATCTTTGTTGCTGGGTTTTTCTCCCTCAAGTGGAGGGTTTTCCCAGGGTATATGTTGTGTTATTGTGTCTGATTTTGAATTAAATTTCTGCCTTAATTATCTGATCTTAAAACTAACATGGTATCAGAGCGGGTATAAGAAAGATCGTGATTAGATTTATTCAAGCAGCGCTATCCTCCACTCTTATTCTCATCTTTGTTGCATCTACCTTATCGTCAAGATGGTGAACAGGCTCAAGATCGAAGATAGACTTGAGGGCGCATCAAACTTCACATCTTGGAAGTTTAGAGTCATGCTCACTTTGGAAGAAAATGAACTAGCTCAGTTTGTGCAGAGTGAAGTTCCCGAACCAACTGATGAGAATAAGAAGTCACAATGGAAGAAGAATGGCACTAAGGCGAAAAAGATGTTGGTTGATTCTATGAAAGACCACATTATGCCAATCATCTCCAAGTTGAAAACTGCAAGAGACATGTTCAAGACCTTGGAGGAGATGTATGAGATCAACAACACAAGTTGAGCTCTTGCATTAAAGCAACAGCTTCATCATATAAAGATGGCGAAAGGAGAATCTGTCATCTCATTCTTCATGAAGATTACCGAATTGAGAGATTAGCTCTCTACCATTGGGCATTTGGTGGATGATAAGGATTTGGCTATGTTGGCTCTCACTGGTCTTCCTCAATCTTGGGAGCCATTCATCCAAGGAATTAGTGGGACATCAAAACTTCCTAAGTTTGATCGTTTGAGGGCGGATTGTATTAAAGAAGAATCAAGGTTGGCTGTGAAAGGCATTGGTCAAAGCTCTACAAATGAAGACATTCATGTTCTTGCCACTCAATCCTCAAAGAAGAAAGGAAAAGAAGGGAAGAAAGACTACTTCAAGAGGAATAGAGATAAAGGATCTGATGGTGCCCCTGCACCTAAGAAGAAGAAGGATTTTTCTCGCATTGAATGTTTTAGATGTGACAAGTTTGGTCACTATGCAAAGGATTGTCCAACCAGACCTTAGCAGCAAGCTTCAATTGCAGATGTGGGTGAGATCTCTCCGCAGAAGGATTCAAGTGATTTTCTATTATATTATGCATTATAAAGCAATGTGCCTATAGACAACAACACTTGGTTAATTGATAGTGGTGCCTCCCGCCACATCATTGGATTTAGAGAGCATATATCTGATTTGGTGGAGACAGATTCTAGTGTTCGAGTCATTATTGGTGATCATGCAAGCTATTCTATGAAAGGAGTTGGGACCTCCTCTCTTCACCTAGATTTCGGCATCTCCTTACAGTTGAGTGATGTTCTATTTGTTCCTGGTATCAAGCAGAACCTTGTCTCTATCTCAGCCTTGGAGGACAAGGGGTACCAAGTTGCATTCTCTGAAGGTAAAGTTCTTGCATGGCCGAAGAACTCAAGTATCAAGACTGCTCAGGTGATTGGAGTTCAACATGAGAGTCTCTACAAACTTTGCACTTGTCCACTTCAGGCTTTGTTGCATGATTCATCAAGTTTGTGTGAACTTTGGCATAGAAGATTTGCTCATCTTCACTTTCGAGCACTACCAACCATGGAGAAGATGGTCACGGGCCTTCCTAAACTCAACCAGGAGCATGAAGGCACTTGCATAGGTTGCGCATTGGGTAAGAATACTAAAGGACCATTTCACAGTAGTGAAAGTAGATCTAAATGTATTCTAGATCTTATTCATTTTGATTTATGTGGTCCAATGTCTGTTGCTTCTTTGAGTGGTTTATTGTATTCCATTATTTTCATTGATGACTACTCTAGAAAGACTTGGATTTATTTCTTGAAATCTAAAGAATCTGAGGAAGTACTTGAGAGGTTCAAAGAATTTAAAGCTCAGGTAAAGAACTTGTCTGGGAAGAGGATCAAAGTTCTGAGATCCGACAACGGAGGAGAATACATCTCCGGAAGCTTTCATAACTTTTGCATTGAAGTAGGCATTAAGAGGGAATTTCGTGTCCCTTACAATCCTCAATAGAACGGTGTTGCAGAAAGGAAGAACAGATCTATTGTAGAAGCAACCAAAGCCATGATACATAATCAAGATCTGCAAACCTTCCTTTGGGCTGAAGCATCTAGGACAGCTGTGTATGTTCAAAATAGAAGCCCTCACCGCATTTTGGAGACCATGACTCCCGAAGAAGCATTCACAGGGGTGAAACCGGAAGTAAGTCATTTAAGAATCTTTGGTTGTCTTGTATATGTTCATGTGCCTAAAGATAAAAGGACAAAGTTGGAACCATCTGGAAAGAAAGAAATTTTTGTGGGCTACAGTGAGTCTTCAAAAGCCTACAGAGTGTACATTCCAGGTCAGAAGTTGGATTGAGATCAGCAAGGATGTTACATTTGAAGAAGATGTTGCATTCAAGAGATCTAAGGGCACTCATATGGAGATAGACAATGAAGACCAAGAGTCTCCTCAGGATATGGAAGTTGACCATACCCCTGAGATTCAGAGGGAGGCTACTGATCCTAAAGACGATCATGATCCAACTGAGCCTTTGGAACCTACTGATGGGCCGAGAGACATTGTGATTGGTCGTAAGAGACCTCTTTGCACCAGGCAAACAATGCAGGAGGTAGAAAGGTTTACAGCCTCGAGAGGAACATTCAGAGAAAGCAAAAGGGCTCACAAGTTTTAAAGCTATGTTGCATTGATGAGTCAAATCATTGAGTATGAGCCTTCCAATGTTGAGGAAGCTACTAGTCAACAAGTATGGAGAGATGCTATGGCTGAAGAGTATCAATCCATTCTCAAGAATGATGTGTGGGACATCGTACCTAGACTTGGAGGAAAATTTGTTGTATCTTCTAAGTGGCTCTTTAAGATCAAGCATGCGGCTGATGGGAGCATCAAGAAGTACAAGGCTAGGTTTGTGGCTAGAGGATTCTTTCAGAAAGAGGGAGTAGACTATGCGGAAACCTTTGCTCCAGTTGCTCGTTATACATCCGTCAAGACCATCATTGCTATTGTAGACACTAAAGGATGGAAGATACACCAGATGGATGTGAAGATAGCATTTCTAAATGGTGTAATTGAGGAAGAGGTATCTATTGAGCAACCTGATGGCTTTGAGGTTCATGGGAAGGAGTCTCATGTTTGCAGGCTGAAGAAGGATTTATATGGCCTTAAGCAGGCTCCTCGTGCTTGGTATGAAAGAATTGATAGATACCTGATGAGCTTGGGCTTGACTCAAACCTGTACTTCAAGGTAATTGATGGCGAAGCATTAATCTTCGTTCTCTATGTTGATGATTTAATTCTTACTGGAGAAGATCACCTCATTATCAAATGCAAGGAGTTAGCTTCTGAATTTGAAATGAAGGATCTTGGATTCATGCATTACTTCCTTGGTTTAGAAGTATGGCAAAAGCTGGATGAGATCATTCTAAGTCAAGGGAAGTATACAATTGACATCTTGAAGAGATTTGGTATGATGGATTGTAAATCCATGTCTACGCCTATGGAGACCAACTTTCAGAAGCTAAAAGAGGCTACAGCTAATTCAGATTTGGTGGATCCTACTATGTACAGGCAATTGATTGGATCGTTGATGTATCTAGTCAATACAAGACCAGATATTTGCTATGCAGTGAGTGCTCTTAGTCAGTTCACGTGTGAACCAAGGCAAATACATCTAGTTGCAGCAAAGCATATCCTGAGATACTTGCATGGCACAGTTGGGTATGGCTTGAGATATTCTTGTGGTGTGGACTTGGAGCTGCACGGATGTTGTGATTCTTATTGGGCAGGGTGTGTTGCTGATCGGAAGAGCACCTCTAGATGTTGCTTCAGTTTGGGGTCTGCGATGATATCCTGGTGTAGCAAGAAGCAGTCTTCAGTGGCACTAAGCACTGCAGAGGCCGAGTATATTGCAACTTGTGTGGCAGCTAGAGAAGCAGTGTGGCTTCGGAAGCTCCTTGCAGGATTGTTTGGACAATCGTTGGAGCCGACTGTCATTCATTGTGATAATCAAAGCAGTGTGAAGCTTTTCGTCAATCCAGTGTTTCATGACAGAACTAAACATGTTGAGATCAAATACCACTATATCAGAGATATGGTATTGAGGAAAGCGATCCAATTGAAGTATATCAGCACTGATAAGCAAACGGCAGATATTCTCACCAAGCCTCTCTCCAGAATAAAGTTTGTGTACTTACGAGACAAGCTTGGTATGGTGGAGAATGAAGCCCTAGCTGAGAGGGAGTCTCAACATCAATGATCTTCTTTAATGCATATCTCTGTGAGAGATATTTGAGTTGCAAGCCCTTGTTTCCACCCTCTGGGAGTAGCCATGGTGGATGTCATGTGTGTGACTCCATGACATCACGTGAGAGAGTCTGTGATGATTTTCTTGTACTCGTGCTTTTCACCATCTAGGAGTAGCCATGGTGAACGTCATGATGAGGTGACCACATCACGTTGAGTGATTCCGTGATGGGCATGTTGGCGATTAAATTCGCACCTCTGGTATGCGTATTTGAAACGGACAGCTATGCACAGATAAACTACTCTTCAAATTAGGAGAGGAAGCTCCCTCTTGCTGATGGTGTTTGAAAGAAAGTAAACTAGAACTAAGTTTCCTATCTTTTTGATCAGCTTAGAGCACAAGGTTTATTAAACACAAACGCTGCAGCTGAGATTTTCTGATTTAAAGAACTTCAACTACGAATAACTTAGACTAAAGACGTTTTTGGCTTCTCAAGTAATAGCAGAGCGAGAGAAACTAGAAATTGACAAGGTAGATTTCTGACAAAATACTTTAATGAACTATTTCTCGACAAACACCTACACACTTCAATGCAAGTTGAAATCAAGATCATAAAAGTAGAACATAAATAACGAAAATCTGAGATTTTGGACCAAGGCAAAGGAGGCTCATGATTTTACTACTCAAATCTCTGGAACAAAGCTCACTTCTAACATGCCTTGAACAAGAAATTGCAGCTAAAGAGGCTTGCAAACTTATTCTTAACACAATAGAAACAGCAATCACACTAACTCCTTGTTGGCTAAAGAGGCTCAACAATTTGCTTACCACAACACAATTGAACAATACTTGAGCAACAAATAGAAGGCACAATAGGCTCAGCGTTTTGTTCTCACTAGCACGGTTCCAACACAAAGTGAACTGAAACTGAATAACAACTTGCTGCAATCTCGCAATTTGCTATGACAATAACGTTAAAGAAAAACTAAATGAGCAAAGGCTCTTATTTATAGAGAAGCAGAGGAGTAGGGAACCCTAAAATCTCCTTGCTTTCACAATCTAGGGCTTGCTCAGCAAGCAAGCTTTATTACTAAATCTAGAAAGAAGATAACATCTAAAACCCTAAGAAAGCAGAAAAAGCGGGAAACGCCAACTATTACATCTTATCTTCTTTCTCTTCTCAAAGAATGGATAATGATTATTCCAAGAATAGAAAGAAAGCGGGAAAGAAAGCTTCTAGAAGAAAGCTGCTTTAAAGCTCGATCACATCCGCTAGGAAGTTAGAGATTGTGTCCCGGTTTGGTGCATCTATGCCATCAACAGCAAAGCACTGCTTTTCAAGAATATCTTCAGCATCTGCAATAGATCTCAGGAAATCTTCGACCTCATTGGCCGCTTTCTCGAACTTTGCTGACATCATCGAAATATGGCCTATCCTTCCGCCAACTGGACTGCAACTGTGAACAACACTCTGAAACTGAACTTGCACTTCCTCAAGCCCAACGTAGGTATGTAATGTCCCCATTTTGGCCATACGCTCTTCGTTTGGTTTTAGCCTATTTCTGGAAATCCATAGGCTACTCAGATGTGCGAATTTAGGGTTTCCACTTTCATTAAGTCTTGCTTCCAGCTCAGTTCTGCTTTCTATTGGTTTTGAGGTAAACTTACTATTTTTGGCAGTGGCTATTTTTAGTAAGCCTAATTTTGGCAGTGGCACCATCAGTAGTTCAACTCAACTCATCTTGTTATCCATCAGTTTCAGTTTGGCTTTGGGTTTGGTTTTCTTCATGAGTTGAGTTTATACTTAGTCAAATTTCATGTTTCTCAGTTGTACCCCACGCCTAGGAGTAATAACTTCATGTTGTTTTAAAAGAGGGGCCATTAAGGGGGTCAATTGTGCATTTAATGATTTATTAAATGCTTTATTGTTGCAAAAGTGAAGTTGGACACCTAAAGGAGGTTGAGTAATATTTTATTATTTCAAAAAGTAAAAGGCAAAAAGGTGGCGTCCTTTTTGGAAGTTGAAGTGATTCAACTTCTTGGAATTTGAAGAGTTCTTGTTGCTTCATTTGCCAACTAAAGCTTATATATTGCTGCTGTTTGAAGAATTGATTATCGAATGTTTATGCTAATGTTATGCTGTCAAAATGACAACTTGTTTAATACTTCGAGGGATGCTTACCTCCTAGTTCCAATCCAATTTCGTGTTTGAAAGACAACACCTAGTTGGTCTTATTGCTGCTTCTCAATCAGACTAGCAGATTGTGCTTCAAAGTTGGTGAATTTTGGTGAGAATTTCAGTTTTAATGTTGCTGGTGTATACACAGCTGAAGGTGTTTTTCATTTACAGCTTTTGATGTGAATTTATTTTGGTTATGGGTATTTGATCCTTGCAATTCTATGCTAATGGCGACCATATTTGGAGAATTTCAGAATTTAATTCCAAGTATTTGATTTTTAGCAAGAGAAATCGCCCCTCTTGAGGGCCGTACCATCTTGAGAGTGCTTTGGGATTCGTGCAAAATAATATCTTGAGTTTTGATGCAGTTTTGTGGTTTGAGTTTGGGTGCCTATCCTCCAAAGAGACTTTGCATTTCGTTTCATTCAATTCAGAGGTATATTGAAAGAGTTATGAGCATTTCATTGTTTTACAGGTTGCTGGTTTAAAGTTTCAGTTTGCTGGTTTTTATTATCAGACTTCAACAAGTTCAGAATTTGGCTTCAATTTCAGTCTTTGAGAGTTATATAAACTAGCTAAATTCATCCTTCACATATTTGCATTCATTCTTCTATTGTAACACTTGTAATTTGCAGTTTTTCTTAATTGTAAGGTTGAGAATTAGTAGTACTAATCCAACCATTTATTTACTGCATTTACTTGTGATCTTTAATGCAAATATCATAACCCCTGGATGGTTTACCGCCAGTGTGGAGGAATCTGATTTGTATTTACTTTCTATCACCCACTGTTAAGTGGAGAATTCCCACTGTTTAGTGGATGCCCGCGGCAATGGAGGAATTAGTCTAGATTATGTTGTTTTCTTCCCCCCACTGTTTAAGTGGTTGAGCGGATTTCTTCATGGCTGGTTATCCGCCTATTTGTTTCAGTTTTCAATTAATAACTCTGTCATATGTTAGCACCTCGCCCTCAGTGGAATCTTGAGTGCACATTCTTGACGTTGAGTTTGTTTCATTTCAACTACTGTTCTTTAATTTCTCCGCCATATGACAACACCTATCCTTCCTTGGGATTGAGTGTGCATTCTTGGCGTTGAGTTCTTTCAAGCTTGGATTTCAGTTTTGATGCTAATGCTAATCCATTGGCGTAGTGTTGGCCTGTGTTATGATAATTCAAGAAAAAAATTGGTTGGCATATTTCAGTGGTAACAGAGCAGAAGTTCCTGCCATCCTGTTGGGAAGAACAGAAAATTAGTGTTGCCACAATGGACATCAACAGATTTGTCGAACAGTTCATGAGGGAATGTGAACATGATGCTTCCATATTCCGTGCAGAATATCAGAGTATGTCAGATGAGTTCAAGAATGATGTTTCTTTTGATTGCTACTTGAATTGTGTGTTGATTAGGTATCCTGAAAAAGTGGGTGTGGTCAATTACATCAAGAAAAAAATTAAAAGAGAAGCAGAACTTGCCATGGTTGAAGAATCAAGGAAGGAAGAAGCAAAAGGATCTGTTTGTGGTTTGCAGCCCACAAGTAAGCAAATTGAAGAGAAAAATCAGTCAATTAGTGTTGAAGAAGACACAAGCAAGGTGCACATTTTGGTTCAAAATGAAAGTGGGCTTGATGAAGATACCTTGGCAAATGAGGAGATTAAGTTAGAGTCCCAAAATACATCCCTAGACTTGCATGGGATGGGAAATAATGAAGATTGTTATGGTAAGAAGATCATTACAGCAGTCTTGAGTCCTAATAAGGATTCAACCAATGAAGATCTCGAGACAAATGGCTTCTCAAAAGATGCTGGTGGAACAGTTGTGTGGGATAAGTACGTTGAAGAAGAGCAAGATGAAGCAAATACTAATGGTGTCTTTGAACCAGCTTATGACCATTACGAAAGTGATGTTGTTGATGGTGATTCCGATGTGTTTTTATCTCCTCTTGTTGAAGATTTAGTGAAGGATAATTCTCTACTTTTGCTGAGCCAATTCCATATGAAGAATTAATGACAAGTGTCCAAGAAGACTTCTTTGGTATGTATGTGGGCACTAATGATAAAATCAGCAACACATCTACTCAAGATAATTTCATTGAAGAAAAGAATGACAAAATATTCAAAGCAACCAGCTTTGATGATTCTATAATCCACTATAATGCTAGTGACTTGGGTGGTAGTGGGTTTGATTATCAAACTACATCTGTGGAGAAAGTTATAGATGAAGATTTCAGTTCAAGTGGGTTGAGGAGTGACTCATTCAAAGAGTCAATAGTTCAAGAGGAGCATGATGATCTCTTTGCTATTGATCATTGCAATCAAACCTTTCACCTCTGGGATCCGGGCGCGATGTCACCAAGGTATGATAAAGAACCAGAGTGGGATAAATTCCCCTTTGATCCTGATGAAGTTAAAAAATCAGTTTGCAATGCAAGTAATGAAGTGATCTTTGGAGGAGAAGTTGCAACAATGGCTAATGAGAACGTAATTTCTTATGTTGAAGAGAAGAATGTTTTAAAATCAGCAAATGGTTTGGATGCCTTTCAGAATTACGCACAAGAAGAGTATGAGAACTTGAAAGGTCAAGATAGAGGTGTAAATTTGTTTGAAGAAGTTGTTGATAAGCCTTCGATTCAGGAGTTATGCAGTGATAAGATTAGAAAGGAGGTTGATTTTGAGAATCAAGTCAAAGAAAATAAATCAGAAAAGTTGATGTTTGATGAGCAAAGCTTCTTTGCTGATTATGATCATGGGGCCTAATGAGCTGCAAGTTTTGAAGGATAACTTATTGGTTACAAAAGAGAAAATTGTTAAGGTGTTATCAAGATTTGATAGCACACACAATTGTGTTGAACAACTTTACTGGGAGCTGCAGTTTGAAGAGAGACAGAATGGAGTCAAGGGTGGAGACACTCTTTCTAAGGTGCGAACCATCAAAGAAGCATTTGAATCCATAAAGTCAGATTATTTGCACTTGCTCTCAGATAGGGATCATGCTATTAAGTTTGCAGAGGAAACCTATGATGCCTATCAAGAGAAGGAGGATGAGGTTGATAGGCTTTGTCTTGATCTTTCCTTAGCTCATCACTCTTTATGCAAGGGAGAAAATCAAACTCCTATTGCAGCCACACTTGAAGGACAAGGAGCTGATACAAGGATTATGGAGATCAAGCAAATAGTTGAAGGTATTAATGAACTCCATAATGATGAAACCTTGCTTAATTTTAAGGAGATTCATGAAGATGATGGTAATTGGAAGGTAAATCAAGAGTGTGAACTCTTGAGTTGGGAAGAGAACTTGCCTCAAGAAGGGATAGCTTGCAGCCATGAGCTTGATGTGATGACTAGTAATGTGTGTGATATTCATCACGCTGCATTCTACGGATCAGCAACTAATGATGGGTATCCTCAAATTGCAGAAGATGTGCATGAATTCTATGAAGACACCAACGAAAGGGATGAAGGAAATGTTTTTTCTATGATTGTGTACAATAATCCACCATCTTCACATAATTTGTTAAATCATAAGGTGATTGACAATTTCTACATGGATGACGTTGGTAAGAGGTTTTATGTTTTTGATATGCATGATTTCATGGTTAAGTAGAAGATAATGTTGGTGGATCCAAGCTATATGTCAGGCAACACTCTCTTGGGATGGTTATTAAATGAGCAATTAATGATGTCCAAACTTGAACTTGCTGGTCTTCACTCAGCATTGACCAAGGGAAGAGTACCGCCTATCTTAAGATGGTTGATTTGGTCAGGGCTCGGAAATATGCATCAAATTGTGGGAGAACTTTCAGACTTGCCCCTTTGGTTCCTAGATTGTTCTTTGTTGATGAGTGATTATTCTAAAATGTTGGTCATTAAAGGTTCAAACTTTGCATTGATGGTTGCAGCTGATTACATGGATTTGTGTGCTCAAGACTTTCACTATGGCTCTTGGAGATATGTTGGGAATTTTTCCCAATGTGTTGGAGATTATTTGTGGTTGGGAATTCATGCTTGGAATTCTCAACAAGGCTCGATGGAGATTGTTGCAAGTAGAAAAAAGGATCTTCGAAGAGATAAGAATTCAATTCTCAGAATCTTTGATGCGGCCCCCATCTTTACCAGCCATTCGATGGTTCCTTTTTCTCATCAATTGATGGATTGGAGAGATGCTTCGAACAAAAGATGGTTTAATAATGGGTTGAAGTTCCTTGAGGGAATGTTTCCAGCCTTGGGCATGAACAGTTGTCATATTATGAATGCTGATTTCCAAAGTTGCAGCAGCTGTTCAACTCCTTGTATGCTGATTTTCCTAAAATCAGACTTAAATTGGTTTATTTCAGACTTCATGGGCAGCTGGTACATTCATTTTTCCTCTTCACAATCTCTTTTCAGTGAGGGTTTATGGCCTCTAAAGTGGGAAATGATGTTTCATTGTGATTCAGATCAACTTTGGATGATGTTTAAGTTCCTTTCCAGTGATTTCCTTTGTACAATCTCTTGCATTAGTGTTTGGGGCAGCGAGCCTTTGTTTGTTTGGGTTCAATTCTTTGAGTCTTTTGGGGAGAGATTGGTAGAAGTTTTCAAAAAGCTTCTTGATTATGTCGGAGTTACTCAAAGGAGGCATTATTCTTCCTTGAGGAGTTTGGATGATGCAACTGTTATGACTTTGCAAAGAGTTGTTTTTCCCTTTGCAATTAGCTATGATGGAGACACACTTGCTATGGTGACTCAGTTTGTTGCTTTGAGGAGTTATGTTGTTGAGGATATTTTTGAGTTGATTAGGTTATTCTTTTTGGTTCACAGAATGGTGATTGACATTGACATTGTAGATGTTAATTCCTCAAAGTTTATTGGACACAAAATGCTGCTTGATTTTGATTCCATTCCTTACATGTTTTTCAGTTTGAATTTCAGCCATGTAATCTCTTTGAGGTTGCAGGGATGGTTTGTGCAGTTATGGTGCAATGATTTCATTTTTATGATTAGAGTGGAGCACCATCAGCATGGTGGAACTTTTCAGAGATGGACTTGGGACCCTGGGATCCTATTTGTTTTGTTGGGATCAGTTTGGAGTGTTGTGGCATTGCTTGAGGACAAGCAATTTTGGGAAGGGCGGACTGTAATGTCCCCATTTTGGCCATACGCTCTTCGTTTGGTTTTAGCCTATTTCCGGAAATCCATAGGCTACTCAGATGTGCGAATTTAGGGTTTCCACTTTCATTAAGTCTTGCTTCCAGCTCAGTTCTGCTTTCTATTGGTTTTGAGGTAAACTTACTATTTTTGGCAGTGGCTATTTTTAGTAAGTCTAATTTTGGCAGTGGCACCATCAGTAGTTCAACTCAACTCATCTTGTTATCCATCAGTTTCAGTTTGCTTTGGGTTTGGTTTTCTTCATGAGTTGAGTTTATACTTAGTCAAATTTCATGTTTCTCAGTTGTACCTCACGCCTAGGAGTAATAACTTCATGTTGTTTAAAAAGAGGGGCCATTAAGGGGGTCAATTGTGCATTTAATGATTTATTAAATGCTTTATTGTTGCAAAAGTGAAGTTGGACACCTAAAGGAGGTTGAGTAATATTTTATTATTTCAAAAAGTAAAAGGCAAAAAGGTGGCGTCCTTTTGGAAGTTGAAGTGATTCAACTTCTTGGAATTTGAAGAGTTCTTGTTGCTTCATTTGCCAACTAAAGCTTATATATTGCTGCTGTTTGAAGAATTGATTATCGAATGTTTATGCTAATGTTATGCTGTCAAAATGACAACTTGTTTAATACTTCGAGGGATGCTTACCTCCTAGTTCCAATCCAATTTCGTGTTTGAAAGACAACACCTAGTTGGTCTTATTGCTGCTTCTCAATCAGACTAGCAGATTGTGCTTCAAAGTTGGTGAATTTTGGTGAGAATTTCAGTTTTAATGTTGCTGGTGTATACACAGCTGAAGGTGTTTTTCATTTACAGCTTTTGATGTGAATTTATTTTGGTTATGGGTATTTGATCCTTGCAATTCTATGCTAATGGTGATCATATTTGGAGAATTTCAGAATTTAATTCCAAGTATTTGATTTTTAGCAAGAGAAATCACCCCTCTTGAGGGTCGTACCATCTTGAGAGTGCTTTGGGATTCGTGCAAAATAATATCTTGAGTTTTGATGCAGTTTTGTGGTTTGAGTTTGGGTGCCTATCCTCCAAAGAGACTTTGCATTTCGTTTCATTCAATTCAGAGGTATATTGAAAGAGTTATGAGCATTTCATTGTTTTACAGGTTGCTGGTTTAAAGTTTCAGTTTGCTGGTTTTTATTATCAGACTTCAACAAGTTCAGAATTTGGCTTCAATTTCAGTCTTTGAGAGTTATATAAACTAGCTAAATTCATCCTTCACATATTTGCATTCATTCTTCTATTGTAACACTTGTAATTTGCAGTTTTTCTTAATTGTAAGGTTGAGAATTAGTAGTACTAATCCAACCATTTATTTACTGCATTTACTTGTGATCTTTAATGCAAATATCATAACCCCTGGATGGTTTACCGCCAGTGTGGAGGAATCTGATTTGTATTTACTTTCTATCACCCACTGTTAAGTGGAGAATTCCCACTGTTTAGTGGATGCCCGCGGCAATGGAGGAATTAGTCTAGATTATGTTGTTTTCTTCCCCCCACTGTTTAAGTGGTTGAGCGGATTTCTTCATGGCTGGTTATCCGCCTATTTGTTTCAGTTTTCAATTAATAACTCTGTCATATGTTAGCACCTCGCCCTCAGTGGAATCTTGAGTGCACATTCTTGACGTTGAGTTTGTTTCATTTCAACTACTGTTCTTTAATTTCTCCGCCATATGACAACACCTATCCTTCCTTGGGATTGAGTGTGCATTCTTGGCGTTGAGTTCTTTCAAGCTTGGATTTCAGTTTTGATGCTAATGCTAATCCATTGGCGTAGTGTTGGCCTGTGTTATGATAATTCAAGAAAAAAATTGGTTGGCATATTTCAAGGTACCATCTTCAAGACTGTACTGAGAAGGGATTTCTATGACGAATTCACTGATGAAAAGAAGAGCTTCAACCACCCTTTGTCTGTAGGCGATGAATTCTTCAGATATTCTCTCATAAGTTTTAACTTTGAAAACATGACGCTCTCTCCAAGCAAGGATTTGTCTCTTGTGTTCTCTTGAAACTGCTGAACCGTAGGCTATGTCTAAATCAGCAATGATAATCTCATGCCTAGGTTTTACTTCAGCCAGTGTTTGTTCAAATCCTTGGAGGCCTTGACGTAGCTCATGAGCGTCTTCCCTTAACTGGAACATCCGTGCCAAGATCTCCTTTCCTCTGACAATGAAGCTTTCGATCCACTCCTGAGTCTCTTTCCCACAAATGACCGGCTGTCTTAACTGATGGTGATCAGCTGGTGTCTCCAAGACCTGGGGCAGCAACTGGGTTGCTTGTGAAGAACCATGGACAAGGTTAGAAATGAAAAGCCTGAGCTGCTGATTTTCAGCCTTGAGGGCTGCCTTGTCTTCTCCATCTTTAAGCACTCTTTCTTGAAGGTTTTCGGATACAACTTTGAAGAGACTCAAATATGCATGTCTGGTATTTCTACCGAGATTAGCCTTGACCATGATGAAATCATCCATATTCACGTCATCCCTGTTCTTGTCTTATGGGGGCACTGCAGTCTCCATGACTATCTCGTTATTAGGATTCCTATCAAAGTGAACTTGCTTCTTTGCCTTCTTCTTAGGAGGTTCCTGATAGATGTTATCGAGATCATCAACACTCACTTGATAGGAAGGCCTTCTCCTAACCCTTCCTAAGGAGTTCTCAAGCCAAGAAACGGTAGTATCTTTACTAACTTCCTCAGGAGGTGCTGCTGCAATCTCTTCATCATCTTCGATATCAAGATCAATGTGAATCGATGAAGAACCTGTCGAAGGTACAGAAACATGTGTTGAAGGTGGCTCCTCTACTTCATTCTGAGGTACGAGCTCGTCAAGAGGAATTTCTGAATCAACTGTAGGCTACTCCTGTATGACTATTCCTGAGAAATCCAACCTTTTTTTTACATTTTTATTTGATCTACTACCTTTGACGCCTTCTCGAGACTGACTTTTGCCCTTCCCTTTTGACTGCGCTCTGGAAGAAGAGGGAATTGTCCTTGCCGGCTCTGCTACTGGAATGGAGTTCTTCCTTTTCAGGATCAAGAAAACCTTACTATGCTCCAGGACTTGTCTTGTTTTGTCTTCAACTGAAAGAGATTCCTTGTTTGCCCAGTTAACTTGTGGTAAGGGCTGATCTTCAATTCGCTTCTGAGTATACATCAGAAGAAGCACATCTTCATCATCATCTGATAGCCCTTCTATATCTTCATTTAAGCAGTCTTTCATCTGATGGAGAGTGAGCCTGCTGTAACTATGCCTTCGCACCTCAAACTCATCTGCACAGTTAGCCCAAAAATCTTCAAGTGCGGCTATATGATCGTAGTTCTTCTCCAATCGGCCAGCGTAGACACCATGAGGGTCAAATGATCGCCTCTCGCTGTAGGACTTGAGGCCGAATTTATCTAACTCTTCTCCTATTGTCCTGGCATCTACAGCAGTCCTGCATGTATAAATACCCAACCCTAATGGAAACTGAAGGGAGGGTTTCCTTCTGTTCCTCAAGATTGTGTGGACACCGTGAGCCTGCCTCAAGAACTCCATGAAGATGACCTCATCTGACGGATACCTTGGCAACATGCGCGGGCACCCGAATAACCATAGACCCTGAGATAGGTAAAGGTAGGAAACTGTATAAACCAATCCGCCCATTCTGCCATTGCTGCCCTGGCAACTGAAGAGATGCGGACGTGCAATTCGTTGTCTAGGTCCCGCACTGTGTACATCAAGAAGGCCTCATTCACCCTTTTGTAGTGGTGCAACGATTTTGTGAACTCCAACTGGGGATAGTAGTTATATATGTGTTGTACGCTCAACGATCCCTCGGTGTTCAACCCTCTGAATTGACCTTGATAGGCCACCAGGTAGACTAGGTATGACACCATGTGGAATATATGAAACTGGAAGTATTCTGTTATCTGCTGATGTAGGCAGTCACTAATCAAAGTAGGCCAATCATAGAATTCGGTCTTCTTCATGATGTGGGGAATGGCGTAAAACATCCAAGGTTGGAACTTGGTGGCATCTTCTGAGCCAGTGACCCTGTTGAGCAAAGTGATGATGATGGCAATCTCGTCCTTGAACTCTCCTCGCTCGACATTCTTGGGCAATGTCTTATGTTTTTCTTTCATCCATCTCTGTGCAATCTTCTTGCTATATTTATCTTTATGCATATTCCATATCCTTTCGCATTCACCCTTTGAGAGAGTAAAAGCTTTCAAAAACACGGGGGGAAAAAATCAATGCCGTCTGTGATGGATCTCCCTTGTAAATGCTTAATGCAAGCGATTACGAACTCAAGGCTTTGAACTGATATAGGAATTGAAGCTGCTGCGAGGAGTCCAGAATGTCCCAGGTTCTTGATTGAAGTATTACTCTCTCCATGGCATGTAAATCAAACACCGGCTTGATATGATGCAAGTCCGTCTCAGCTGTTTTGATGTAATTGTGAAAGAGAGCTGATTCAGTCTTGAAAACATTGGGAGTGTACTCCATTTCGGAAAACTTGAAGAATGACTGTAAACTCGCCCTAGTTCTGACAAGTTTTGAGCAATTTCTATTTTTAGAATGCTGATTTTTGTGCTCCAACGGACAAATTTTTTAGAAATTTTCTGAGATATGGGTTTTGTTCAGAATATCGATGCAAGACAACCCAGATTGTCCGTTTTTGAAAATTTTGAATTTTGCCTAAAAAAGCAGCAAACCCTAATTTCTTCAATTTTTCCGAAAAAAGCTGGCATCTGGGTTTTGTTCAGAATATGAATAGAAATGGACCCAGTTGATTAGATTTGAAAAACCCTGACGTTTGATCAAAAAAGCAGCCAACCCTAGATTTTAAACTTTTTTGAAAAAAGTTGCAATATGGGTTTTCTTCAGAAGACTGATTGGAAAGGACCCAGATGATTGAAATTTGAATGTACTGAGGTTTTCACTGACATGCAAAATAAAAGCACTTGCTGCAACTTTGATGGAGTTCTTGAAAAATTCTTTAGAAGATTGAGACAAAAAGACCCAGATGACTGAAAAATGGAAAGCCTTGGCCTTCTGCTTGAGAAATTCGACCTTCTGGAACAAAAAGCTTGAAAAAGCAAGGGTTTATGCTTGCTGATCTGAAAAATCTGATGTAAAACCAGCAAAGATGGATTCTTGAATCACAAAAATTCTTCAAACTTGCTGCTCCAACTTTCTCCTTTGGATGCTACCTACAAAAATAATGAAAAATACATGAAAGAATGATGTTAAATAGACTTTAGGGCTTTGGATTAGGTTTTGCTTTCTTTTCTTTTATTTCCAAAACCCTAAAACTCAGCTTCCTTGAATTTGGACGCCATTTTCCTCTTGCAATTTTGAAACCTTTTGAAAATCTCAAAAATTTCTCTAAGGCATGAACATTTAGGCGCCCTTCTTCACCTGGGGCGCCCATTTCTCCCAGTGTTAGTTTTTTTTTTTTTGATATTTTCACCTTTTCACCATTTTGACATGCTACTTCGCCTCTGATTTCCCGTTTGTAAATTGATCCGACAGGCGAGCTGAAGGTTTCACGGCGGAGCCCGACTGATTCTAAGAAAGATGTTTTGGAGGCATCTATGGCGAAAGACTTCATTTTGACCTCCGAAATCATAGGTGCCTTTTCCTTCCAGGGGCGCCCATTTCACCCAGAGAGCCATTTTCATGATCTTCAAATTTCTTCATTAAATCCTCTTCTACAGACGATCTCGTCGGATCTAGAGCTCCGGGCGTCGGATTGACTGAAGACTATGCTCATCGCGAAGCTGACGAAAAATGAGAAGGGGTCTTCTGGGATGATCTTCGCCAAACGATAAATTATATGCCCTCAAAAGTTTGGGCGCCCATCTTGACTGGGGGCGCCCCTGTTCACCAGAGTTAGTTTATTTTTCATTTCCTGTTGCTTGCTTCTGAAACTTCGTTTCCAGCCTTCGTCGAACCCTACATTCAGCTCCTCGTATCTGGTGACTACGAACTTCGTTTGACGTGCTGAGTGTCTCACTGGAAAGCTGGATCAACTGCGAAGAGATTACATTAGAGCCTCGTCTGCGAATTCATTCGTTTGGGCCCTTGAAAACTTGGGTGCCCTTCTTCACCTGGGGCGCCCATTCTTCCCAGACTTAAACCATTTTTTATAATTTTCAACTTCAAGTTTGAAACCTTCATTCTGAACCTTCGTCTTTGATCTGAATTTGCTGGAAGACGACCAGTTGAATACGCTGACGAAGACAGGCATCGCGAAGCTGGGCGGAATCTGAAGAGATTGAGCATACTTTTGGATCATGACTGCTGAATTTACCCCTCCAAAAAGTTGGGCGCCCTTCTTCACCAGGGGCGCCCAAACTTACCAGACTTAGTCAATTTTTTGATCTTTTCCAAATTCTTCACGTTGACTTCAGTTTGGATAGCCCTGTTTGACACTGAATTCCGGATGACTGATTGATCTGATAACCGCACCGCTGAATCCACTACGAAGCTGACAGAAAAATGAGCAGGTTTGACTGGAGGCTAGAAACCCTAATTCTGACATATGATACCCTAAAAAGGTGGGCGCCTTTCTTCAACAGGGGCGCCCAAACTTGCCAGTGTTACAAAATTTTCATGAATTTTCAATTTTCTTTCTCGTTCTTCGTGCATGTTCATCATTTCATCTTTTGCTGAAAGTTTAAGTGTTGAAACTGACGCCTGGCAGTCGAACGACCTCCATTGATGACCTCGGAGCTCCAGATATGCTTCTGAAAAAGCAGAATAGACCCAGTAGGGCAAAACTGACCATTTTGAGATTCTGACTACACCAATCTGATGTGGGCGTGATTTGAACCCTAACGGACCACCTTTCTATTTTTAGAAAATTTTGCCAGTATCTATTTCGAAAGAAACCCAGAAAACGTTACTATTTCGAGAAAAATTTCTAAAAATAGTTTTCCTAAAATTTAGGGATGAAAAACTGAAATCTGGGTTTTGTTGTTTAAGCCATTCTAAGCAGACCCAGATCGTCAGATTTTGAAAATTTTACGTTTTAACCCCTCATGCAAGACGCGCACACCCAAATTTTGACCTTTTTTACTGATTTAACAGGACTTTTACTCATTTCTTCAAAATATCTAAGTGTAACAAAAATTTTAATTTTGGGGTACAACAGGGCACTTGTAAATACATGCCACACATGGGAGTACCCATGGTGGTTGATATCACGTTGAGGTGATAAGCTTCTCCCCACATATGGGTATAGCCATTGTGGGTGTCGTGTTGAGAGAGTCCATGACATTGTGCATCGGAAGTATTCCTCCCTAGCTAAGAGAGAGTGTTGATGTTGTAGCTACGGGCTACATACTTCCACCTTATTGTGAACAATAAATTCATATAGCCTAACGGCTATTCATTTATTGAGTTATTCAAAGTGAAGAGGCGCTTCACTTGGCAAAAATATTATTTTCTAATTGGGCCGACCTTCCTTGTAAATTCTCATCATTTATTGTAATTATATTTTTCATATCATGGCCGACCTTGTTCTTGAAGAGGTGCGACCTCTCCCACACTTTGTATTTATACAAGTTCATTTCCATCATTTTACCATCAAGCAAGTTCGATTCATTCCTTCCTTCAAGTGTGAATTTCATCAAGAGCAGGTCGAAGGTTTTCTAAGTGCAGATTTCAATATCAAGGAAGAGCAGATTATAATCTGTTATTGCACCTAGAGTTGGTGCTGAATATTGGCCTTGTAATTGGCCTCATTGTAAAGAGAATTGTTGCCATTATTTATATATATAAGAGAAATCTTTGTTGCTGGGTTTTTCTCCCTGAAGTGGAGGGTTTTCCCAGGGTATATGCTGTGTTATTGTGTCTAATTTTGAATTAAATTTCTGCCTTAATTATCTGATCTTAAAACTAGCAACTCTTTCTTGCATTTGACAATGAGATATTCTGCTCCAATAAGAAATAAATCATCAACATAAAGAACCAATATTAATGCCTCACCATCAACTACCTTGAAGTAAACATTGGAATTTGCATCATTCTTGGAGAATCCCAAGCTCATCAAGTATCGATCAATCCTTTCATACCAAGCACGAGGTGCCTGCTTAAGGCCATACAATGCCTTCTTCAATCTGCATACGTGAGACTCCTTCCCATGAACCACAAAACCATCTAGTTGCTCAATGTACACTTCTTGAATTACACCATTAAGAAATGCAGTCTTTACATCCATTTGATGTAGCTTCCAACCTTTAGCAGATGCAGTAGCTATAATAGTCCTGATTGATCTATATCGGGCAACAAGAGCAAACATCTCCTCATAATCTATTCCCTCCTTCTGAGAGAATCCTCTTGCCACAAATCTTGCTTTGTACTTCTCAATGCTCCCATCAACTGCATGCTTGATCTTGAAAAGCCACTTGGAAGACATAACTAATTTCCCTTCAAGTTTTGGTACAACATCCCAAACATCATTCTTGATAATAGATTGATATTCTTTTGTCATAGCATCTCTCCATACCTGCTGATTGGATGCCTCCTCAAAACTGGAAGGCTCAGACTCAATGATGTGACTCATCAATGCTACATAGCCTGGAAACTTCTACGGTCTCTTGCTTTCTTTAAATGTGCCTCGAGGAGCTGCATACTTCTATGCCTATTGAATAGTTTGTCTAGCCCATAGAGGTCTCTTTCGACCTATAGCAATGTCTCTCGAACCATCAATAGGTTCTATGGGATCAACTGGATCACTAGACTCTTCTGGTTTAGTAGACTCCCTCTAAATCTCTAGAGTAGGATCTGGAGAAATGTCCATATCTTGAGGTGTCTCTTGTTATTCACTGTCTATCTCCATGGAAGATCCTTTAGATCTTTTGAAGGCTACTTCCTCTTCGAAAGAGACATCCCTACTGATCTCAATTTGTTTCTGTCCTGGAATGTAGATCCAGTAGGCCTTTGAAGACTCACTGTAACCCACAAATATTCCTTTCTTGCCTAATGGTTCTAACTTAGATTTTTTATCCTTAGGCACATGAATATAAGCAGGACAACCAAAAATTCTTAAATGACTGACCTCAGGTTTCACACCTATGAAGGCTTCTTCAAGAGTCATGTTTTTCAATATTCGATGATGGCTTTGGTTCTGAACATACACTACAGTTCTGGAAGCTTCTGCCCAAAGGAAGGTTTGTAGATCTTGATCACGAATCATAGTTTTGGCTGCCTCAACTATGGATCTATTTTTTCTTTCTACAACTCCATTTTGCTGAGGATTGTAAGGAACACAAAACTCCCTCTTGATCCCTACCTCAATGCAAAAATTACGGAAACCTCCAGAAGTGTATTCTCCTCCATTATCCGATCTCAGAACCTTGATCCTTTTTCCGGGCATATTTTCAACTTGAGCCTTGAATTCTTTGAATCTATCAAGTACTTCTTCAAACTCCTTAGACTTCAAAAAGTAAATCCAAGTCTTTTGAGAATAGTCATCAATGAAAATCACATAATACCAAAAACCACTCAAAGATGCCACAGACATTGGACCACGCAAATCAGAATGAACAAGATCTAAAATTCATTTTGATCTACTTTCACTACTATGAAAAGGACCCTTAATATTCTTACCCAGTGCACATCCTCTGCAAATGCCATCGTGCTCCTAACTAAGCTTCAGGAGACCAGTAACAAATCTTCTCCATAGATGGAAGAGCTTTGAAGTGTAGGTGAGCAAGTCTCCTATGCCAAAGCTCACTCAAACTGGTAGAGTCATGCAACAATGCTTGAACTAGACGAATAGAGAGTCTGTATAGGCTCTCTTGACGGACACCAATCACACGAGTTGTTTTGATGCTAGAGTTCTTCGGCCAAGCAAGAACCTTTCCTTCAGAAAATGCAACTCGATACCCTTTGTCCTCCAATGCTGAAATTGATACAAGGTTTCTCTTGATTCCTAGTACAAACAAGACATCACTCAAATGAAGAGGGATGCCAGAATCTAGATGAAGAGAGGTGGCTCCAACACATTTCATTGAATAACAAGCATCATCTCCGATTATCGATTGCAAGTTGGTTTCTCTTTCTACCAAGTCTAAAAGATGCTTTCGATATCTTGTAATGTGTCGTCAAGCACAACTATCAATCAACCAAGTGCTACTATCAATTGGAACATTGCTTGAAAGAGCGGAGATGAATAGAAATCCTCCTGAGTTGTCTCTAGATTCCTTTTGAGGTGACACATCATCAACATCCGCAATAGAAGCATGTTGCTTTGGTCTTGTTATACAATCTCGTGCATAGTGACCATGTCACATCTGAAACATTGAATGTGAGAGAGATCCTTCTTCTTCTTTGGCTCGGGAGCAGAATCTGATTTTTTGTCTCTATTCCTCTTGAAATTGCCTTTTCTCCCTTCTGTTCCTTTCCTTCTGGAAGTTTGAGCAGCAAGGACATGATTGTCTTCATTATGAGAGCTTCGACCATTCCCTCTTGCTGCCAACCTGGATTCTTCTTGAATGCAATCAGCTCTAAGATGATCACACTTGGGCAATTTAGATCTTCCACTAATGCCTTGGATAAAGGGCTCCCAAGATTGAGGAAGACCATATAGTGCCAACATAACTAGATCTCTATCTTCAACTATATCTCCTATGGCATATAGCTGATCTTTCAACTCAGTAATCTTCATGAAGAAGGAGATGACTGAATCTCCTTTAGCCATTTTTATATGATGGAGCTATTGTCTCAAGACAAGAGCTCTGCCGGTGTTGTTGATCTCATACAAGCCTTGAAGAGTCTCGAACATGACTTTGGCTGTCTTCATCTTGGATATAATTGGCACAAGATGATCCTTCACGGAATCTATCAAGATCTTCCTAGCCTTAGTGCCATTCTTCTTCCATTGAGTTTTCTCAGCCTCATCGGATGGCTCAGCCATATCACTCTCCACGAAATCGAGATGATCATTCTCTTCCAATGCAATAAAAACTCTGAATTTCCAAGAGGTGAAGTTCAATGCACCATCAAGCCTATCTTCAACCTTCAATCCGTTCACCATTTTTGATGCTTAGATAGACTCCTTTAGATGCGAAGAAGAGGAGAATACTTTGCTGCTTAAACAAATCTGATCTTGATCTTGCTTAAACCTGCTCTGATACCATGTTAATTTTTAGATCAGAAATGAATTAAGTAGAGATAAAACAAATATGAACAATAGAACACAGCATATACCCTGGAAAAACCCTCCTTCTTGAGGGAGAAAAACCCAGCCAAGAATATATCACTTATATATTGAATGAAAGAGCAAAATTCCGCTTTACAACTTGACCAACACTAGGCCGATCTGATGCAATGATAATAGCACCTCTCTAGATGCAAATATACAAGCAATAATGAATATCGATCTCCTTGAAGCAAATATCAAACTGCTGAATGAATGCAAACTCCTACTTGAAGTATGCGAACTTTTCTTGAGAATTATAATTGATAATATAAGAATGAGCATCGCCTTCTATAAATACGAAATGAGATGGCGTTTCATCTAGGGTCGGTGTTAGTTTTTATGATCAAATGTAAAAGTAGAAATTTAATTCAAAATCAAACACAATAACACAACATATACCCTGGGAAAACCTCCACTTGAGGGAGAAAAACCCAGCAACAATATATCACTTATATATTGAATATCAACAATTTGTCTCCTTTACAAAGAGGCCGATATGAAGGCCAAGAAAGAGCACTATAACCAGATGCTAAACACAGCAATATTATGATGCTTCAGCCTTCAATCAATATATTGATCTGCTCTTCTTCTCCTTATTCGCACTTGATAATATCGAACTTATGTGAACAATGAACTGAATGAATGTGATGATCAAATGACCAATGATCGACTTGAATATATACAGAGAGAGAGAGAGAGAAGACGTGTCTCTTTAAGGCAAGAAGTCGGCCTCAAGAATAGATGAATATCACTCTTCAAAAGGTGGCAAATCACCAAGTCGGCCTCTTGTTGTACCCCAAAATTAAAATTTTTGTTACACTTAGATATTTTGAAGAAATGAGTAAAAGTCGTGTCAAATCAGTCAAAAAGGTCAAAATTTGGGTGTGCATGTCTCGCATGAGGGGTTAAAACGCAAAATTTTCAATTTTTGACGATCTGGGTCTGCTAAGAGCAGCTTAATCTACAAAACCCAGATCTCAGTTTTTCATCCCTAAATTTTAGGAAAACTGCTATTTTTAGAAATTTTGTAAAATTAGTAACGTTTTATGGGTTTTTCTGGGTTTCTCTCGAAACGGATACTGGCAAAATTTTCTAAAAATAGAAAGTTGGTCCGACAAGGTCCAAAATGATTTTGATTGGTTCAAAATGTGTTCGTATCAGGCTAGTGCAGTCAGAATCTAAAAATAATCGATTTTGCCCTACTGGGTCTATTCTGCTTTTTCAGAAGCATATCTGGAGCTCTGAGGTCATCAATGGAGGTCAGCCGGTTGCCAGGCATCAGATCCAACGTTCGAGGTATTCGACTGAAGATGAAGTGATGAACATGCACGAAGAACGAGAAAGAAAATTGAAAATTCATGAAAATTTTCTAACACTGGCAAGTTTGGGCGCCCCTGTTGAAGAAAGGCGCCCACCTTTTTAGGGCATCAGATGATAAATTAGGGTTTCAAACCTCCAGTCAAACTTACTCACTTTTCTGTCAGCTTCGCAGTGGATTCAGCAGCGCAGTCATCAGGCGATTTAGTCATCCGGAATCCAAAGCTGAACAGGGGAGATCCGCACTGGAGTCAGAACGAGGAAAGTTGAAAAGGTTGAAAATTTGACTAAGTGTTGAGAAAATGGGCGCCCCTGTTGAAGAAAGGCGCCCAAGCTTTCAGGAGGTGAAACGAGTGAACTTGCAGATAAGGCTCTAACGCGATTTCATCTCGGTTGATCCAGCTTTCCAATGAGGCATTCAGCACGTCAATCGGAGTTCGCAGTCACCAGATACGAAGAGCTAAAAGTGGGGTCCGACAAAGGCTGAGAACCAAAATTCAGAAGCAAACACAGAAAATCAAAAAAATAAAACTAACTCTGGTGAAAGTGGGCACCCCCAGTCAAGAAGGGCGCCCAAACTTTTGGAAGCCTTAAACTCACTTTTGGGCAAAGTTCATTCCAGAAGACCCCTCTTCATTCTTCGTCAGCTTCGCGATGAGTATAACATCCAGTCAATCCGACGCCCGGAGCTCCAGATCCGACGAGATCGTCTGTAGAAGAGGATTTAATGAAGAAATTTGAAGATCAGAAAAATGGCTATCTCTGGGAGAAATGGGCGCCCCTGGAAGGAAAAGGCTCCCATGAATTCGGAGGTCGAGATGAAGTCGTTCGCCAGAGATGCCTCCAGAACTTTTTTCTCAGTTTCAGTCAGGCTCCACCGTGAAACCTTCAGCTCGCCTGTCGAATCAATCTGTCAACGGGAAATCAGAGGCGAAGTAGCATGTCAAAATGAAGGAAAGTTGAAAATGTTAAAATTTTGGCTAACACTGGATAAAGTAGGCGCCCCTGGTGAAGAAGGGCGCCCAAATTCTCATGCCTTAGAGAATTTTTTGAGGTTTTCAAAATTTTCAAAATTTGCAAGTGGAGAATGGCGTCCAAGTTCAAGAAAGCTGAGTTTTAGGGTTTTGGAAATAAAAGCAAAGAAAGCAAAACCTAATCCAAAACCCTAAGTCTATTTAACATCATTCTTTCATGTATTTTTCATTATTTTTGCAGGTAGCATCCAGAGGAGAAAGTTGGAGCAGCAAGTTTGAAGAATTTTTTGTGATTCAAGAATCCATCCTTGCTGGTTTTACATCAGATTTTTCAGACCAGCAAGCATAAACCCTTGCTTTTTCAAGCTTTTTGTTCCAGAAGATCAAATTTTTCAAGCAGAAGACCAAGGCTTTCAATTTTTCTGTCATCTGGGTCTTTTTGCCTCAATCTTCTAAAGAATTTTTCAAGAACTTCATCAAGTTGCAGCAAGTGCTTTTATTTTGCATGACAGTGAAAACCTCAGTGCATTCAAATTTCAACCATCTGGGTCTTTTCCAATCAGTCTTCTGAAGAAAACCCATATCGCAGCTTTTTTTTTAAGAAAGTTCAAAATCTAGGGTTGGCTGCTTTTTTGATCAAACGTCAGGGTTTTGCAAATCCAATCAACTGGGTCCATTTCTAGTCTTGTTCTGAACAAAACCCAGATGCCAGCTTTTTTTAGGAAAATTGAAGAAATTAGGGTTTGCTGCTTTTTTAGGCAAAATTCAAAATTTTCAAAAACGGACGATCTGGGTTGTCTTGCATCGATATTCTGAACAAAACCCATATCTAAGAAAAATTTCTCAAAAATTTGTCCGTTGGAGCACAAAAATCAGCATTCTAAAAATAGAAATTGTTCAAGACTTGTCTGAACCAAGGCAAGTTTACAGTCATTCTTCGAGTTTTCCGAAATGGAGTACACTCCTAATGTTTTCAAGTCCAAATCAGTTCTCTTTCACAGTTATATCAAAACAGCTGAGACAGACTTGCATCATATCAAGCCGGTGTTCGATCTACATGCCTTGGAGAGAGCAGGCAACACTTCAATCAAGAACCTGGGACATTCTGGACTCCTCGCAGCAGCGTCAATTCCTATATCAGTTCAGAGCCTTGAGTTGTAATCGCTTACATTAAGCATTGCAACCCGGCTACTAGGGAGATCCAATCAGTTGACGGTAGATTGATTTGCAGTCTAAAGCCTGATATGGTCGAAAGGTGTTTTTCCATTCCCCCGTGGCCTGAAAGCGTAACTCTCTCAAAGGGTGAATGTGAAAGGATATGGAATATGCATAAAGATAAATATAGCAAGAAGATTGCACAGAGATGGATGAAAGAAAAACATAAAACATTGCCCAAGAAACGTCGGGCTTGAGGAGGTGCAAAATCAATTCCAGAGTGTTGTTCACAGTTGCAGTCTAGTTGGCGGAAGGATAGGCCATATTTCAGTGATGTCAACAAAGTTCGATAAAGCGGCCAATGAGGTCGAAGATTTCTGAGATCTATTGCAGATGCTGAAGATATTCTTGAAAAGCGGTGCTTTTGTTGATGGCATAGATGCACCGAACCGGGACACAATCTCTAACTTCCTAGCGGATGTGATCGAGCTTTAAAGCAGCTTTCTAGAAGCTTTCCCCACTTTCTTTCTATTCTTGGAATAATCCTTATCCATTCTTTGAGGATAGAAAGAAGATAAGATGTAATAGTTGGCGCGCTTTTTTCTACTTTCTAGGGTTTTATCTTTCTAGATTTAGTAATAAAGCTTGCTTGCTGAGCAAGCCCTAGATTGTGAAAGCAAGGAGATTTTAGGGTTCCCTACTCCTCTGCTTCTCTATAAATAAGAGTCTTTGCTCATTTAGTTTTTTTAACCGTGCTAGTGAGAACAAAAGCTGAGCCTATTGTGCCTTCTATTTGTTGCTCAAGTATTGTTCATTTGTGTTGTGATATTGTTGAGCCTCTTTAGCCAACAAGGAGTTAGTGAGATTGCTGTTTTCTATTGTGTTAAGAATAAGTTTGCAAGCCTCTTTAGCTGCAATTTCTTGTTCAAGGCATGTTAGAAGTGAGCTTTGTTTTGAGATTTGAGTAATAAAATCATGAGCCTCTTTTGCCTTGGTCCAAAATCTCAGATTTCGTTATCTATGTTCTACTTTTATGATCTTTATTTCAGCTTGCAGTGAAGTGTGTAGGTGTTCGTTGAAAGAGAGATTATTGAAGTATTTTTGTCAGAAAATCTACCTTGTTAATTTCTAACTTCTCTTGCTCTGCTATTACTTGAGAGGTTAGGAATGTCTTTAGTTTAAGTTAGTCGTAGTTGAACTTCTTATATCAGAAAATCTCAGCTGCGGCGTTTGTGTTTAAAAAACCTTGTGCTCTAAGCTGATCAAAAAGATAGGCAACTTAGTTTTAGTTTACTTTCTTTCAAACACCATCAGCAAGAGGGAGCTTCCCCTCCTAATTTGAAGAGCAGTTTATCTGTGCATAGCTGTCCGTTTTCAAATCCGCATTCCAGAGGTGCGAATTTAAATGCCAACACCTCTAATAAAATATTAAATATTATTTAACAAATGATGTGTCATTTCAAAAATCGCCTTCATAAAATTAAATAGCCGATAGGCTATAATATAATTTGTCTTCTTCATGCAATCTGGGATGGAAGATAATCCCGGCGCTGCCTTGAACATCAACACTCCCTCTCAGCTAGGGAGGATACTTCCAGCTGCATAAGACATATCACCTCATCGTGATGTCAACCACAATGGCTGCTCCCATATATGGAAAGAAGAAATATCACCTCATCGTGATATCAACCATCATGGCTACTCCCATGGATGGTAAATGTGCACAAGTGCTCATCACTCAACGTGATGTCGTCACCTCATTGTGACATTCACCATGGCTACTCCCAAAGGCTGAAAAAGCACAAGTACAAGAAAATCATCACAGACTCTCACGTGATGTTGTCATGGAGTCACACACATGACATCCACCATGGCTACTCCCAGAGGGTGGAAACAAGGACTTTCACCACAAATCTCTCTCAAAGGGAAATGCATTAACAAGGGCTTGCACCTCAAATCCCTCTCACAGAGAGAAATGCATTAAAGAAGATCACTGATACTGAGACACCTTCTCAGCTAGGACTTCATTCTCTACCATACCAAGCTTGTCTCGAAAGTACAGAAACTTTATCCTGGAGAGAGGCTTGGTGAGAATATCTGTCGTCTGCTCATCAATGCTAACATACTTCAACTGGATTGCTTTCCTCAATACCATATCTCGGATATAGTGGTATTTGATCTCAACATGTTTTGTTCTGTCATGAAACACTGGATTGACAGAAAGCTTCACACAGCTTTGATTATCACAATTAATGACAGTCGGGATTATTCAAACAATTGAGCTTCTGAAGCCACACTACTTCTCGAGCTGCCACACAAGCAGCAATATACTCGGCCTTTGTTGTACTCAGTGCCACTGAAGACTACTTCCTGCTACACCAGGATATCATCACAGACCCCAAACTGAAGCAACATCCAGAGGTGCTCTTCTGATCAGTAACACACCCTGCCCAATCAAAATCAGTATATTCATGCGGCTTCAAGTCCACACCAAAAGAATATCTCAAGCCATACCCAATTGTGCCACACAAGTATCTCAGGATATGCTTTGCTGCAACTAGATGTATTTGCCTTGGTTCACACATGAACTGACTAAGTGCACTCACTGCATAGCAAATATCTAGTCTAGTATTGACTAGATACATCAATGATCCAATCAACTACCTGTACATCGTGGGATCCACCAGATCTGAACTAGTTGTAGCTTCCTTAAGCTTATGCAAGTTGGTCTCCATAGGTATAGACATGGGTTTGCAATCCATCATACCAAATCTCTTCAGAGTATCAATGGTATACTTCCCTTGACTTAGAATGATCTCATCAGGCTTTTGCCATACTTCTAAACCAAGGAAGTAGTGCATGAGACCAAGATCCTTCATTTCAAATTCAGAAGCTAACTCCTTGAATTTGATAATGAGGTGATCTTCTCCAGTAAGAATTAAATCATCAACATAGAGAACCAAGATTAATGCTTTGCCATCAATTACCTTGAAGTAAAGGTTTGAATCAGCATCATTCTTGGAGAAACCCAAGCTCATCAAGTATCGATGAATTCTTTCGTACCAAGCACGAGGAGCCTACTTAAGGCCGTACAAATCCTTCTGCAACCTGCAAACATGAGACTCCTTCCCATGAACCTCAAAGCCATCAGGTTGCTCAATATATACCTCTTCCTCAATTACACCATTCAGAAATGAAGTCTTCACGTCCATCTAGTGAATCTTCCATCCTTTAGATGTTGCAATAGCAATGATGGTCCTGATTGAAGTATAACGAGCAACTGGAGCAAAGGTTTCCTCATAGTCAACTCCCTCTTTTTGAGAGAATCCTCTAGCCACGAACCTAACCTTGTACTTCTCAATGCTCCCATCAACCACATGCTTGATTTTGAAGAGCCACTTAGAAGAAACAACAGATTTTCCTTCAGGTCTATGTATGATGTCCCAAACATCATTCTTGAGAATGGATTGATACTCTTCAAACATAGCATCTCTCCAACCTTGCTGACTAGTAGCTTCCTCAACACTAAAAGGCTAGGATTCGATGATTTGACTCATCAATGCAACATAGCTGGAAAACTTATGAGGTCTCTTGCTTTCTCTGAATGTTCCTTTTGGGGCTGCAAACCTTTCTGCCTCTTGCATTGTTTGCCTGGCCCAAAGAGGTTTTTTTCTTCCAATCACAATATCTGTAGGCCCATCAATAGGTTCCAAGGGCTCAACTGGATCATCATCTTCTTTAGGATTAGTAGCCTCCCTCTGAATCTCAGGAGCATGGTCAACTTCCATATCCTGAGGAGACTCTTGGTCTTCATTGTCTATCTCCATATGAGTGGCCTTAGATCTCTTCAATGCAACATTTTCTTTAAATGTAACATCCCTACTGATCTCAATCAACTTTTGGCCTAGAATGTACACTCTGTAAGCTTTTGAAGATTCACTATAGCCTACAAATATCCCCTTTTTGCCAAAAGGTTCCAACTTTGTCCTTTTATCTTTCGGAACATGAACATACACTGGACAACCAAAGATCCTCAAGTGACTTACTTTTGGCTTCACCCCTCTGAATGCTTCTTCGGGAATCATGTTCTCCAAAATTCGGTGAGGGCTTCTATTCTGAACATAAACAGCTGTCCTAGATGCTTCAGCCCAAAGGAAGGTTTGCAGATCTTGGTCTTGAATCATGGCTTTGGCTGCTTCTAGAATAGATCTGTTCTTCCTTTCAACAACACCGTTCTGTTGAGGATTGTAAGGGACACAGAACTCCCTCTTAATCCCTGCTTCAACGCAAAAGTTATGGAAGCAACCAGAAATGTACTCTCCTTCGTTGTTTGATCTTAGAACTTTGATCCTCTTCCCGGACAAGTTCTCTACCTGAGTTTTAAATTCTTTGAACCTCTCTAATACTTCCTCAAATTCTTTAGATTTCAAGAAATAAATCCAAGTCTTTCTAGAGTAGTCATCAATAAAAATAATGTAATACAAGAAACCACTCAAAGAAGCAACAAAAATTGGACCACATAAATCAGAATGAATAAGATCTAGAATACATTTAGATCTACTTTCACTACTATGAAATGGACCTTTAGTATTCTTACCCAGTGCACAACCTCTGCAAGTGCCTTCATGCCCCTGGTTGAGTTTCGGAAGGCCCGTAACCATCTTCTCCAAGGTAGGTAGTGCTCAAAAGTGAAGGTGAGCCAATCTTCTATGCCAAAGTTCACATGAACTTGATGAATCATGCAATAAAGCCTGAAGTGGACGGGTGAAAAGTCTGTAGAGGCTCTCATGTCGAACTCCAATCACCCGAGCAATCTTGATATTTGAGTTCTTTGGCCATGCAAGAACTTTACCTTCTAAAAAAGCAACTTGGTACCCCTTGTCCTCCAAGGCTGAGATAGAGACAAGGTTTCGCTTGATACCCAAAACAAATAGAACATCACTCAACTGCAAGGAAATGTCGGAATCCAAGTGAAGAGAGGAGGTCCCAACTCCTTTCACAGAATAACTAGCATCATCTCCAATAATTACTTGAACACTAGAATCTCTCTCTACCAAATCAGTTAGATGCTCTCTAAATCCGGTGATGTGGCTAGAAGCACCACTATCAATCAACCAAGTATTGTTGTCGGTAGGCACATTGCTTGAAAGAGCATAATAGAATAGGAAACCACCTGAATCCTTTTGCGGAGAGATCTCACCAACATCTGCAATGGAAGCCTACTGCTTAGGCCTGGTTGGACAATCCTTTGCATAGTGACCATACTTGTCACATCTAAAACATTGAACGCGGGAGAGGTCCTTCTTCTTCTTGAATGCAGGAGCACCATCAGCTCCTTTATCTCTATTCCTCTTGAAATATCCTTTCTTTCCATCTTTCCCTTTCTTTTTCGAGGATTGAGTGGCAAGAACATGAATGTTTTCATTAGTAGAGCTTTGACCAATACCTCTCGTAGCCAACCTAGACTCTTCTTGAATACAATCTGCTCTCAATCGATCAAACTTAGGAAGTTTTGATCTCGCGCTGATGCCTTGCATGTATGACTCCCAAGATGAAGGAAGACCATTAAGAGCCAACATGGTCAAATCCTTGTCATCAACAATATGCCCAATTGTAGAGAGTTGATCTCTCAACTCGGTGATCTTCATGAAGTATAAGATGACGGATTCTCCTTTCGCCATCTTGACACGATGAAGTTGTTGCTTTAATGCAAGAGCACGACTTGTGTTGTTGATCTCATACATCTCCTCCAAAGTCTTGAACATGTCTCTTGCAATTTTCAACTTGGAGATGATTGGCACAATGTGGTCTTTCACGGAATCAACCAACATCTTTTTCGCCTTATTATCTTTCTTCTTCCATTGAGACTTCTCATCCTCATCAGTAGGCTCGGGGACTTTGCTCTCCACGAATTCAACTAACTCATTTTCTTCCAAGGCGAGCATGACTCTGAATCTCCAAGATGTGAAATTAGTTGCTCCCTCAAGTCTATCTTCAATCGTTAGTCCGTTCACCATCTTGATGATAAAATAGATGTGATCAAAGATGAAAATGAGAATGAAGGATATCACTACTTGACTAAATCTGATCAAGATCTTCCTTATACCTGCTCTGATACCATGTTAGTTTTTATGATCAGATGTAAAAGCGGAAATTTAATTCAAAATCAGACACAATAACACAGCATCTACCCTGGGAAAACCCTCCACTTGAGGGAGAAAAACCCAGCAACAATATATCACTTATATATTGAATATCAACAATTTGTCTCCTTTACAAAGAGGCCGATATGAAGGCCAAGAAAGAGCACTATAACCAGATGCTAAACACAGCAATATTATGATGCTTCAGCCTTCAATCAATATATCGATCTGCTCTTCTTCTCCTTATTCGCACTTGATAATATCGAACTTATGTGAACAATGAACTGAATGAATGTGATGATCAAATGACCAATGATCGACTTGAATATATACAAGAGAGAGAGAGAGAGAAGACGTGTCTCTTCAAGGCAAGAAGTCGGCCTCAAGAATAGATGAATATGACTCTTCAAAATGTGGCAAATCACCAAGTCGGCCTCTAATAAAATATTAAATATTATTTAACAAATGACGTGTCATTTCAAAAATCACCTTCATCAAATTAAATAGCCAATAGGCTATAATTTAATTTGTCTTCTTCATGCAATCTGGGCTGGAAGATAATCCCGACGCTGCCTTGAACATCAACAGTCGGCTCCTCCTATCAAACAAGGCATCCTTTTGTTTGGTCATCCTCAATAAAAAATAAATATAAATTATTATTTGAAATAAGACGTCTCTTGAGTCGGCCTCATTCAATTATTTATTTAATTATTTTGAAGTTTAGGGAGAAAGAGAACTCCCGCCGCTATAACATCAACATTATCTACTTTCTACCCACAGGGAACTTAATCTTAACCACATGATAGCTATTTTGATGGGCACTTCCATGATGTACATCTCCATGTAAGGAATGCATATTTATGAAAATGAAATGTTACTTTATTGGCATGTAACATAAAAGAGCACATCAAAGATTGTGAATGTTATTGTATAAAAACAATTTCTCTAACAAGGAAAGCATTATATCTTTGTAGATAACCTTAGTAACATGAAATTATGGAATTGGGTTTACTGGGTGGCACTTCTTGTGTTGGGTTAAGTAACTGGAGCTTGTAATGTCCCCTTTCCCTTAATTCAGCCTACAGTATCACACAAGCCCATTCCTTTAATTTCCCCATGGGCAGGAGGAAAAAGTCTCTTTAAATTGGAGTGTTACAGTTTGGGAAAATTGGCAAATAACAAAATAATAATCTTTAATGACATTATAATATTATATGTTTGATTTTGTCAGTTTCTGACAGTGCAGTATGGGAGTTACAAAATGGCTTTATGAAGAGGGTGGTTATGCCGTTAGAGTAGGGCTGCTAAGTGTGGGTCAGCATCTAGTCATTATTTATGAACTATGAAGTATACTTTGTGCAATGCAATGTAATCAGCGATATGAATATAAAGAATAAAAATCTATATTTGACAATTCATGGGGTAAACTCTCAATGTTATTTGCTCTCTAATCTCTATGTTATGGAAATGCCTTTAAATTTCAAAAACAAGTTTTTGTCCCTCTTTCTACATTATTTTTTATATCCGATTTTTTCCCGATTAAATTCCTATTTTTCAAAAAATCTTATACTTTTGGTTTGCCGAGTTTTCCCCAAAAAGATTTTTGCTGCTATCACTGTGTGTATGCCAAAATATCTCTTCACTGATAGAAAACACAAGTCAGACCCAATTCATGTTATCATTTGTATACCCGACATGGCAGCAAGAATGTTTTTTGTTAGTGTATATAGCACAATTTTAAGTGCCAAACAAGTAATTCAACCCCACAAAGTAAAAGATGAGGATAAAAATAGTAAAGAGCAAGAGCAGTAAGATCTGTAAAAGCCACAAAAGCTTAACAAATAATTTAAGAAGTGGCATATAGATTTCCTAAAATTGATCAATTAAATTTTGAAGCTAAGGAGATACAAATTAATAAAAGATTATAACAGAGGTATGTTAAATATTGTACATATATTATAAAATCTTTGGAAGAAGATCTTAAACAGCAATATTTTGTAGATGGCCTGCAGAAAGAAAGTCTTGAGTATTGTGCCAACACCAAAGTACCATAAATTCCAGAGAATGTTGGATGTAGAACAACAGTATTTAGAAAATCATGATGATATAAAAGAAGAGTCCAAATTAGAAGAGATCTTAGAATATCTTTAAAAAGATTGGAATAAAGTGAACACAGAAAAGACAGGAATTTGGCATCTAAGTATCATACAGAGAGGCATAGAGAGAACGAACGTGCACTAAAATATTGTATTATCTGCAGTGTTAAGATGCACAACACCATAGAATGTCCATCTAATATGCAAAAAAAACCAAAAGAAGATATGCATTGCATGATGACACGGCAGTTGCCATGAAATTGAAGATTATGGAACCAAAGAAATCAAAGATCAACTAGCAAGAGTAGTTGTACTAATCATTTTCAAGAATAACACAATGGGAGGTTAGACGGGCATATCTGCCATACAATGTACAAAATGTAATAAATGGGGATACTTTGCAAAAAAAAATATCGCAATGCCCCAACTCAGTTATAAAGTTATCCATGGAGTGTAGTCCAATTGACCATGAGGATGATGAATGCCCCAAAATGACAATCTGTGAAGATGGTGGAAATTGAGAACAATCACAAAACAAATGGTTATAGGTGGTAAGCAAGAGAAGCCAAAATGCAGGAATTGCATCAAAGACCAATAGAAAAACCATAGAAGATAACAAAAATAAAAAATTCCAACAGCTATAATGGCACTCATTTCAATATAGCCAATTCAAACTAAAAGATCAGCTTTAGCTTCAACAAGCATCGAGTTTATATATTTTCTATGTTCACTCATTTCAGAGACAGCATGAACAGCAAAACCCTCACAAACAAACCAGATGCCCATTTTTACACTTTTCTTAAGTTTAAACCTTTCTTCTTGGAGGATGGTTATTTTGACATCTGTTCTCCAAAAGTCCCCTTTCTAGAAACAGTGTTGATTTCTACAATAATGAATCTCCTTAGTAAATTTATTCTAATCTTAAGTTTAAACCTTTCTTCTTGGAGGATGGTTATTTTGACATCTGTTCTCCAAAAATCCCCTTTCTAGAAACAGTGTTGATTTCTACAATAATGAATCTCCTTAGTAAATTTATTCTAAATGTTAACAGGATAGTTTAGGTGACAATAAGAAAAATTCATTTTGATTTTTAATTTTTTTCTTACCATTTTCCCTTATATTTATGTACAAGAATCTTCACTAAAGGAATATGAATAATTCAACAAATTGTTCAACTAACCTCCAATTGCTGCCGAATTTTATCCTGATTTTTCAAAATAAAATGCACAGGAATAAATAATGAAAGGAATATCACCCATCCTGCTGCCAAGAGCACAACCCTGCACATTTAGAACTTTGTAAGAGTAAAAATAATACCAAGAAACAAATGATTCAAAATTCAATCCTTCAAATCAATAATTGAATGGAAAATATATTATTCTATGTAGAAATCTAATAGAAACATTTGTTAAGAAAATTCAAAATAACAATAGAATGAACCTAGAATAGAATTTTTTTTGCAAATGAGGCTTCACTTACCAATCGTTGACAATAAGCAAATTATTGACAGTAACAGCACAGATCTCCAAATGCAACAGTAAAACATTAAATAATTGTCTCAGAAGATCACATAGTTTGAGGAAGTAATTTAGTAGAAAAAGATTGTTACATCCCGATTGTATAGCTACTAGGCTATTAGAGTTGAATAAGGATTATGTGTTTGTAAAGACAATTTTATGAATAAATAAAGATGTGAATCACCTTGTTATCAATATGAGTTTTATACATTAATGATCGTCTCATTCTTATGTTGTTCTTTTGATGTTAATCATGGTGAAAAACGTGCATAATGAGATTTATATGTGATGTTTTATATCTTGTGAAATTTATATGTATTGCTAATTTTGTGAGCAATTGACTGCCGTGAGTTTACAATTGTGAATTCAGGAATGAGGATCAAATCCTCCAGACAGAGGGGAAATATCACTTGGGAGAGGGGTATTGATCGTTTAACCGGTAAAGTTAATCAGTTGAGCATGCACACACATTGTGAACGGTACATAGGGAAACAGGTCAGATAAGTTAGTCTAGAAAAGTCATCCATAGGCTTAGGAGTTTGATTTACTTCCTTATGCTTTATATGATGTGATTGATTAAATGTCAGTCTGACTATACTATGACTCCCTGTGAATGAACGAAGTAGAAGGTATGTGATAAAGGTCGAATGGGTACGTATACACATGTATACACTGTGTACACATATCTAAATGTATAGACATATCAATACATACGTACGTTAAGCAAATGGATATGCTCGTACATATGTATCGACATGTATATACGCATACATATGTATATACATGAAGTATATGTGGATATGTTTACACGTACACATTCCGCCTAATATCTTTGATATAAATAATGTTCAAGTATTATTATCTAGAAGATTTAAATATATATATATGTATAATTATATATATTAATAAAGTGATTATTAATATATATATCAATACATAAAGGATGTGTAAATAATAATATATTTATATATTTTATAAATTAAATGTGTTAATATTAAAATTAATATATTTTTATATATAAATACGTTTATATATAAAGAAATATTAATGTTTAATATAATACATTTATAAATAAAATATGCAAATATAAATAATTTAAATTTAAATAATGGAAAATAATTTCAATGTTTAAAAGAATAAGCATTATTCTTTGAAGGATGAAATCGCAATATATATATTGTGGAAGTTTAAATTTGAAAAGGTAGCCGCATGAATTATTTAACATTTTAAAATACATTTAAAAAGAAGCGAACTTCACTAAAGAAATTTTTGAAAAGTTTAAACTTTAGAAAAAAACGAATGGAAAACAAATATGGACATTCCCGTGAAAATGCGGAAGCTCCTGCGCAACAGAAAATGCAGGGAGAAGTATTCAAACTGAAAAACAGGAAGATGGCAACGAATTTCTGTGCTGTAGCGAGTGGAGTCTTGACCTAAAACGCAGCAATTAAAACCATTTTGAATTCATGCGACTGGCAAAAACGATTTCCTGTAGGTGGCGTTTTTGTTTGCTAAGTTGAAAAATTCTTCAACTGCTGGCTCCATGAGGTCGAATCATCCTTAAAAATCATGACTAAGGGTTTGATAATATGACAAGTGACGATTTGACCAGGTAAACATGTCAATCTATCAATTTACATGCCCAGAAATGGGGAATTTGTTGTTATTACGGCTTATAAATACTTCTCTATTCTCCATTCGAATGACACTCTTTGTTTTCTCAACTTTGGCGTTTTTAGAGAGTTCTTATTTTGTGATTGTGAGCTTCTGCTGTGAGTTTGTGCTACTGTTTGCATCATAGTATTTTTAATAAAAGAATTAGAGTATTCTTCAGCTGTAATTCTTGACTGTGAAGAATTGATTAGCAAATTTTCCAGTGAAGAGTTTCTGTTTTGAGAAAGTATTTTGGAAAGAGTCTTCTACTTAGGGAAAGAGGGAAAACTTCATTATGTCATCATAAAGTGAAGGCTGCTGTCAGAAGTGCATTGAAAAGGAGCTTAAAAGTATATACAGGCATGTATCTTATTTGGGATTTATAGCTTAAGCAGTTTTCTTATTGTTTTAAAGTTGCTGTTTGCATTTGATATGAAATAAGTAAACTATCCTTAACTATCAAGTTTTGTTTGATAGACTGTTAATGCAAAATGAATTAAGGGATTTCATTTTAATGTAAAGGGTAGAAATTTAGGAAATGACAATGTAGCTAAAAGGGAAAGCTTATTTGATGGATTAAGGTAAAAAGGAATTGGGGTTTTAAAAGAAGGGATTCAATTTGATTAAAGGGTTTAAAATCAATTTAGCTTTAAATGCATTGTGCTAAAAAGATTGTCTCTTGTGTGTGTGATGATTGTTTTATAGTGCTGAAAGTTTATGCATTTAATTGAAGTTACAAAATTGTATGATCTCCGTATATGGAGAGTACGTAGAATAAGTATTAACTTCTAGGGACGAAATGACATCAAAACTAAGTGAAATCCTAGCTTGTGTTATTAGGTTAACATTAGGAAGCTTCGCTCCTAGGATAAAGATTTCCAGAAACAAGAGATAGAATAGTAAACACTTGTTTAAAGACTCATTTCCAGTAAACTGTTTGAGGTAGGAAGTCTGGGGTAAACTGAACCCATTGAAGGACATGGCCTACGCATAGAGTAAGGTAGCCCAAAGGCAAATCGGCCCTAAGTAGTGTAAGTGATAGATGACTTACTCAGTCGTTTACTGAACCAAAATACTATGGCCATAGTAATGTAATGTACCTACATCCTCTTAGTTTAGGAAGATGATTACATTGTCAGTTCACAGTGATCCAAAACGTACATACTAGGTTGGGATTGTAAGATACAAGAATCTAGTAATGTAGGACACGACACTATGCTCAGTTGGTTAACGGAATCGGTCACTCAACCAATCTCTTCGACGAAGGGAGGGCCATTCATTGAAAAATGAATGTGCGGGGGACCGCATTATTAGTCCGTGGTTGGCGGAAAAGCACCCGAGTGATGTTTCTCCTCCACAACCTGACAACCGAAGAACCAAGATTTGAAAGGGAAGAACCTAGACCGTCTTACTTCTATTTGTGCAAAAGCTGTTAAAGCTATGTATGTATTTCTTATACTTTCATACTCTGTTATTCATTTGAAATAGTTAAAGTTATTTAATTGAGAAAAGCTTTGAAATCATATTTATATGTTGTACTTTATTTTGAAAAGAAAAGAAAAATTTTGTTACTATGTTATTTACTCGTTTACTTTGGTTAAAAGTTATAAAAATTAGAAATTTTTATTTTACGTAGATGTCGGATTGTTACAAAGATAATGCACCATCTTCGGCCATAATCCATTAACTTATTTCTTATTACCATATAGGTAATGGTCATGCTTGACCATAACCATTAATAACTTAATTATATGCAATGTCTGTGCTTGGTTGTGATAATTGTTAATAGTCACGATTTAGTTGATGGTCACGAGTTGGTAGTTATCACTTAGAAGCTAGTTAGGAGGCAGATAACAATTGATGAAGAACACTATGTAAGGCCCCAGATGTTGGTACCTTATTTGACTACTTGGTTTTGGATTTGGATTATGATACTTTATTATTCATGATGTTTCGTATTTCCATTGAGGTATCCAACAATGTATTATGGGATGCATATGTCATGGCTTTGTATGTTTAAACTCTAGCACTGTTGTTGCTTTACTGCTTTCACTATATATATTTACATGTTGATTTGTGATTATAGATTTATGAGATGCCTTATGATTAAATGTGATTTAGTTCTGTTCCAGTTTGATATTATATTGCTTTATTCGATTATATCACGTTGGATGTTTTATGTTGTGATTTGGCTATGCCTGTATGGTGCAGATACACCTAATGTTTTAACTGAGTGTGCAGGCATAGGTTTTCCCCATCAGTGGTTATTTGGAGACTATTTGACTTGGGTCAATATTTTGGCTGGTTTTTCCCATCTCACCCAATTCGAGTTATGAGATGAATCTTTTTTCAACCATGTGAAACCAAGATCCGAATTGATGTCAATTCTAAACCTTTGTGTTGTGATTAAATCCATAAAGTGTGATTACTTAGTGTGTGTTTAGTTAGTAACTTTGTGTGGTTAATTTGTGGTTGCTTGCATTTAATTGGTTTTGAAATACTTAATTTGTTTGTGGAACAGACATGATGCTTAAGTTAAAAGAATATATTTATGTTATTGCATGTTGAAAATAGATTTAAAGAGTTTAATAGATTAATTTAAATAGTATGAATTAAATTATTTGAAATGAAAATACCTTAAACATAAGCTATTTAAACGCTATTAGTAAAAAGATATTAAGTCATTTTGTTATTTGAAATGAAAATAACTTAAGTGAAATAACTAAATGCAAATCCTAGTTTGAAATTGCTAGTTGTTGAAATGTTATTAGTAAAAAGATATTAAGAATCATTAACTCTCTCTCTCTCTCTCTCTCTCCCCTCTATTGTGAGCTCTACACCTTCAGAAAAAGACTGCTTTGAGGACTGCTTGGATCTCATATGGCCTTATTCCATAGGTTTTTCTTTAAAAAGAAAATTGTAGTTTAGCTTGTGTAAATTCAAACTTGTAGGTCTTCATTTTTGAATTTTACAAAATAGTGAAGTAACCTTCACAAACTTTTCTCAATACCATATGTGATGTGAAAAGTGTGATGTTGTTCTCCTTATGCTCAAAAGGTTAATTCTCATTTTCTTGAAATTGAAGAATTTTGAAGTATTCATAATGGGTGAATTAAGATTTTGCTTGTTTTTTGAAGTTTCGAAATTATGAAAATCCAAAACTAGACCATGTTTGATTGTTGTGTTTTGTGGGATGATAAATCTCCTCGTGGAAATAAAATTATCTTTTGGATATAAGCGTTATGGTTTTCCCACCTCATTTTTTGTGCCTTTGGCTAGTAGGAAAGTGACCTAGAATAGGAAGTGGAGTGGCCTCTTATTGTCCATCTAACATTGTCACCATTAAACGAGGACTACAAGAGTAGTAAGAAAAGTATAAAGAATAAAATGAATGAGATTAAACAATTATAAACTTAACAAATATTTAATCTAGTCTAGTACCGAACATATGGAACAAGTAAGGCTTTAGCACAATCCTATGTAGTTGTTAAAAGCCAATCTTTAGCACAATTCTATGTGCTTGTTGAAAGTCAATGAGAACCTCCTATTTTAGATAGGGGCACACTCCTCATCTTCATGTGATTATAGGGCCACTGTGATGACACACCATTGTCCTAGTTCTAGTAGTTCTACATTCTTGTTCCATCAGGTTTTGTATTGGACTAATAATAGTACATCCCATGCTTCTACATAAATTGGTGTTGGTAGAACCCTCATGTATACTTTGCTTGTCATGTTTCTATGTGTTGTGATTGATTCGTGTGTGTGTTCAACCACTTGTTTGGAGTGAGTGTTGTTGGACTACCCAATTGGTGGCCTCCTAGTACTAAGGGGTGGGCCTCAAGGTCTCACATGGTTGGGTGGTGTTGATCACTGTTGTACCCAAACCAAATTTTTTTGCTTCATCAAGGCATTTTGCATAAAATAGTCTAAAACTTGCTAAATGATGTAAAATACAATTTTGGGCAATATCAAGCATGGAGTTTTTGTCAATATTTTGTCAGTCAAAGTCAGTTTTATTGATCAAAACCTGAATCAAAGACTCAGAATGGAGCTTTTCACGATGGACGAGCATCTCACGACAGCATTTCACGTTGCACATGGTCATTTCAGTGATCGAGATGATGATTTTAGTGGTTAAATTATGAAGATTTTTCAGAGAAAAGCAAAAAAGCGCACCTGTAGCCCAGGGGCGCCCTTCTTAAAGGGGGGGTAGATCTTGGTACTTCTGGAAGCTCATGCACTCAATCTCTTCACGACTAGTCTACTTATCCGACGAGCTATCAAACGCAGTCATCCGAGTCTCAGAGCTCCGGCAGCCAACGTCTAAAGATGAGCTTATAATGGAGATTTCACGTTCCAGAGCTTCTTCATTGCATTTCCAGCGCAACTATAGCTCAGGGGCGCTGGTTAAAATGGCCCTTAAGATGGAAAAATTTGCAGACGAAGTCTTCCTGACATCAGTACTACTCTAGTCCAGCTTCGCATTGCATCATCCTGCCTGTCGATCCGACGTTCCAGGTGATCGTGGCAGAGGTTCTACCAAGCACGTAATTTCACGGGCGGACCAACATAAAATTTGCATTGTATTTCTACAATCCAGAGGCGCCTAGCCTTTAAGCCTGTCAGATGAGGTCGTTCGCGTTCGAAGTCTTCACGAGACTTGAGCGTGATTACTTTATCTATTCAACGAGCCTAGCCGTCGGCCTTCGGGATTTGGCAAACGCTCGTACGTGCGAGGTCTTTGGCGAAATGCTGAAAAGTGAAGACATCCGGAAAATGGCCAAGTATGGAGCGTATATTTTAAATAAAATACGCACTTGTAGATTTTTCGAGGTCTATAGGAACAGTTTTCTTGCTTCGTTCACTTCTAGAGACGTCATCAGTTTGGAGCAATGCTTTGAACATTCGATGGCTTGAAGAAATGGTTAAGTCCGGTACCGAAATGAATTTAATCAACCTAATTTTTCGTGGTGTTAAATGATGGATTTTGCAAGAGTGTTGACATTTCTTCCTTGTTCAAGAGGCTTTTCCATGAATTCTCCACAAGATCTCTGGCCAATTCGATGCTACCATAACTTGCAATAAAACAATAAAAATTATGGATGGGGAGAATCGGTGAAGTTAACGGTGAATCGAACCATTCGAATTGTCAACTGAAGTTAAATAATATTTAATATTTATTTTGCATATTTTGGCATTAAAATGGCGAATCTCTAAAATTGATGCCTTTGCAAATTGCATGATGAATATTAATTTATTATTATTTATTTCCGGACTCAGTGTCAGTATCAGTGTAACTGAAAGGGGTCCAATCAAAAGCCTTCTATTTTCAGCTGAGGTTTTAAATCTTGCAGTCATAAGTTGGTGCGAATTTTATCTTATTTAAGCATGGCGCCTTCATTTATTATTCACCAAGCTTCAAGAGAAATTCGTATTTTTAAAGAGAAATCCATATTTTCAAACAAAATTCGTTTTTCTTCAAGGCAAAGGCGTGTTTTTAAAGAAAAATTCGTATTTCTTCAAGGCAAAGGCGTATCTTCAAGGCAAATTTGTATTTCTCAAGCAAAGGGCGAATTTTCAAAGCAAAGGCAAATTCTTCATCCACTTTCAGGGGCGATTTCTTCAAACTCATTCTTTTGCAAGTTAAAAGTTCACTTTTTCAGCAATTTGAAGAATTCAAGGGCGATTTTTGAAGAAGAGCATACAAAAAACGTCTTTTTCCTCCTTGTTTCTCAAATTTCTCTCAAAATCCAATTCGCATGTTCCTGAAGTTGGCAAATTTGATAAGTTTGATCATCTGGATCATTTCAGTGTAGCTTCCTCGAATTAAAATCGTGCATTTGATTTTTCAGGAATTTTTAACTTTAGAACATTCGTTCTCGAGTTTCTAATTTTCTTAACTGAAAACTCTTTGCATGGTCGAGTAGAAGTTAGATTTTCGCATTTCTGATGTTCTGGGTTGTCTTAGAATCTTTTTCTGGACAAAACTCATATCTCATATTTTTTCGTGAAAATAACTCTTCAAAAGGCTATTTTTAGCTTTCCAGAAATCTTGTCAGAATATAGCCGTGTTCACAGTCAACAGGCGAGTTTTTCATAGTGCAGTTCACGTAGACTGAATTCAAGACCAAATCGGTCTTAATTCATGATTTTGTCGGAAAAGCTGAGACCGATTTGTATCAAGTGCATTCAGAGGGTTGACAGGCGTAATCACTCAAGTCCACATAGTTGCATGCCTCATATGGCCGATTGTCTTCCGAAGCCGATTTAGAGGGTTGATACTGTTGGAATTTTGTGTGTACAGCAAGTTCATTTGCATTTCTCACAACCAGAGTATTCACGGTCAAACTTCGCAGTTTTGTCATGCAACACTCTACCATAGAGAAAAGTGTGAAAAGCGTCAAGCTATAGAAGAAACAGTGGCCATCACTTCAGTTACGGAGCCGCCAAAGTTATAAGTTAGTGAAATGCTAGTTTGATTGTGCAAAGATTGCCAAGATTGCTCAAGTTGCTGACATTTAGATGCTGATGCAGTTGACAGCCTCGTTGAGGGATTGATTGTTCGAGATCACGATCAGTAGACTTCAGTTCCTACCTCTCAGAATAGACATTTTACACAGGAGTTAAACTTGGCGTTACTTTCTCAAGTTAACTCGCTGTCTCATCTCATGCATATCTATTCTGAGATCAGCTTTATTTACTTGGAGTTTTATTTAGGGTTTTCCGTTAACTGATGGTAGTGTTCCAATTAACATGCTTTCAATAAGGACGTGCATGCTTGCACAATTGTCCATTTTTAGATTAGATTTCGGTTAACTGATGGTAGTTTTCCAGTTAACTGTATAGTTTGCTTTATTAGGGTTTAGCAATAAATCTTGCATGCATTGCAAGACATAGTTGACTCAAGGTGATTTTAGGGTTCCCTACACCTTTCGATGTCTATAAATAAGAGCTTTTGCTCATTTGTACATAACTTTTGCACGAGAGAGAAATATATGCTGTGCCTACCTTGCCTGTAATATTGCTCATTTTGTATCTGTTCATGAGTATTTACTATTGTGATGAATTGTTATGCCACATAGGGTTTCATGCAATTATGATGGTGAATGCTTGCCTTAGTTAGATATAGTGGCTAGTTGATCGTAGATTGTATGCGTGTCTCGCCAATGCAATTTATTATCCTAGTTGGCTATCCTTCATGTTATGTGTTCAATAAACTCGTTCAGATTGAGCTGATAGATTTGCCACCTTGCCTTCAAGTTGAGAATCTGTTCTTGGTTATCGTATGATGTGTGTGAATAATAAACTTATTCAGATTGAGCCGATAGATGTGCCACCTTGCCTTCAAGCTGAGAATTGTACTTAGTTTATCGTGTATTGTTGTTTCCAATAAGCCTATTCAGACAAGCAGATAGTTGTGCCACCTTGCCTTCATGTTGTGAGTCTGTACCCGGCTTATCATTCGATAATCATCCCTGCTCCATTTCCTCATGCTCTGTTTTCTTGAGGAAACTGGATAGATTTAAAGTAGTTAGCTTAGTTGTAGTTAATGATCTGCGAAACCAAAAATCCTTAGCTGCAACGTTCTTGGTTTTCTTAACCTTGTGCCTCTTCCAGCTGAGAACAAAAAGATAGGACTTAGATTACTTTTCTTTTCCACGCATTCCAGCACTACGAGGGAGCTTCCCCTCCTAATTTGAAGAGCACTCATTACGCAGTGTGCATAGCTGTCCGTACAAACCTGCACTCCAGAGGTGTTAGTTTTTACGCCAACAATCACCATTTGGCCAAAAGCACTCTTGCAAATGCTCATAGAAGGGCGTGTTGAGCTCTAATGGCATCCTCTTATTTTATCTTCTATTTCATTGTTTTGTTGAAATTATGTAAATTGGGATCGTGTGACCCTTGAATAGAATGATTAAGTGTAATACTTTGGACTCTATTGTTTTGGACATTGAACCATCTATGTTTAGGATGAAATCCAATCCATTGTAATATATTTATGCCTTTCTTAGAGTTGATTTTGGATTTCATTTTGTGAAGAATTTAGTATGTTTCAATAAGTCCCAATGTCAAGATGAGTGGATACAATTTTGCTTTCAGGTTGAAATAATACTTATGGGCTATGTATGTAGATCATTCGGATGCTAGGAGTAGATTGAATCAATGATAATATGTTGTTGTTTTGACTGCTTGGTCTAGGAGTAAAATTGCTCTTATACACTTATGTTGCATGGTTCAAACTACTTACAAACAGCCCTTAAAATGTGAAAGTTATGCCTTGTGTAGTGTAGGTTGCTCATGGCTTTGTGTCATTGATTCTTGTCTTGAGAAGTTAAAATTAAGTGTTGACTATGAATTATAGCTTTAGGCTTGTAAGGGATCCTCTGGATTACCTTGGAACCAATTATAGACCCTGTACATTGTCTAGAATCACCAATCTGGCAACAATGGCAATTTGGCCTAAGAAGGGTGATTTGTGTTGATGTGAATAAATGTCTTTTACCTAGTTAATTCATTCACTAGGTAGTTAGGGGACATATCCACATGTTAAGTTTACTTAGGCTCTAAGATTCCTTCTAGAAGGATGAGTTGTCTTTTCTAGATCTTATCTTATCCTAGGTTGTTAGGACTTAGTTGTCTCATGTGATAGGATTTAGACACTTGTCATGATCTTCTCTAATCCTATTCACCACCTTATCTTTATAAGCAAGGCATCATATGTACATTGCCATATTCAATTTGGCATTCTTGCATCCTTAATGATAGCATGATATTTCTGCCATTTCTCTCTTGTGGAAGTTATTTTGTCTTGCAACTGATCCTGGGGTGTTTGAGGAGTTCACCATAAACTCCTACATGCTATCAGAGCTTTAGTGTTGCAAACTTCTTCCCAGATCTAAGGAACCAATCTTGGGTGAAATTTTTGTTGGGTGCAAGTTGGGGTCTTGAGAACCTCGCCATTGAATCTAAGGCGTCAAAGAAAGTCAAGATCGGCTTTCATTTCGTCAAAATCTGATAATTTTTGCAAAAGTTACAAGGGTTTGAAGCTAGGATTTCAATTACCAAATTCGGGAGGTAGCTGATATTTTGGAGTAGTTTAGGTCAAAACAAACCCTACCATTGCATCCGAGAGGCTCGAAAACCTAAAGATCGACTGTCAAATCGTCGATTTTCGACACTTTCAGTTGAAGGCTGAAGCAATTTTTTTTAGGCCGTACAACCGTGTGGATTTGTGCGGATCTGTACATGGCCGTACGGATTTTCACATGGTTGTACGAATCCGTACATGGCCGTACGGCCCCATGGAGCGATTGGCGTCGTCAGATCTGCATTTGGCATAAATTTGGCATATTCTGCGTACTTCTGCAATTTAATTGGTCGTTGTTTGATTCTTCTGCGTCATTTTGTACCTTCAAATTCCGTGGTATATTCTCCTCCTTTCGCGGTCAGCCTACCTTACTCTGCGAAATTCGGGTCTGGTTTGTGGGCCTATCAAATCATTCTTTTCAAACTGTCATAGTACAATTTTATTTATTACCAATACCACAAGTTTTAATATATAAAATTATTGTGTTTTATTTAAACTTTGGTTTAAAGTTTAAGGGGCTGACATATAAATTCACCACCGACTGTTTTGCATAGTCCACGGTCGTATGACCAGTGGGGGGGGCCATCCCCCGGGCGACGCAGCCTCAACCCGACAACCCTGCGCCGCTTGTCCACCACCTGCGCGCTACTCTACCAACAGCAAGGCGATGGCTTATATTTTTTTAAAAAAGTTTTACCTGCAATGGTCATATTGGGCGACTAGGAGTCCGATTTTTTACCCCATTTAGTGTTAAATTTTGCTCCTAGTAAGTGTTAAAAGGCCCTCTTTTAGGTCTTTTTTTCATTTTTGCATAACTTTTGATCCAGGTGGCAAAATTCTGCAAATGAAATATTGTCAAAAAGCTGGCGATCTCAACTTTCCACTGGTGCAGTTATTTTTCAGAATTTTGCTATTTGGTGGCATTTATTGCTCGTTGAAGTCAAATGTTGTTTTATGGCTCCCGAACTCATAACTTTTTGCCTCGATCTCTAATTTTTGCGATTTTTGCAACGTTGGAAAGGTATTGAGGAGCTCTACATTGCTATCCATGCACTTTGGTGCAATTTTTATCTCTACACTTTATTTCAGTTCCAAATCATCTTTCAATCGACTATTGCTTCATAGACTCCAGAGTTGTGCCAATTTGTGAGTTTTCCAGTGTTCCTTGGCATCAGGTTTGTTGTTGCTTCTCATGATTCCGACCTGTCTTTGAGTGACTCTAATATGATTTCTAGCAAACAGAAGTATCTTTCCTTACTTGCCAGATTCAGGATTCCAATGTTACTCCACAATGTGCTTCCAGTGCTTCTTTTGCAGCAGGTTATCTCATTATGGGGGGTCGTGTGATCTCTCTTGTCATCCTTTGTGTGGATAGAGATTGATTGGATTTGTGATGGATATCATTATTGTATTTCATCTCTCTTTTGGGGAGGAGTTTTGTCCCACTGTATTTTCTCCTTTTCTCCGGTTGTGAGAGATTTCTTTGTCATTGCATTTGCATATGTACATGGGTACCTAACATGGCCTAGTAGTCGAGACCCATCCTTGCATCTTTACATCATTTGCATAATAATCTTCTCTCCTAAGTTGCACTTAAGGGGGGGTTTTCATGTAAATAAATGTCTTGTACCTAGTTAATTCATTCACTAGGTAGATAGGGGACATATTCACATGTTAGGTTTACTTAGGCTCTAAGATTCCTTCTAGAAGGATGAGTTGTCTTTTCTAGATCTTATCTTATCCCAAGTTGTTAGGACTTAGTTGTCTCATGTGATAGGATTAAGACACTTGTCATGATCTTGACTAATCATATTCACTACCTTGTCTTTGTAAGCAAGGCATCATATGTACATTGCCATATTCAGTTTGGCATTCTTACATCCTTAATGATAGCATGATATTTCTGCGATTTCTCTCTTGTGGAAGTTATTTTGTTTTGCAGGTGATCCTGGGGTGTTTGAGGAGTTCACCATAGACTCCTATAATTTGTACTATTAAGAAAGGTGATTTAGCCAAAGAGTGGCAATTCGCACTTCAATAGTAACGATTTGAAAACAAGGAACACTTCCCAAGCTTTTTTAAAAAAATTCTTAAGGGTAAGTTGAACCCCAAGGTCTAGTCTCTACCATGATTTCCTATCACTTTAGTTTTGGTTGCACTTTATGTACCTTGTAAGTTATTTATCTTTTTGTATTGTAAGTCCTATCTTATGTAAGAATGATGAGTCCAATGGGTGACCCAAAGGTTGGGATGTCACTACCACTTCTTTGTAAATGTAAGTTGTCTTGTTTGGTTGAAAGGATGGAACAATGTACCACTCATCCTATTCTTACCATGTGTGAGTGATGGAGATCATGGTTTTGGATCTAATCATCAAAGACAGAAAGAACTTTACATCCTCAAATGGTCATCATCTTCTTGGATCTAATCATGCAACCAAGTAAGTCTTCCACTTGTGCAATCGTGCTTGAGTGCTAACTTGGTGCTCTATTGAGTGTTTTACATTGTGTTATGGCAGTTCTAAGGTGTAAGAGTACAATTGTGCCACATGACTAGCAATTGCAAGGCAAAAAGAATTGTTCATTTGTTTGTTAAATGCTAAGGTCTTAAAGGTGCAATCTTCAAGCATCACACTTAAATGTAATGAAGATCTAATAACATTATGAAGTATTACTCACTCTTCTCTCAATAGATTCCTTATAGCTTTATTTAAAGCTTCCTTTATGCTATCATAAGCATGGAAACCCATTGTCTTGGTTTTTGTTGTCATTCGCTCAAAATCAAATCTTTCGAAATAATGTGTTAAGTCTTCCCTAGGTGTTCACCATGTAAACCGCATTCCTAATCAAATTGTGAATCTTGTTCTCTTGCCAATGTCAATTTGTATTACATCATTTTTCAAAGTAATTTAAGTGTGTTTCGCCAAGATCACGTTCCTATCTCCAGCTCCATAAATCAACTCATTTTTCCATCATTTCAGGGCTTTGCGGATCATCATTTTGTTGAATTGGGCAACCTACACTCCATCCAAGAGCAGATCTATGGTATTACAATGGAGGTTTTAACATTGATTTCATTTTGCATTCTATTTTTCTTTTGCTTTCTATTTTTCTTTTGCTTTCATGGTTTCTCTATCTGAGTTTAGTCTCTTAATTGGGTTTTTGAACTTGTTTATTGAGCTAACTTGGGTTTTGCAACTCAGATTGAGGGTCTACAGGGTGTATAGTTTGCCTCAAATTGCGATCCTTTGTAATAGATGAAACTGAAGTCTGTCCCACCCACTCGTCGTCATTAATTGGCTGGAAAAAAGAGATAGTCTGCATGCCTATCAGAAGAAGGTTTTTAATAAATGATGCCCGAAGGTTACTATCTCTTTTAGGAGCAAAACTTGCCATTTCTCATCAAGGTATCTCATGTATAGGAGGAGAAAGATCTCTGAGTAACAGAAAAGATGACAACACCTCACTTTAATCTCATAATAAATCAGGCATCTGAGGATAAATTCTGGGGATGAACTTTCTTATAAATCTCCAACTTAGGCAAGTAGTTAAGCTTAAAAATTCTATCCTCTTGATGTGGTGATCTGAATCTACCTCCAGTCACTAGGAACTAACACAAATTTAAGCAATATGTAACTAAAGCCCATGTGACCAATGGTGGTTGAAAAAAATTGTTTTAAGACATTTCCAGATCAAGAGGAAGCGCTCGAAGAGAAGGCCAGCTCAGGGCTAACAAGATTTATATTAGGCTCTCACTAAAGGTTGAAATGCACCTCCAAGCCACTAGTTCATTTAGTGAAATTGCATTCATTATTAAAAAAACAGCTTTTATTAGTCAACTCGGGAAAAAGCACACGGGGTTTCTAGCAGCAGATCGGCTCCTGTTTGGGCATTGGATTGGTCATGAACTGAGGCGTACAGGCTCAATTAATCAGCAACCATTCCCAGAGTGAAGTTGTCAATTTCACAGATTGGCACCTAGGTTATGAGTCAATAAATGCTGGTTTTAATAAATCAGACCTGTAGCATTCAAAATCAGCAAATGGGTATGTTTTGATTGTGTTTCAAATCAATAAAGATTACTGGGTTCTCTTTCATTTATGCAATTTCCTTTTTGTTATTGTGTTTTTGCAATTTTTTCAATTTCCAGCACCATTTCCGACACTAAAACAAAAAAAAATCAGTTTTGAAACCCAAGGGGACATCATATATGGTCCCTCATTATAGCACTAAGGGGTGTGTGATCCATTAGCACCATGAAAAAAGCACTGCCAATCTATTTTGAAATCAATAACATATTTCAAATAAAAAGCCTTGGGGTGGTAAGTGCTTTACCAACACCTATGGGTCAAATCAAGAGTCAAAACTCAACAAGATTTGTATATCAGTTTCTCTGAGCATTTTATGTGAGAGAAAGGAGCATTTGGACATATTTCCTGACAGTAATATTTTAAGACTTTTTGGTCATGATTGCAAGTCAAATTGAACTATTTAGTTATCACCCCTCTTTCATCGAGAGATTCTCTTTTGAGGAATATTTAAACAATCAGAAATAGTTGTGAAACACTATGGGATACAATATTGTTGTCTATCATTCATTCCTTCAGATGACAAGAAGCAAAATGCCCCTCATTAGAATAAGAGCATACCCAGCTTAGGAGTTTACTATTTTTTAGCCAGGTTTAACATGTAATTGAAGCCAAATTACCTTTTCTAAGCAAGATTTTCCTAATTATGTAGACTTTGTGTCTTGTGGTCACTATTTGTTAGCAGGGTTTGACATGCAATTATACCAAATTATCTTTTCTAAGCAAGACTTTCCTAATTATGTAGACTTTGTGTCTTGTAGGGAGACATTTTCCATGTAGCCCTTTTGTGCAGCAAATGTTTCTATAATGTTTTCTGCCCCAATATAAGATGCATCTGTTCCAAAAAAACAGGAACAACAATAAACACATTTTTCAAGTTATTTGATATAGTATTATAGATTGAACATTTCCAAATAAAGACATGAAAAAATAGAAAGAAATCATTATGACAGTCTAAGAATTTGTACATAGGAAAGAAAAGAAATAATTAATAAATAAACCCAAGTGGCAAGAAATGATGCATATAGTTTTGATTATTACCATTAAAAGTTGGCCATAATGCAATAAAACAAAGTGGAGTCAACGAGAGGTTTACTTATTTTACCTTATAGGAAAGAGGATCAAATATCGAACAAATAATCCTAGGCACCAAAGAGGAAATAAATAAAGGTTCCAGTTCCATGGCTCTGGAGGATTTGACTTGAAGCAACGTGTAAAAGAATCCTGCAAATCGATTACAGAAAAGATCATAATCATGTTTACGCAAAACAAAGTCAATTCAATAGCAAAAAGGGGGAAATATCATTTTACCTTAAAAACAAAAATTAAAGCACGATAAATAAAGCAGTTTGGTACTGGCTTCAGCTCACAAGTCGGGATCCATAAAGGTCCATTAATGGTTGGGATCTAGGATGCACCAGTATCTGGACATTTAGGTTTACTAGCTCAAAATCCCAGCTCATAGTAGGAATTTTTCAAGAAGGGAGTTCTCAGAATGAAATTTATATAACTCAGAACAGGTATATTTATCTTCTTGAAGGGAAAATTCCAATGTTCCCTGGAGACATATCCCCAGAATTTTTTCAAGTGTTTCCAGAATGGGTATGTCCTGGGGACAGCAGGACTGGGACAAAACATTTTCATGATCTCCCCATACTCCCTACCAAGCATTAAAAATGCATTTAGTTTGCATTGCAAATTTATTAATAGCTTGCCAGTTTTCTTTGTTCCATATTGTTTTTGGTGCATTTCAGTTCTTCAAAAGGGTTTGGCAAATCTTGATAGTAGGCTAAGTTGAGACTAATAATTTAGATATCAATTTGTTCATTCTTTGTTAGCAAGTTTATATTTCCCATATTCTAGGTCAGAAGCAAAAATATTTGTCCAGCATTCTTTGCTTTCAGCAGTTATTTTCATTCACTTTACAAGCAAAGTAGTTAAGTTTCTTCTTTCCAGCTTTCTTCTTGCTTTGAATGTAATAATTGTTAGGAATATTGCATCATAGGAGGCAGAAAATAATTATTTGTTTGTTAGAGTTTGTTTAATAGGTTAGTGGTACGTATTGAGTTGTTAAAAACAACTCAATATTAATAGGAAATTTGTTTGAGTTTCCTAAACAATAGGATTTGTGAATCCTATAAATATGCAAGTGTTATTGAATGAAAACAAGAGAGAAGCACGACATTTTCTTGTGTAATATTATTCGGCTTCTATTTGACTCTGTCCCATATTTTCTTATATGGTATCAAAGCAATAATCCATGGAGCCCCTTTCAAGGAAGCATGTACTATCTTGTGTTTAATTTTTTGCAGCTTCTTTTCTCATTGATTAGGTGGTATTTTATCTTCACTTCAAGGTAGTATTCTACGTATTCCAATAGGCATATTGTTTATATGAATTTTTATTTAGTTTAAGATTTTCAACTTTGCAAGATGTCTTATTAGTGTTTATAAAGATATTGTGTATCAAGTCAAGTTGTGTCATTTTAGAATAGGGTCTATATTCATGTCATTAAAAGTGTGTCTATCAAAATGTAAAGACGTATCATTACTTTAATTGTAATTGGAAGCATTCTTGCTTGTATGCAACATCCATTTTAAAGGGGGGCTAGATATTAGTCATAAGGAGACATTTTGTTATATTTGTGTTAATTAGGGTCAAATAGTATTTCTTTAAATGGAGAAAAACAGTGTATTGATAGAAAAATTTGAGGGTTCAAGATTTCATACATGGCAAATCAAATTACAATTGATCCTTATTGAAAAGGATCTATGGGATGTGGTAAGTGGAGCAACGACAAGGCCAACTGATGCTGATGAAAGCGCAAAGTGGATTGTGAAGGATTGAAGAGCAATAGCTTTGATTGGTATTGCACTTTCAGATGCATACCTCCACCACATTGTCACATCTCGAACTCTGATGCTGCTTGCTTTTGGCTTTATGTGGATTTGATATATGACTGAATGTGTGTGGTAGAGTAAACAATAAATAATATGGTGTTTTGTGTGATGAAATGTGAAAATGTTTGTTTTAATTTTGAAAGGTTGAAAAGCATTGAATATGGTTTAATTTGAAAATGAAGCAAAATAGAGTAGTGTTATTTGGATTAATGCGTTATAATGCTTTGATTTGGATTTTACCTGGATACTAATCTATTAATGGGTGTTTGAGTGTACTTGAGTTGCAGGTTGTCGAAGACAAAGGGTGTGGTTAAGGCAGAGGAGGTTAGCTTCTTGGTAGGGTAAAGCAGGAACGGTTCTCTCGCACACACACGAGCACTTAGTGTCATGTAGATGCATTTAGCATTTAGCCTAGATGACTGTTTTATTGTTCGTATTATATGATGGTTAATTAAATTAGTTAGCAATGAAATAAAAGCATAATGAAACAAAAGAATCAATTATAATTTAATTATAGATTTTGTTTTTACAAATAAATGATAATGCTTGGTTAATTAGAATAATTATTTTATTCTCAATTGAATGATATTTCTCTATTATTATTTAGAATAAATAATTAATTTGCAAATAAATGATATTTATTTAATTCTTATAAAGGGTAAATATTTCTTTTGCAATTTAAATATGGTATTTCCTCACTATTCACTGTGGATAATTACGTAGTTGCAACTAAAACATAAATTCTTTATTATTTATCAAAGAAAAATAACATGCATAGAAATAAATTTTATTTTTATTCTTTTCAAGATTAGGTTTTGAAAACAAAAAAAGAAAACTTTAAAAAGGAATGAGGAGAATAACGGAAACACAATAGTTTGGTTGATCTTTCTTGATTGCTTTGAAAGGAAATAACTGAAAATGGCTGCCAAGAAGAAGTCTTCTAGAGTACAGTAGATTAAAAATAGTAGAAATAAGAAGAGAAGTACAGGAGAAAAGGAAATAAGAAGAGGAAGATTCTTCAAAAAGCAAATTCCAAGGAAAGTAAGAAAGGGAGAAGAAGAAGAAGGGAATTTCAACTGGAGGCAATTTTTCCAGGTTTTTAAATCTCTTCCATTGCATTTAAATTTCAAAGTGTGAAAAAGATTGCCTGTATTGTTAAAAGATTGAATTCTTTTTTGAAAACTATTGTGCATAATCACTATATTGAGTGCTTACTATATGAAATTCATTGGCATAGCTGTACAATTTGTGCATTTTTTCCTATATATATATATATATATATATATATATATATATATATATTCAATATTTATATACAAGAAGAATAACAAATGCTTTCAATCAGCCCTCCCTCAGTTGTTTCAACCCTCCCTCACTTGATTGTTGGAAGGCGAGCATGCTTTCATTCGGAAGGAATTCATTGATTGTCGGATGGAGAGTATAGAAATTGTTCGCCTTCACCCCTGGAGTGGAATACAGATGTCCTCGATAAAGCGTGGATGTTATAAGGAAAGGAGTTCAACCGGAAGGAATTCAACACCCGAGAGGGACTACCCGGGACTACCCATATATAAATAATTTTGCAAATCCCTGTATTGGATATTTTATGCCAAAATGGAGATTTTTGTTGATTCTTTAAGTTGAAATCTTGTTTCAGAATGTGATAATATTATATATTTAAATATATGTATATACATGATTACATACTACATATATTTACATATATAATACATATATTTTAAATGAAATTAAATTACAAAGCATTGATACTGGCGTATTTGTTTTGTTTAAAGGAAGGGAAAACTTTAAATGGACAGGGGCTTTTCCCCCCCATCCGTGCCCTCCCCATTGGGAAGGCCTACGCTATGGGGGCAACGCCTCCCCCAACAGGGGTGTCGGCCAATATAAACCATATTTCTTTTCTTAAAAATCTCTGAAACTCAATTGAAACCTACTGTTAATCTTTAGAAATTCGCTATTTGCATACCAGTTGTGCAGCCACATAAATGCGAATATATGCATATATATTATTTATATATATGTGTGTGTGTGTGTGTGTGTGTGTGTGTGTGTTTATTTTCAGTAGGAAATATTTATATATGTATGTGCTAGTAGATATATCTGTATGTACATGGTTTTTACACCTACAATACAATTTTTTTATTTAAAAAGGTAATCATGCTGAAACCATACTTTGTTCTTAAATTGATAATTTCTGATTATATATATATATATATAACTAGATATGAATATATATTTACTCTTATTTGGGAACAAACAGGTTCTAAAATTAGAAATGAATAGATATGAATCTAGCTGGGAATGACCAATATTTTTGTGTTAGAATTGTTTTACTTCTGAATTTCGATTTAATGTATCTTTTGAATATATATGTGTGTGTGTGTGTGTGAGAGAGAACATGCAATAAAAATATGGGCAAACTGTAGTTTCCAACAAGTATATAAGGCTGATTAGAGAGGGTTTCTTTCAAATTTACATAAATTTGTTATTTAGACTAAATCATTCAAATAGAGATAGAATGTTGGATATTTAGCATGCATGTAGAAATGAACACATATGCATATACTTGCTTTATTTCATTGGAATGCAATAGAATGGTTAGAAAAGAATTCATAGTGAACTGTAAAACCAGCTATGAGATGCATTTCTTTTGAATTATCGTTCTTATGCAAATCAATTTGAGAACTTCAAAATAAAATGTGTTTTTATGATAGAATGCTTAAATGTGGAAATGTTTAAACTAAATGAAATTCAAGTGGAAAAATGCATTATTTACTTTCTTTATGAGGAACTTCCGGGACAAGATGCCGAATGTGGGCACACAAAGACGGTAGTTTATCCTTTTCATAAACTACCATTTATGATTAAATGCTTGGCCAAGCGAATGTACCATTGAAATAGATGGATAAAAAGTCTAGAATTTTATATATGTCTCTGCCACATCCTGCATGCAAGAAAAATGTTTTCTAGTATAGGAATTCATATAGGCATCAGGCATGCATCGAGAGTTCCCTCCTGCTTTATTGTTCCAGGTTGCTAGGCTCCTCGTGCAGGGCCGAGGATTTCTTCGAGTTACGAAGGAACCCAAGGAAGTCATGTACTTTGCGGTTGAGTGGAAAAGGTTCCTTAATCACACTCTTGGCCTTAGCTTGCAAGAAGACCGGTGGTGTCAAGGCGGTTGAGGATCCGAGAATCTTTCTGCTATGGATGTACTTTTGTATTACTTTATATGGCTTACATAGTCCATTTGTAAATGTAACTTTACTTTTGAGATGTATTGATGTAACATTGAAATAGATGTATTGATGGAAGCTTGTTGATGTTAACATTGAAATAGATGTACTTTATACCATTTTGATGTATATAATGAAATTCATTATTGAACTTGCTTTTGAGCTCTTATAAACAGTTAATGTTATATACATGATTTACTTTGATCCTACTTGGAAAGTGCAAATGATCTTGGAAATACTTTGTTAGTATGTGAGTTTCTTTTTCGATCTTTACATTTTGGTATCAAAGCGTCTAGGTTAAACTCTAGGACCTATGCCTAATTATGTAATGTCCCCTTCTCAGCTGTGATGGTTTCTATTGATTTACTTTGATCCCTTGGAAAGTGCAAATGATCTTGGAAATACTTTGTTAGTATGTGAGTTTCTTTTTCGATCTTTACATTTTGGTATTCTAGGTTAAACTCTAGGACCTATGGTAATGTCCCCTTTCAGCTGTGATGGGACCATTGGCCTATTCCGGAGACCCGTAGGCTACACGGATGGTAAAATTAGGGTTTCCTAATTTTGAGGAGGTTGTTGCTTGGTGTTTGGAATTCTGATTGCGGATTCTTTCTGGGTTTTCAGAGAGCTTCGCAGTGGTGTGTTCAGTTTGGCATTCCGAGCAACTTCGTGGATTTACTATTTTTAGTAAATCCTATTTTTAGCAGTGGACAGGTTGGGTTCAGTTCAGTTGGTCTTCTTCTGCAGTTGGTTCAGCTGGCACTTCAGTTCTTGGCCTTGGGCGCATATTTCTTGGAGAGATAAGTATTTTCATTATAATATTATATTTTTAATATTATACCCCCTTGCCTAGCAGTACAACTTTAAGTTGTTTTTAAAAAAGGGGACTTTGAGGGTCAAGGCGCCATGGAGAGATAAATTATATTTTAAATGTCAAATATTGAGCTTAAGGAAAAGGACGCCTATTTGAGGGATTTGACTTTATTTTAAAAAGTGGAATATTTCAATGGTGACAAAAGGACGCCATCTTTTGGAGGGAAAAGGTGAATTTGAAATTAGGGTTTTAGGCGCCTTCTTGAAGCTTCTAGATGATTCTCTCTTGTCTATTTAATTAGGCCTCAGCTCTTCATTTGGGATCTTTTGTCTACTACACCGTTATGCTACTGAATTGTCTTCAGGCACTCACTTCGAGGAAAGCACACCTCCTAGCATTGGCTCATCTTCTTGCTTGAAAGATAGCAACTAGTTGAGAGGTTAGCTTGTAGTTGAGTTGTTTTGCATTTTAGTTGAGTGGTTTGCATTTTGGAGTTCTAGTTTGTGTTTTTTGTCATATTTCTGATGTTGCTGAATGTCTTTGAAGAATGTAAGATTTGCTCACAGTTCAGAAAATAAAAATGCTATCGTTCTGGGTACTGAACCTATCTATTTGTCAATGAAGGGCGACCCTTCTAGCTGATTTCCAGATTTTATTTGTGTGTCTTTATTTTTATAGAGCAAAATCGCCCTTGCAGCTGGGCCGTACCATTTAGGGGGTTTCTTGGGAATTGTGCAAAATAAATGAGAGTTGTTTAGTGAGGATTTTAAGCATTCAATTTGGGCGCCTTCATCATTAAAGCAATCTGCAATTCGTTTCGTGTCAATAGGATGTGATTTGAGCAAGTTATGAACATTTAAGTGGATATTATGTTGCAGATTTCCTCATTCTATGTTGCAAGTCTGATACAACAGAATTAAGGGAGTTGTTCCTTAGTTGAGATTTAAGTATTGGAAGTCAAGTTTGATATCGTGATGACATACTAATCATTTGCAGCATTGAAGGACTCAAAAAACTCCAGTTTAAGTGAACATTCTATCTTATTGTAAGCTGTTAGTAGTACTAACAGCATTTCCTCTCTTTCTCTCATTTTATTGAATTGTAATTCCCACTGAATAAGTGGAAGAGGCTGGCTTGCCGCCTATTTGCTTTCAGCTGAGTAGTTTAGGGACCCTCTGACCATATGCTCACCATCACTCGGCACCATTCTTGGTTAGGGTTACATTATGTTCAACATGCATTGATCCTCTGACCATATGCTCGTCTGCACAGGCGCATTCTTGGTTAGAGTTCCCTTCAGTTTGCATTTGCATAGATCCTCTGACCAATGCTCACACCTTGCCCACATCGGGATCCTAGTGTACATTCTGGTTAGAGTTACTTTCCGCATCGTTTTGGTTTATGCTAACCTTAATGGGTGCGTGTTGCATTGTAATCACTTTGTGAAAAAACAAAAAAAAAATTGGTCTGGTTCATTACAAATTACGCTTAATGTTATGATTTTCAGAGTAATTCTGATGGATTTTAGAACTTATCAACGTGGAGGTGGATCCCGTGGTGATACAAATAACAGGTTGGATCAGATCTTAGCCTTGTTGAGTCGATAGGTTGTCAGGATTGATAGCCTAGAACAAGAAAGGCGAGCAAGCCAACAAGGGCTGAATTCTAATGGAAATGAAGGAAATACAAATGCAGAACCACCTTGTACCTTTCATCATGAAAAGTGCCTTCAATAATGCTGGTTGCAAACTGATTTTTGGCATAATTAGCAAGAAACAACTCCTTCCAATCAGCAGAAAGCTCACACAATGAGTTCAAATGAGGCCTTCTAGATAGTGCATCCGCCACAATATTGTTCTTGCCTTTGACTATGTCAAAGTCGTAAGCTTGAAGCTTACTCACCCACTTTTGTTGTCTTTCGTTCAAGTCCTTCTAATGCATAAAGTGTTTGAGGCTATTGTGATCAATTTTGACAACTTGCTCCCCACCAAATATTGTTTGAACTTGGCCAATGCATGCATGATTGCAAGCATTTCCTTGTCATAGATGGAGTAAGTCTTCTCTACACCTCTTAATTTCCTGCTCTCGAACACAATTGGATTTTTTTTTGCATCAAAACAGCACCAACACCTTCTCCTGATGCATCACATTGCAGCTTGAAAGGTTTGGTGAAATCAGGAAGAGCCAAAACTAGACATGAACTCATAATCTTCTTAAACTTGTCAAAAACGCCTTGTGCCTTTTCTAACCATACAAAAGCTCCCTTTTTAGTGAGGTCAGTGAGAGAAGTAGCAATTTGAGAGTAGCCCTTCATAAATCTCCTGTAGAAGCCACAAAGTCCCAAGAACCCATTCAAATGCGTCAAGTTCTCTGGAAGTGGCCAATCCAATATTGCCTTGATATTTTCTGGATCAACTTTCACTCCTTCAACACTGATTATGTGACCAAGGTAGAGCAGCTCCTTCATTCCAAATTCACATTTGGACTCTTTGGCAAACAAACTTTCTAATTCAAGGATGTTGAGCACTTCCTCCAAGTGCTTGAGATGTTCTTCCCAAGTTTTGCTGAAAATGAAAATATCATCAAAGAAAATCAATACAAACTTCCTCAACTGCTTCTGAAAGATTTGGTTCATACAAGACTAGAAGGTAGCCGAAGCATTAGTCAACCCAAATGGCATGACTAAAAACTCAAAATGATCGTAATGGCACCGGAATGTTGTCTTCTCAACATCTGATCCCCTCATACAAATTTGATAGTAGCCCGATCTCAAATCAATCTTCGAAAAGAACTTGGCTCCATGTAGCTCATCAATGAGCTCATCTATCCTAGGAATGGGATACTAGTTCTTGATCGTGCTTTGATTCAACACACAGTAGTCCACGCACATGCGGATGGCGCCATCTTTTTTCTTCACAAGAACAACAACTGAAGCAAAAGGACTCTTGCTTGGGCGAATGAAGCGCATCTCCAAGAGTTCTCTTATATTCTTTTCAATCTCATCTTTCTGCTTCTTAGGATATCGATAGGGGGTTGTGATAACTGGCTTGGCCCCATCTTTAAGTTTGATGATGTGCTCAGTCCCCCTTTCAGGAGGTGGCCAAGAGGTAGATCAACAAAGACCTTACTCTTCTTGGTGAGCAAGGACTGAATATCAAGTGGATAGTCCCTCTTCATTTCAACTGGATTAGCTGGTAGTATCATACATTCTGCAGCCCACTCAACTTGATCATGTCAAATCAGCCTCTCCATTCTTTTGAAAGATACAATCTGTGGGCCTCCATTGGACATTCCTCTTAGCACCACCTTTTTTCCATCTTATTGAAACTTGAACTTCATTGTTTGCAGATTTAGAGAGATTTCTCCAAGAGAATGCAGCCATTGAATGCCAAGAATAGCATCCGTATCACCAATGCTTACAACAAAGAAGTCATTTTTGACCTCATGGTTGCCCAATTGCAAGGACATGTTAGCAACCTTTTGATTGCAAGAAATTTGGAACCCATCCGCTACCATGACTTTGAAACCTTCAAATTCTTCAGTTTTGAGCCCTCTCTTTGCAACCACTCCATCAATGAAATTGCGTGTTGTTCCGGTGTCAATCAAAGCAACAATTCGATGTCCTTTAAGCATACCACGAACCTTGAAAGATTTGTTCTTTTGGAAACTAAAGAGTTGGGCAATGGGGCCCCCAACTTCTTGCTCATGTTTGGACTCTTCTGGAGCTTCTTCTTCCTCACTATCCCCAAAATAAGACTATTGTTTTGAGAAATCAGATTCTGATCCAACATCAAAATAAGCCTCTATATGTTGTGCTTTTCCCCTTCCATAGCATTAGTGACCCTTGGACCAAGGCTCACGACAATTGAAGCAAACACCATCCTTTCTTAGCTGTTCTCGGAGCTTTTCTGACATCTTTTGTGGGAACTTATTACGCTGATTTGAAAAGTTCTTCTTATCCCTCTTGTGAGCAAAAGGCTTGGACGGAAATTTTGGCCTAGGGACCAACAACTCCATGCTTCTAGCTTTCTTGATAGCTTCCTCAAGGCTTGGTGGATCGAAAGCTTTCACCCACCCCTTCAATGGTTCCATCAAACCTTCTGAGAATAATACAAGTAGTCTCCTTTCAATGATGTTGGTCACCATCATGGAAAGCCTTTGAAAATCAGCAATATACGAATCCAATAAGCCATGTTTCAGCTATGCAAGCTCACGGAACTTCACTTCGGGGTCTTTGGTGTTGAACCTCTCAATCAGCTTGTTAGTGAACTCTTCATAAGTTCGAATAAGGTTGTGGCCAAGAGTGACCAAACCATGGTACCACCACTCATGGGCAGCTCCTTCTAAGTGCAAGGTTGCAAACATTATGGCGTCCTCTTCAAGCATAGGTCTTAGTGAGATGTAGTTGTCTAACTTCTGAACCCACAACCTTGCTGTACATTTATCACTTCCATCAAAGTGAGACAAAGTCACCTTCCCGAGGGCTTGCTAATAATCTATTCTAGGAACCACAGGAGCACAGTTTTCAACTCTTCCACCATTCCTTTTGCTTATTTGATTCATGAACTGATTAAAGGACCATTGGTCTCTAAGATCAGGAGGTAAAGTGGCATACTCCATGTAGGCTTGTCTTGCATCATCCGCAAAAGGTACCACAGGCTCCACTTGAGGTTCTTCCCTCTGAGTGAAGGCAGGGAAAAGATGTCTAGTGGTTGAACCTCTAGAGGTGGCCTCATGTTGGCCAATAGCTATGTTTCTTCCATTGGTCTCCAAATTATTGTTACTATTAACACCACTGCTTTCTCCAATGTTATTGTTTTGATTTTGGGGCTAATTTTCATTCGTTTGCTGATCCATTCTTGCAAGCAACCGAGACATCATATCTATCATGCCATCAAATTTCTTTTCCATTCTAGCATCTCTTTCATCCATGGACTGCCTAGTATTTTCTAAAATGTTTTCAACTGCTTTACCAGTTTCTCTCAAAGCCTCTGAAAATGTAACTACCTCTGGAATTGATGGAAACTGTGGTTGATTTCTTGCCTCACTTCTGGTGTAGTATCTATTGACTCTATCACTCATCTAATAATTGAACTCTGTTGATCACAGGATGGCAGGATCATGGCTCTGATACCACAGAAATGACCCCCTTATAATTTTTCCCAATTTTCCTTCACAATCAACACTTCAACAATGGCACCCGTCAGTGTTAGCAAATCAAATCAGTTGATTAAAGTAAACCTACACCAAGAGTGTTCACTCAAGACCCAAGATGGTTGAGGTGATATCACATGGCGCCGGGGATCATTAGTATCCAAACTTCAATGAAGTACAATGCTAGAAAGTAAAGTTATGCAACTCAACTACTTATTCAGTGGGAGTAGATTGACGGCTCAGCCAATCAGCATTATGATGATTACAAAGTGCAAGGAAAGCAAAGATTGGGCGGCTTGCCGACCCCTTCCGCTTATTCAGCGGGCAATACAGTAAAGAAATGTTAAAAGTAAAGACGGCAAGGCATGTCTCTTCCACAATCGTGGGAATTACAATAGAAAATGCAAAAATATAAAAGAGTTGATCAGTACTACTGAAACAGCTTTACAATTAGAATAAATTCTGCAAGAAGCCAATAGTTAGGCTGTCCAAGAAGCTGCAAATGTTATTATTTTTTCTCCAATCTTAAAAGACTCACTAGATATGAAAACCCACCCCAAAACTCCAACTTCAAACAATCTGATATAACACACCAGCAAACTGTAAACTTCAAACCAGCAACTAAAGACACTCCAAAATACTCCTATCACACTCAAAACTCAACCAAAACACCCGAAATTGAATGCAAATGATGTCTAAGGAGGTGGCGACCAAGCTATGACCAAGAAACCACTGCAAACTTGAGTTTTTTTTTTTCACGCTTCCCAAGACACTCCCAGGCAAAGGTACGGCCTGGAGAAAGGGGTGACCTGCAATATAAAATCAAAGACTTCTAAAATTCCCAAACTCAGCAAGTAGGGGCGCCCAAGGCCTAGGAAATGATAGAGAAAATACCCAGAAGCAAACAAAAATGGCCTAAAGAGCTATGAGTGAAAACCTCCTACTGCCAAACCAAAACCAGCAACCTATAAACTGACAAAACACACCAAAAGACATCAGAAAACATCAAAAGACTCCATTACAATAAGCTCAATTTGTTCTTCAGTCTAAAGAACAGCCTTCTCACTTAGCTAGTTGCTATCTTTCAAACAAGAAACCAAATCCAAGTTAGGAGGTATGCATTCCTCAAAGCAAACCAGTCACCATTTCGGCACCATTTAGATATATTTCTTCATGGATGAGAAACAAAGACCCCAACACTCTTATTTATAGCCTTTTGTCTCCAAATTCAAATTTCCATTTCCCTCTCTTTAGAGCACCTAACTAGGATTTGCATTTTATTTTTTTAATTTCATTTCTCCTTGATTTTGGCGTCCCACATGAAGGAGAATTACATTATAAAAAAATGCAAATAAAACATAACTTTAGGCTTCCCACTTCTTCTAGGATATTTTTAACTTAAGAAATATTTCATCAATCACCATGTTGGCGTTTAAATTAGCACCTCTGGAGTGTTGATTGTAAACGTTCAACTATTACAAATGTTTTGCAACACTTCTTCGTTATTTAAAGAGAAGTCCCTCTCTGCTGATGTAATGCGTAAGGAAGGGTAGGGTAAACTAAAGTTCCTATCTTTTTGTACTCAGCAGTAGGACACAAGGGTGCACAAACACAATGCGTCGTAGCTAAGCTTTTTTCTGGTTTTGGCAGATCTTAACTACGACTATTCTAGCTTTTAATCTATCCTAAATCCTCAAGGTAAACAGAGCATGAGGGCATAGGAGCAGGAATGGGTTGGTTGGATCACTTGAATCCGCTGTCTCCTTAGAATATGGCCAAGGCTCTAAACTCTCGGATATACGCAGGATAAGGTTTTATACAAGCGAACGCTCTTCACGGTAAGTTGGATCTAAGACCTGCCAAGGAGGAACCCCTATTCGAGGTATGGGCTAGGAAACAACTTACAAGAAACAACAAATTACGATGTCTTGGCCGATAAACTTGCTAAGGAGGAGGAACCCCTATCCGAAGTATAGGTTGAAGGACAATCCATTGGACAACAACAACCGACAACCGTTAATAACAGATATCCAAGGAGGAGGAACCCCTATCCGAGGAGGGAAATGAAACAACAAGCTATTAAACACAAAGACGTTATGGAAGAACTCAAATCCTTTAGATCAAATTGCATGTGCCTTTTGATTTCTTTTCTTCAAGCTTTCTAAACGAATTACAAAGATTGGGACAGCAAAGGCACGAAATCATGCACAATTACGATCAACCAATGAACTCTAATCCAAGAGTGAACAAATATTCGCTTTCAAAGCTGTTGGCAACAATGGCACAACAATTTTGCATAGCAAGTAAAGGTTAAACAAACAATGACCCCAAGGCTCTTATTTATAGAACTCAAAGGAGTGGGCAACCCCAAAATCTCCTTGAGTTAACAATGAGTTCTTGCCAATCAATTAGCAAGATTTATTCCTAAAAAGGGGGAACAAACAGTTAATTGGAAATCTACTTCAGTTAATTGAAACTAAACAAAGAGTCAATTGGAAACTACTTCAATTGACTGAAACTAAACTAAAGGTGAACTTAAATACAAAGTAGGTGTCTCTAAGATAGACATCCATGATTTATGGGATAAGTCATCCATGATTAGTGGAGTCAAAACAAACATCCACAATCAATGGAAGTCAAAAAAACCACCCCATAGATAGGGATAGACATGCATAATTCGAGGGATAGTTGGTTAACTTGGAATGAGTCATCAAGTTAACTAACTATTAATCATAAATGCCTTCCTAGAGACTAGGACGTCCCAGCCTAGGTGTCTTTTCACACCTCACCACCTCTAGTCAACAGCTCTTCGATCCATGTGTTGACTTCTTCCGTCTTCGGATGGTCAATGCTTTGATGACGTGGCATCTCCTCTCCTTGCGCAAGCTACTGCTCTTGGTAATTTTGGTGGCTCCATGCTTGGAATGACCTCTTCGTTGCTGGTAAGCCAGAATGCTTACTACCACGCAGGAGGTGGTAACACTGGTCTCTCGACTGCAAGATTAGCCTTTCTTTCTTCTTCGTCCAGAGTAATTGTTGTGGCTCTCCACTGAGCGGGTGATGTATTCTTTTCAAAGATAAAAATCCACAGACTGTTGATGATGTCCGTTGCTCTCCAGCAATATGTGTGAGATCTGGCTAGAGAGTTGCTAGCGCAAGGTCTAGTTGTTCAATTGGAGCCCAAGGACGCCAAATTGTCATTCCGTGAAGAAAAACTCACCTGTTGACTGTAAACACGGATATGTTCAGACAACTTTTGAAAAACCCCTAAAAATAGCCACCCGTCGAGAAGTATTTTTTCGGAAAAAATCTGGTACATGGGTTTTGTTCGTGCTTCAATGCTGAACAAACCCAGTTCCTCACAATTTTGATTCTGAAAACTTTTCGGAAAAAACCCCAAAAATAGGGGCAGTAAGTTGGTTGATTCTAGAAAATCTGACAAGATGGGTTTTACTGGAAAATTATTCTGACTCTGCCCAGTTGATCAGATCTGTGGTAGCCTGCTGATTTGTGTGACATGCAAGAATACTTAAGACAAGAAGAGAAGAAGTAGACAGAAGATGGATTGGAAATTTTTAACTAACTCCCTGAGAAAATCTGTCTCTGAATCCAACCTCTAATTAGAAATCTTCTACTACTTTTGATCTTCAAGAAATATCGAAGAACGGTCAAAAACCTTGGCCAAATCTAAAAATGGCGTCTTTGAGAGCTTATTGTTGTTCTTGATCATCAACTTGCAAAGAAATGAGCATAATGGATGCCTAGGCTTGATCATATAGAGATTTGTGCTTGAATCCATGAAGTTTGGGAGCCTAACTCATGATCTAAAGCTGATTTGGCTTGATCTGGAGTTCAAAAGGTAGGTTTCCACTGATTGTGGGGCGAATTGGCCAAGTTTGCCTCCAAAATATCTTATTTGGTCAACAAAACATGCCTTTGACCTTTTTGGGCGTCCCTTTTGAGTTTGAGTCCCTTTTTCATCATTTTCATGTTGAATGACCTCTATTTGATCCTCAGTCCAGGTTGATCAGCTTCGTTAGATTCCCATACTGATAGCTTCGTTAGATTCCCGTGCTGATAGCTTCGTTGTTGAGATTGACCCAAATGGTGAAGGTCATCTTGGAGAACCTTCTGCCATCTAACAGCATTTAAGGGCCCAAAATAAAGGGTGCCTTTCTCTGGAAAGGCTCTTTCTCCCATGCCTTAGCACGTTTTACCATGGTTTACATTCAGTCTCTTCCTGGGACGTTTGCCACTTGATTGCTTCCACCGGTTGCCTAGAAGGTCCGATGAGAGTGCCTCTAATTTGATCAAGAGGTTCGCTGATAGCTGAACAAGCTCATTATACACAGCAACTGCTGATGGGGTCATCAAGTACTTCGAAAAGATGGGCGCCCCTGGCCAGCAAGGGCGCTTTTAGCTTGTATCTTACTGATTTATCCTTCAATTTGATATGTTCAGTTGATCTATTACTACAATCATTTGACTTGTCTCACAAGCTTGCTTACAGATTCGTTGTCGAGCTGAAACAGGATCGAAGAGGTCTTTCGAAGGCGACATTTCTCAACAGGTTACATCTTGACCACCTCATTGAAGGGCGCCTTTGCTTGACAAGGGCGCTTTTTCTTTTATGCTAAACAACCATTTTTTATGTCTTCATCAATTGCCTCTTCTCACTGTGCTAACATTTGTCGGTGATCACTTCATCAAATGATCTTGTTGATTGTTACGTTGTCGAGCCAGCAGGAGAACGCAGAGGATGATTGCCTTGGATGACTTAAGTGACTGCATTTGGCCACTAAGAATCAAGGGCGCCCCTCTCTGAAAAGGGCTCTTTTTGCATAATGGACTTATTTCTCCTTCGTAACGTTTCCAGAGTTAGTCAAATTTTGGCCTTTTTCAGTTTCCAGAATCTCCTTCGTCAAACGGCATCTTTTTATCTTTTGTCGTTTTTTGGATGTCTCTTTATAACAGCCTCTTCGCACTCTATTGACATTTGCCGATGATCACTTTATCAGATGATCTCGCTGAATGTTTCGTTGTCAAGCCAGCAGGAGAACGCCGAGGATGACTGCCTTAGATGAATCTGGTAACTACATTTGGCCTCTGAGATTCAAGGGTGCCTTTCTCTGAAAAGGGCTATTTTTGCACATTTTGAATTGACTTCTCCTTGGTAGCATTTCCAAAGTTAGTCAAATTTCGACCTTTTTCAGTTTCAAAAATCTCCTTCATCAAAGATCACCATTTTTATCCTTTTCCGCCATGGTTGCGTCATTGAAGCTTTTGAAGCTTAGCTTTCAGCACCTGGTACTGGTCAATTTTCCATTAATGGCTGCGGAGATCCTAACTTTGTTCCTAAAAAACAGAAATAAACCCACCAGAGTAAAACATGTCTTTTGATGATTCTGACTTGACCAGTGTGATCGTGAAATCAACTAATCCTATCAAAATCATTTTCAATTGTTTCCGGGAAGGTCCTATTTTCGAGGGTTTCCCCGAAAATAGGGGCGTAAAACCCTAATTTTCAAATTTTCATAATTTTGCACAAGTGTTCCTTGACAGAAACCCACCAAGACCTCATGTCGGGTTTGACCTAAAACAAACTTTTGACGGCATTTTTACATGATTTAGCTCAATTTATACAGAATGCCAAAAATTTATTTTGGGTACAACACACTAGATGAGGCGTCCACCCTCAAAGTCCCATTTTTAAAACAACATGAAGTTATAACAATAGGCCAAGGGGGGGCTCTAACGTGAAAATATATCCTTTATAACTTAAAATACTTCATTTCTCTGAAAATTGCACCTCAAAGCCAAAACCAAAAATACTCACCGCACTGCCTGAAGTGGAAAGCTCTCTATGCTGCTGCCAACTGGAACACTACTAAAAATAGTAAATTCTGGAAAGTTGCCCAAGTGCCATGCATATCATATCATTGTGAAGCTCTCTGAAAACCTAGAAAGAATCCGCAAACCAAAATCCAAAGCTCCATAAGCAAGCCTCTGAAAAAATGTTGAAACATCCTCCTAGAAGATAGGAAACCCTAATTTTTGCTTCCGATTAGCCTACGAGCATCCAAGATAGGCTAACGGCCAACTGCACTAATCAATGTTGAGAAGGGGAAATTACATAGGGATTGCAACAGATGATGGAGGCTCTCCTTTCCCGGATAGGGAGGAAGGTGATACACAACAAGACCTAATTATTGCACAAGGTATCCCAATTGTTGCATAAAGTATCTGACTAGTTGTGCAACAAGATCTAGTTTCATCACAAAGTATCTATCACTACACAAAGTATCTTAGTTGATGTGCAACAAGATCTGATTGTTGTGAAAAGTTATCCAAATTGTTGTGTAAGTATCTTCGTTGCTGAGCAGGAAAATCTAGTTGTTGTGCACAGCAACTCAATTTCTAGTTTTTATGCAAAGTTTCTCAATTTCTAGTTGTTGTGCAAAGATTTTAGGCTCAATGTTCCTTACAAATTGATAATTTGTCTCTATTCTTTGTTGTCATCTCTATTTGTGGGAACATTTTTGTAATATGATTATATAAATATATAGGGCGGGAACCCCTACATCCACATTCACGTATCAAAAAAATAAAAAAATACAAACCTGAAAATAGAAAGCACAAAAATGGACATTGTTACATACAAAAAAACTTGTCAAACTAGTCCAGATCGTGCAAAATCCATTGAAATCATCTGCAAATGCACTAAATGCTAACAACCTGTCATAGGAGTGAACTAGAAAAAAAATTGTGAAAAATGATGGTTTTGATACATTTTTGGCCACAATATGCCATCATGTGATAGTGGGCAAGTTTTTTGCACAAACTCACAAGTTTTGGCAAGTTTTTGGGCAAGTAACTTGTCAAGAACTCGCCAACAAGTTTTTAGGCAAGTTATTTGCCCAAGGTTTTTGCATCGTGAGTTGACAAGTTTTTAGGCAAGTTTTTGATCTATGATTACAAATGAAAAAGCATAGAACACAAAACCCCCATTACAGCTGAGTATGGTTTTTCCTTGGGAAGAGAGGAATGGTGGCAATGTCCTCCTCATGATAGTGATTGTTTTGTTGGTTCCAATGCAGTTGGTTTGGTAGAGAGACCCCCTTAGTTATTGAATCCTTCAGGAAATTGAGACTGCTAAGGTGCATAGCTGGATTGTAGACTGATTTTTTTGCAGCATGCTTTCAGCCAGCTTTCTTTTGGCTCTCTCATTCATGAGGATTTCTCCAATGGACTTTAACTCTTTTCCTACTTAAATTTAATGTTACTATGTACTAGGACTTCCCATTTCTGTACTACATTCATAATGTTTATGCAAGAATCGTGAAGCCATGATTCCCAAATCAACTGCCCACAGCTTTGGAGACCACCTATATTTCGTTAATGTGCTATCAAATTTGTTTAAGTTGAATTCTTGGAGACTGAATCTGTAAAAATTTCTTTTTGTTCAAGTTCTTCCAGATTATATTATGTGATGTCCCCATCCTACAGACGTAATTAAGATAAGTATATGTTCTAATTCATTTGCATTTTCCAATAGACATATATATATATATAAGTATACATAGATTTAAATATAATTGTATAAAAAATATAAAACAATCCATTATTTATATATATAATACTAATCATGGCTAATACAGCCGATATGATTCAGTGATGAAAGATTGCGACTGGCAGATGACCAGACGCGTCTCTCTGGAGGGTCGCCTAGAGAATGAAAGGATGCATCTGATAAAGCACCTATATATAGTCGAAGCAATGAAGAATAGGATCATTAGAAGAAAACAAAGCACGCAACCAAGAAGAGATCAGAGAGTGAAAGACAAAGTGAAGAGAACCGCCATCAGAAGAAAACACGCCCAGACTGCCGCCACCTAAGAAGCACGCTGATAAGGAGGACGAGCAATTAGAATATATTTAATGAGTTCAAACTGTGCGCCCACAAGAACCAATCAGTGAGAAGAAAGTAAAGATTAGAAGCCATCGAACCAAATCAAGATGCCATTACAAGCTTTTGTTTCTTCAGCAAATAAACCAAAATCAGAAGAAGACAAAAATGGAGGTAGTCATGGCATTTCCTGTTTGACTGTGAAATTGTCACTAAAGACAATTTTTATCGGATTATTTTGAAGAAGTGCCAAGCGGCCAAGTTTGTAGTCAGATCTCAACTGGTTGACCTGTCGGGAGAAGCTTCTTACCAGCCACTAAAGCCAAAGTTATCATCTGCCATCGCCTTGGGAAAAGACAAGAATAAGAGAGACGTCTGCAAGATAAAGACAAAATACTTTGGAGACAAGCCAACGCAGGACAAAAGAAGGTTCAGCGTATATTATTCTAAGGAGTTGGGACCAGCTTCTCATTTGAAATCACACACCATAGAGCAATAGACGGGAACTTTTAAAGAAGCAAATATAATCGCATGAGATAAAGATTGCACACGTCTGCAGTAAAAGACAAAATAGATATTCTCAAATATTATTTCACAAAGGCCATCAATTCATTTTGGAAGGCGAATAAGACAGAAACATATTTGGCATTCGATTCCATTAAGAAGCTGGGATAAAGACAAGTCTGGAGAGAACGAATTGAAGTTTAAATAAGACGTGGTCCTTCATGATGCCTAGGTGCAGCAATCTGTTCAATTGACAGAAGATGAAAGTAGTTCTGGGAAATCATATCTTTGGTCAATATCTGGAGACCTCTAGCACAGCCATCTGGGTGACAGTTTGATACAATTTATTGGAGTCTACACTGCTGGCGTCTTCTTTCCTAGGCGACAACTCCAGATTAGTCTTTCATGCATTATAACATCATTCGAAGAGGGAGAAAACAAATCAGAGAACATTTACCAGCAATGATCATTGTGCAAGTCAACTGTTGACGGAATGTCTAGTGCTGGAATCGAGCCATCATCAACCTTTGAAGGAAAGTCTAATAGCATTGGGAAATTTAGCCATAAATTATTGACTCTGGAATTAGTGGCTATCTTAATCCAGCAGGTTAAAGGCAAACATAAAACTAAATCTGAAAGGGGCTATTACAGACTGTATTTTCTTTTGCATATGCACATAAGACTTTGGACAGAATGCTTCTACATTGGATAATTGGAAAAGTAGATAAGTTGGTGTGTAAGGCTGGGTGAGAATAGTGCAGTGAGTATATTGAAATCAACAGAATTTATATTTAATCTGCATATACCAGAAGACCAATAGAAATGGTTTGACAAATGACATTGCCAAACTTGTGAAATCATTATTAATCTTGGCACGAGAGGTCGGGATTATCACAAAGTATGATGGTGCAAGAAAGAAAGGAAGAAGTTAGAGAGAGAGTGCAACTACCATTGGTAGCAATGCATGCAGCAAGTCAAGAAAGGAAAAAGAAAAGGAGGAAGAGGTTAGCCACCTGTGAAGCACAGCATTGATAGGAGAAAAAATAATATAAAATAACAAAGAAAAACAGACAATAAGAGGAGCCCCTGGAAGAAATTGTGCAACAGCCATACACAATTTTGAAATAAAAGGGGAAGATATCAGAAAAATCAACCTTGTCCAAAGAAACACTTTCTTCAAAACTTCTGACATTGCTCTTGATGAGTACTTAATGTTTTTTTCAGAAGCTTCATAATCCTTTTTCTTCATTTAATAGGATATACAGCAATTTCAAGAAAGAATATTTTGTATTGCATAAGGCATGTAAAGTGGGCGATGAACTTTTTAGGAAGATTGTTTTTTATTAAAAGGTGTCTACTTTTTGGAAAAGAATATTCTTTTGGGGGCTTTTTTTTAAAAGAATATTTTTCTCTTTTGAAAAACATTCAAAAATAAGTTAAAAAGAGGGGGAAAGTGTTAGTTTTAGGATCAGAAATGAATAAGCAGAAAATGCAACACAGTGAACAAAGAACACAGAATTTATCTTGGGAAAACCCTCCTACTCGAGGGAGAAAAAACGCAACAACAATATATCTCTCATATATCAAAAAGTGCAGAATAAGAGCAGAAATCTGCTTTACAATCAGACCCTTCGCAAGGGCAAATTAATACAATGAATAATAGCATCTATCCTTTGATGCAAAGATAAATATGTTTCTTCTTGAAGTCGATCTGCTGCTACAAGATGGTCTGCTGCTCCTTCTTGATAGAATGTGAAAAATAATAATGACTTGATGATGAAATGAATGATCATCTCCTTCTATATATACAATGCATGGAGACTCTTCACAAGCAAGGTGACTTTTTACTTGGGTCGGCCTTCTTTTAAGAAATAATATAATTTGTGATTAAGGTCGACTTGCCTTATTAATTATTTAAATTTTTACTTAGGAGAAAATATCTCCCTAAGCTACAAACACTAACGCTCCCTCTTAGCTAGGGAGGTATTTTCCAAATATCCTCATCATAGAGTCTCTCAACATGACACCCGCAATGGCTACACCCATTTGTGGAAAGTAGTTCATCACGGAGCCTCTCAACATGATATCGTCATAGAGTCTCTCAACATGACGTACACCATGGCTACTCCCATGTGTGGAAAGAAACACAAGTACAAGTGCCCATCACGGAGTCTCTCAACGTGATGTCGTCGTGGAGTCTCTCAACATGACATCCACCATGGCTACTCCCATGTGTGGAAAAACACAAGTACAAAGGGTTCATCACGAAGTCTCTCAACGTGATGTCATGGAGTCTCTCAACATGACATCTCATCTCAGTCTCAGAGATGAACAAGGGCTCACACCTCATATTTCTCTGTCTCAGAGAAATATACACTAACAAGGGCTTTCACCTCATACTTCTCCGTCACAGAGAAATATAAACTAACAAGGGCTTTCACCTCATACTTCTCTGTCACAGAGAAATATACACGAACAAGGGCGTTCACCTCATATTTCTCTGTCACAGAGAAATATACACTAACAAGGGCTTTCACCTCATACTTCTCCGTCACAGAGAAATATACACTAACAAGGGCTTTCACCTCATACTTCTCCGTCACAAAGAAATATACATTACAACAAATCTTTATGATGATGTGACTCCCTCTAAAGCTCCAAGTTCTTGCATCAACCTCCTGACCTCCTTGTCCAAGGTTGCCTCTATTGGTTTGTCGAACTCCCTCTGAAAGTTAATTCCTCCTCTTCGAAGAAACTGATCGCAATGACAACCTGAATAGGTTCTTCCTCTTCGAGAGATGTCTCCAGTTATGTGCCACCAACTCAGTCTCATGGCAGCAAGTTGTGTCCCCATTGTGACTTCCTCACAGGATGCATCAAGCTCTTCCTCCCTTGAATGCAATCTCTCATCATCCTTATGCTCCTCAGTTCGTCCTAAAAGCATTTGAGAGAGATTACTAATAGTTCATAGAATCAAACTACCCCGAAGAGAAATATACATACCAATGCTAGAAGCATACATGATTTATTGCATGAATTAATAACTACATAAAATTCATGAACATTATTCAAGCATGAAATACTTATCTCTTTATGCCTAATCTTCCACCAATTGTTCTTTCCTAATCTTTGCACTTAAAGATTCAGATCTGCTGCTACAGAATGATTCAAAACTGTCTGAAATTTCAGAAAAACATCTTCATGCAGCAAATACGTGGACACAAGACCCGCAGATACGCCCAGATTTGTTCTTCACTATTGTATTGTAATAACCCTGACCCGGTGGATCAAGATTATTCTCGATTTCTCCCAGTTTGTCAATGTTATGTGTCAAACTATCTTTTGATTATGTCTAAAAATGATTTGCTTCTTTTGAATTCAATATGTCCCATATATGGTGTATCTTTCAACTTACACATCCACAGATTCAAACTCCCGATGCTTCCCTAAATTTGAGACGGTGCCAAGGTAATAGATAGATGCTCAAGGATATTAATCGGTGATATGCTACCAAAATCTGTGTTTGTCGTTTCCTTGTGAATACGCAATATTATAAATAAATGCGCAAATATACAATATGTCTGTCACAAATGCTTCTGCCAATGGCTTTGATATCTCCTGTGGACATTCAGCAACAGATATGTCCTCCGCCAATCACCATAGATCATAACAAAACGATGGATATTGATGCCTTCTGCAGAGTGTATGGTTGATGAACTATCGACAAATATACAATCTCCTGACAAGGTACTTCAAACGATACCCAACAAGAAATGTCGCTCCATGAACTGAATCTCAGAAACATAAACACGATATCCTCCAACAGCGGTATTACAATAGATATTTATTAATAAGCCAATCCCTCGTCCAACAAGGAAATTACGAAGGCATCACTGTTAATTAATAATTCCAGAATATACATAAGCACATGCTCCCACGCGAATGATGCTCGATGAGCTAGTAATCCAGGGGTCCATTCCCATTGAAATGCTTGATGAGATAAACAATCCCGATATCGGGTCACTGTAAATGGATTAGTGCTTCCAATGTGTTGAACCCAAAATAAATTTTTGGCATTCTACTTAAATTGAGCTAAATCATGAAAAAATGCCGTCAAAAGTCTATTTTAGGTCAAACCAAACATAAGGTCTTTGTGGGTTTCTATTAAGGAACACATGTGCAAAATTCTGAAAATTTGAAAATTAGGGTTTTACGCCCCTATTTTCAGGGAAACCCCTGAAAATAGGACCTTCTCGAAAATGATTGAAAATGATTTTGATAGGATTAAATGACCTCACAATCACATTGATCAAGTCAGAATCATCAAAAGACATATTTTACTCTGGTGGGTCTATTTCTATTTTTCAGGAACAAAGTTAGGAGCTCCATAGCCATTAATGGCAAATTGGCCAGTACCAGGTGCTGAAAGCTAAGCTTCAAAAGCTTCAACGATGCAACATGGCAAAAAAGGATAAAAAGATGCCGTTTGATGAAGGAGATTCTCGAAACTAGAAAAGGTCAAAATTTGACTAACTCTGGGAACGTTACGAAGGAGAAATCAGTCCATGATGCAAAAAGAGCCCTTTCCAGAGAAAGGCGCCCTTCAATCTCAAGGGTCAAATACAGCCTGTTGAATCATCCAAGGTAGTCATCCTCGGCGTTCTCCTACTGGGTTAACAACAAAACAATCAGCAAGATCATCTGACGAAGTGATCACCAACAATCGTCAGCAGAGTGAAAGAAGGCAGTTGACGAAAACATCAGAAATGGCTGTCAAAATGATGATCCAGCATGAAAATGGCGCCTTTCCAAGGAGAGGCGCCCTTCAATAAAGAGGTTAAGATATCACTCAGTGAGAAAAGTTGCCTTCGTAAGATCTCTCCGACTCTGTTCCAACTACTCAATGAATCTATCTACCAACCTGTAAGATAAGTTTAACAACTGTAGTGTCTGATCAGCTAAGCATGCTAAATAAGGGTCTAATCAGTGAATTGCAAGCCATAGTGCCCCTGCTGGCCAAGGGCACCCTTCTTTTTGAGGCACCTATTGATGGATTCAACAGCTACCATGTGTGAAGAACTTGTTCAGCTATCAGTCAGTCTCTCGGTGAAATCAACAACACGACCATCGGAGTTGTCAAGCAGCCAGTGGAAGCAATCAAGTGGAAAACACCAAAAAGAGATTGTTTTGAGAACATTGGAAAACATGCTAAGGCAAGGGGAAAAAGGCGCCCTTTCCAAGGAAAGGCACCCTCCTTTTTGAGCCCTTAGATGTTGTTAGATGTCAGAAGGTCTCCCAAAATAGTTTTCTCAGTCAAGGTCAATCTCAACAACGGAACTGCAAGCACGAGCATCTAACAAGTCAATCACTAGATAATCAAGATCAAACTGGAGCATTTTTCAGGGTGAAAATCACTGGGCAAGAAGGCAAAAGTGCCCTTTTCAATGAGGGGCGCCCTTGCATTAAGGGACCTTTAACTGACTTCTATAAACTGAAACTCTAGTCATCTTTTGAGGAGCAGAGTTGGTTACCTAATGAGACATCAAACAAGAGTATCCAATTCTCCGATCAACAAGAATTTTGAATCAAAGCACAGGAGGTCAGAATGAAGAGTTTGAAAGAACAGATATCAAAAAATGACTAAGGCAAGGAAAAAGTGCCCTTTCTTGAAAAAGGCGCCCTTCTTTTTAGGGTTACAAACTCAGCTTTTTGGCTTAACACCTCCCAGGCATATCACTTCAACTTGGATCCAGCTCAATGATGAATCTATCAGCAGCAGCTCAGAGTCGACAGATCAATCTGAAGCAAGGATCAAACAGAGATCATTCAACATGAAAAATGATGAAAAAAGGACTCAAACTCAAAAGGGATGCCCAAAAAGGTCAAAGGCATGTTTTGTTGACCAAATGAGATATTTTGGAGGCAAACTTGGCCAATTCACCCCAGAATTAGTGGAAACCTACCTTTTGAACTCCAGATCAAGCCAAATCAGCTTTAGATCATGAGTTGGGCTCCCAAACTTCAAGGATTCAAGCTTGAGTCTATATAAAGAAGATCTAGGCACCCCTCTTCATTATTTCCTTGCAGGTTGATGATCAAGAACAACAATAAGCTCTCAAGGACGCCATTTTTGGATCTAACCAAGGTTTTTGACCGTTCTTCGATATTTCTTGAAGATCAGAGGCAGAAGAAGATTTCTAATCAAAGGCTAGATTCAGAGAGATTTTCTTAGGGAGTCAGTTTAAAAAAAATTCCAATCCATCTTTTGTCTACTTCCTCTTTTCTTGTCTTAGGTATTCTTGCATGTCACACAAATCAGCAGGCTACCATAGATCTAATCAACTGGGCAGATTCAAAATAATTTTCCAGTAAAACCCATCTTGTCAGATTTTCCAGAATCAGCAAACTTGCTGCCTGTATTTTTGGGGGTTTTTCCGAAAAAGTTTCAGAATCAAAGTTCTGAGGAACTGGGTTTGTTCAGCATTGAAGCACGAACAAAACCCATGTGCCATATTTTTTCGGAAAAATACTTCTCGGCAAGGCGCTATTTTTAGGGGTTTTCGAAAATTGTTAGAACAGGGTCAAGTGTGCAGCCAATCTTTAAGTTATTCAGGATGCAGTACTCTCAGATACAATACAAGACCAAGATGGCCTTGTACCATGATTACCTGAAAACGACTGACACGAACTTGCATCAAGTAAACCCAATGGTTGATCTAGAAGACTTGGAGGGCATAAATCAGATCACATTGCAGAACATAGAAGAGTCCAAGTTGCTTCAAGTTGCATCCATCCCCATCACATTATAGAGTGTAGAGCTTGTAATTGCTTGTATCAAGCATTACAATCCTACCATGAGAGAAATCAGGTTAGTAGATGGGAGGATAATCTGCAGTTTAAAGCCCAAGGACATTGAAAAGTGTTTTGATATTCCACCATGCCCTACTAGCAGGGTCATATCAGTGACAGAATGCGACAAGGCATTCAAGGCAGCCAAAAGCAAATGCCAAGGAATAATGGCAGAAAAATGGTTGAAAGTGAAAAAGGCTAACTTGCCTAAGTTGGTTGGATGAGGAGAATGCAAAGATGAGTATGCAGTTTTAATCACTCTACTCAACAGAATCATTGGACAAGAGGATGGCAATCAATTCCAGCCGTGGATGTATTATGTCATTGCAAAAATCACCAGCAAGAGGGAACATTACGATTGGGCCACTCTAATCAGTGATACGCTCCACCAACAAATTACCGTGTTTCTAGAAACTCATAGGTTTCACATGTGTTCTTACCTGGTATACCTGATTGCCTTCCAAGGCGAGTTCAAGATATTAAACAATGGGGGAACCTTAGGTGTGCAGAAGGTTCATGAACACTTTACATATCTTGAGTTTACTCAAGCAAAGTGACACTTCAAAAGAACAAGTGATCACTTCATCATGCACACCGTACGAGATCTAGACCATGACATGCACGTACGTATTTCACAAACAGCCAGAGAGGCAATGGCAGATTGGGCAGATTGGTTTATCCAATTCCCTACATTTTCCTACATACGCATGTATGGCTACATTGGTCATCCCGCCATGATGCCACGATACCCTTCAGATAGGGTAGTCTTTATGGAATTCCTAAGGCAGTTATCCGAAGTTCACATCTACTTGCGCCTAAAGAAGAAGACAGTTGTAAACTTTCCCGTTGGGATGGCACTCTATAGATGCAGGACAACGGCAAATGCCAAGATGATGAGCCAGGAAATGGTGAGGTTTAATCTCAAATACCTCAACGAGAGAAGGTCATATGATCCAAGAGGGCTCTATGTGATGCATCTTGAGCAACGCTCATCACATGAATCTTCTATGGAAGATTATTGGGTCAATTGTGACGATGAGTATGAAGTGCGAAGAAGTAACTATAGCAGGTTCAGGCTCTCGCAAATTGCTGACTTTATGTCAGAAGACATCAAGGGCTTATCTGATGATGAAGGGGAAGTCATTCTCCCCTCATTCTTTGTAGATTCAATTGACTCACAACCACTGCCAAGAGTGGATTGGTACGCAAAGGACAACCCATCTATAGAGGAGAGGACAAGTAAAGTTGTTAGAAACAACCAACTCTATCTCGACAGCAAGAAAACAAGGGAGGTGGTACCTCCTAGAACAGAGCCGCCACAGGTTCAGTCTACACCACCTTCCACGTCAAGAAAGAAGCCTAGGTAGAAGCAGTGGTGCAATCCTCCCCAAGCGATGAGGATGTCAAAGCACACAAGGCCAAGAATACAGGGGATACATGTGGAGACAGCCACACACAGTCCCGAAATAGTCATGGGTATTGTTGCCCCAAAGCCAATGATGGAAATAGTTGTTGAAGAAGCAGCAGCTACCCTAGAGCCAGAAGCAGAAGAAGCAGCAGCAAAAACGGTGCCTGTAATAGAAACAGAACTGCCTACATCACCACCATCACAACAGTCGCAAGTCCCCATCGACTTGGACTCGCCACCGAGAGACGTCACTCCAGCACAGTCTCACACATCGGGCATTCAAAGGCCCCATATTCCTCCTTCTAGCAAAGCTAGCCGAGATTCTATCTGGCTTGAAGGTTTCCTAGGCAAGAAGAATGAAAGACCCTCCTATGAACTTGACTTCACTAAATTTGACCATGTCCCACAAGGCATGTCGGCGAAGAAGTTGAAGAAGCAAGTTCACGTGGAAAGGAATGCAGATTGTGAGCTCATCATAGAGACTGCTGCCCCACCAGAAGATAAAAGCATACATAAGGTACAAGTGGAAGACTTCACATTATCTAAAACTAACCTCGGAAAGACCACACGACAGGTGGAGGAAGACCTTCTCGGAATCGCCTCGGTGAGTGCACAAGAAAGGATGGCCAAGGATGGAAAAGACAAAGCAGCCTTGAAGGCTGAGAACCAACAATTGAGGTTGTACATTTCCAGCTTGATGCATGAAACCCCGAACATCTCGGCCTTACCACCAGAATTGTTGGATCTTCCCACAGAGCAGAATCATCAACAGCTAATAACATACAGAAAACACTTGAGAGATCAAGTGGAGGAGTTTGTTCTCAAAGGGCAATGTATACTAGCAAATCTATACCAGTTACGGGATAGAGCACATCGACTTCGTGCAAAGATTCAGCAATCAGAGCAAAGAATTGCAGAAGATGAGACCACAATTGCAGACTTGCAATTGGCATATCAATCAATCTACTCGGAGGAAAACAAGCAACATCTCTTTGTTTGGAAAGAACAGTTGGCGTACAAGGTGAAAGCCTATGACGCCCATTCAGTAGAATTGATTGACTATTGACGAGTGGTCGCCAATAATATCAACTTTGCAAGAACATTGGCAGTATCCTTTCCTCGCATAGAATATCAGCACAAGGGAGGAGAATACATTGAGATGGTTACTGTACAAAATCAGTTCAGAGATGTCATCTGCAGCACCTTCCTTGATGATCCAAACGGTTGCAAGTTGGCCAAGGTGGCAGCATTGTCAACCAACTTCGATAAGGCAATTGCCTAGTGTATAGACTTCCAGCATCAGCTCACGACAGGCGAAGTAATGCTCAAGCGCCACGTCATCATTTTGCAGAGCATTATCTCCCCCTAGGCTGAAGAAGTCAACGAATGGATAGAAACACTGTTGACTAATGGTGAGTTTGTAAAGGCACCAAGAAGGACGTCCTACCCTCCAAATGGCATTTATGATACTTGAAGTTGACTTGATGCTTCTTTCCAAGTCAACTCAAGAAGACATTAAATGTAATTGGAGTTAACTTAATGCCCCTTTCCAAGTTAACTCCACATCCCACAAATCATGCATTGTCAGATCCCACTAATTAAGGATGTCTAATTGGCTTCCATAATTTGTGGATCTAAGATCTCCACTAAACGTGGATGTCTATTTTGGAGGCATACTTTGTATTAAAGTTCACCTTTAGTTTAGTTTCAGTCAACTGAAGTAGTTTCCAGTTGACTCTTTGTTTAGTTTTAGTTAACTGAAGTAGATTTCCAGTTGACTGTTTGTTCCCCCTTTTTAGGAATAAATCTTGCTAATTGATTGGCAAGAACTCATTGTTAATTCAAGGAGATTTTGGGGTTGCCCACTCCTTTGAGTTCTATAAATAAGAGCCTTGGGCTCATTATTTGTTTAACCTTTACTTGCTATACAAAATTGCTGCGCCATTGTTGCCAACAGCTTTGAAAGCGAATATTTGTTCACTCTTGGATGAGAGTTCATTGGTTGATCATAATTGTGCATGATTTTGTGCCTTTGCTGTCCCAATCTTTGTAATTCGTTCAGAAAGCTTGAAGAAAAGAAATCAAAAGGCACATGCAATTTGATCTAAGGATTTGAGTTCTTCCATAATATCTTTGTGTTTAAATAGCTTGTTGTTTCATTTCCCCCCTCGGACAGGGGTTCCTCCTCCTTGGATATCTATTATTAACGGTTATCGTTTGTTGTTGTCTAATGGATTGTCTTTCAACCTATACTTCGGATAGGGGTTCCTCTTCCTTAGCAAGTTTATCGGCCAAGACATCGTAATTTGTTGTTTCTTGTAAGTCGTTTCCTAGCCCATACCTCGGATAGGGGTTCCTCCTCCTTGGCAAGTCTCAGATCCAACTTACCGTGAAGAGCGTTTGCTTGTATAAAACCTTATCCCAGCATATATTCGAGAGTTCAGAGCCTCGGCCATATTATAAGGAGACGGCGGATTCAAGTGATCCAACCAATCCATTCCCGCTCTTATGCCCTCATGCTCTGTTTACCTTGAGGAGATAGGATAGATTAAAAGCTAGAATAGTCATAGTTAAGATCTGTCGAAACCAGAGAAAAAGCTTACCTACGGCGCATTGTGTTTGTGCACCCTTGTGTCCTACCATTGAGTACAAAAGGATAGGAACCTTAGTCTACTCTACCCTCTCTTACGCATTACATCAGCAAAGAGGGACTTCTCTTTAAATAACAAAAAAGTGTTGCAAAACATTTGTAATAGCTAAGCATTTACAATGGCACTCCAGAGGTGCTAATTTAAATGCCAACACAATGTACAATTCCCCAGACGCTTCTGTAAGTCGAACATATGAGACCCCCGCAATATGAATTTACAAGAAACGTATAGGTTTGAACTCCAACACAAATGATATTCGCCCTTTGCTCCTAGAACAATACGTGCCAATACAAAGCACCGATATAATCACTCCCCAGATTGAAGACATTTGTCCACCAAGTATGTAGTCATCCAACATTATCAGAAATTAAGAAATTCTACAATTCATGCCTTGACTGGGGTTCCATCCAAACAAGGCTCAGGATCTGAGAGGTTTTGTTCTCAGGATCTCAAACTGAAATCAACATATTCAATTCTCCATGATGATTTCAAAGTTCGCACAAATGCCTTAATAAAGTTAGCCACCTTCCGCTATGTTACTTAGACAAATCTGATCAGATTTCCCTGAACCCGCTCTGATACCATGTTAGTTTTAGGATCAAAAATGAATAAGCAAAAAATGCAACACAATGAATAAAGAACACAGAATTTATCCTGGGAAAACCCTCCTACTCAAGGGAGAAAAAACCCAACAACAATATATCTCTCATATATCAAAAAGTACAGAATAAGAGCAGAAATCTGCTTTACAATCAAACCCTTCTCAAGGGCGAATTAATACAATGAATAATAGCATCTATCCTTTGATGCAAAGATAAATATGTTTCTTCTTGAAGTCAATCTGCTGCTATAAGATGGTCTGTTGCTCCTTCTTGATAGAATGTAATGTCCCCTTCCTAGGTAGTATAGTTATTTCAGAGGTTAGCCTATCATTCAGACCCTCGTAGGCTGGCAGATGTGTTTAGAGGATCACTTGAGGCAGTTATCCAGCATTTGGGAACATCACTCCAGCAATTGATTCAGGTTTAGGCCTTTGCGAACACGTACAAAGTGATTTATGGATACTTACTATTTATAGTAAGTCAGGCAGGCAGGAGTTGCTATTTTTGGCAGGGCACCTGATTCAGTTGGTCAGCTCAGCTTCGACCCGATTTGATGATCTGATGAGCAAACAGTAAATATTAAGGCGTTTGATCATTATTAAAAGTTTATTAATTTGACTTTATAATATAAAGTCACTTTAATGAAAATAATTAAATATAATTATTTAATGGCAAATTATAAAGTATTATTAATACTTTATAATAAGGGATAAATTAATATTAAATGAGTATTTTAATACTCATTTAAGAAAAGGGACGCCATTATTTAATTAATATGCCTAAGTCATTAAAGGGCGATTTAATGATATTTTAATTGCTCATTTAATTGCTTTTTTGGAAGGGGGTCGACTTAATGAAGAGAAGATATATATTTCTCCAAGGCAAATCGAATTCATTATGTTGATTATTCTAATTTGTCTTTATTTCTCTTTGAGAGCGTTGGGGTTTGAGAAACAAGGGTTTTTGCAGATCATTGGGTTTTGAAGAATGTTCCCTCTTCAGAATCAGGCATACTGAGACTGTGCAATACCACTTAAAGATTGTCAACAGGGTGACTTCATTCAGAGGTTGCATTTGTGCTTACTGTGATAGATTCAGGAAATGTTTTAGAGGATATTATTCACCAGACATCAGAGGCGACTTGATTGAGGGACATTTCCTTATTTTCTCCAGTCGTACCTTCATCATTGCTGCTATCAGGCCGTACTGTACTTGTTAATAGGCGTGTGAAAGTAATAAAGGAAAATGCCTTTGTTTTTTTTTAGTCTTTCTTCTTCCAGCTTGGTCGCCTTGCTTCACTAAGGTGTTTGGCGTGTTCTTGGACTGGGAGACTGGAGTATTCTTGTTATTCTTATGATTTACAGCTGTGCGCCTCGCTGCAATTTATAACCAGGTTTTTAATAAAGTTTACAATTGATTTTTACATTGCATGTACTGCCTTTCACACTGTAATAGTTCGATTGAATTGAAGAAGGCTTTCTCTTTACAAAATCAAAGAGTTATTGTTGATTCTAGTTTTCTACGAATTTTATTGTATTTATTTCAAAAATCGCACTTTCTCTTATTTATTCAAAAACCCTCAAAAAAATCAAAAATTGTAAAACAAACAAAAAACGCATTCACATTCAGAAGTTTTGGGTTGAGAGACACCTGGTCTCTTACAGTGGTATCAGAGCACAGTTTTCCTACCATCCTGTGCTTTTTCAGTTGCTTTTTCAGTCAGATGTGTGCTTTTTCAATGCTTTTTCATGAGTAGAGATATTATTTTCTACAGTAAGGGTAGAGGAACAGGCAGAATAGAGGATTGGACAGGTCCACCTATTCCTGAAGGTGAGACAGTATCAGGGGTTCTGGGTATTCACAGATCCAGTTCCAATAGCAGTGAGAACAGTGTCACTACACTAATTGCAAATCGTGAGATTCCTACAGACACATAGGGATCCGGGAAAAGAGCATGCCGGAGGTGATATTACTGATGAGGAGTTCAGACGCAGGCATGATAATATGATGGACATGATGTCTCAGTTGATGGGCACAATGAGGCAGTACACTCAGCCTCAGCAGCACTATGTTCAGGTAGGACAGACGAGCGGGACTGCAGGCATAGACCAGCCACTGGTGTCAGTACAGCGGCAGTCGTCACCTATCTTACATGAGCGTAGGCCAGGACAACCTACATTCATATCTAGAGAGGCACCTTCGACTCCAGAGGCAGAGCACATGAGTTTCAGCCACACCATGGCATGTCAGTGGCAGATGTGACCAGATTTTATGGAGAGTATTCGACATTGGCACCTGAGATCAGGCAGTCTTTGTCTTTTCATGAGTTTATGGATGTACATAAACCCAGAGGAGGAGGTAGATTTGACCGCAGAGCTCCTCAGCACCAGCAGCCTTAGCCACAGGTGAACAGGGATCTTCAGTATGCAGTCGGCAAGATTATTTTGCCTTACTTTGATGGCTCTGATAAGAATTCAGCGAGGTCTTGGGTACAGAAGTTAGACAATTACCTATCATTGAGACCTATGCAGGAGGACGAGGCCATTAAGTTTGCTACATTGCATCTTGATGGGTTGGCACATGATTGGTGGCATCACGGCATGTACACACTTGGTCATCATGCAGTTACTACTTACCAGGAGTTCACCAGCAGGCTCATAGAGCGTTTTGACAAGAAGGATCCAGAATTTATTTCAGGGAGCTAGCTCAGCTTAGACAGACAGGTAGTTTGGATTCCTACATCGGTGAATTTCAGAGGGTTGCAGTCATGGTGACAGGCATTTCAAAGAGGAGACTTGTTATTCTCTTCGTCGAGGGATTGTTGGAGCCGATGAGAGGTTGGGTCAAGGCATTTGACCCTCCTACTCTTCAGGAGGCCATGAGGAAGGCACGTAGTATGGAGCTTGCAGCACCTCGCAGCAAGTTCTCTTCAGGCTCAACACCTTATACAAGGCCTAATAGATCATTTGACAGGAATAGGCCATTTGACAGGAAGAGGGATCCACCTGATCCTAAGAAACAAAATGCACCACCATTTGACAGGGAAACGTTAAATGATTTACGCAAGAAAAAGTTGTGTTTTTGGTGCAAGGCACCTTATGATGAGAAGCATGTATGCCCTCTTTGTCCCAAAGTGAAAAATAACTAGATGGAGTGGTTTTATGAGGGTGAAGAATCTGATCTGTCAGACCAGCAAGCTGATTCAGAGCATTCAGATGACGAAAGGTCTGAAATTGATGGTGAAAATGAAGGAGGAAGGAAGTTACAGGAGGCACATTTGACTAGTCTTCAGAGAGATGGATCTTTTAGACTACATGGGCTCCTAGCAGGTCAGAAAGTGATCACTCTACTCGACACTGGTGCTACTCATAATTTTATAGATGCATGGTTGGTAGAGAGACAAGGTATACAGACAGAGGAGTTTGAGGGTATTCAAGTCAAGGTGGCTGATGGGTACACCCTCAAATGTGATAGGAAGATAACAGATCTTCCGATGTGGCTGAACAACTACGAGTTCAAGACTGAATTCTACGTTGTTAATATGGGAGATACTGATGTGGAATTTGGGATGGCATGGCTTCACGATTTGGGTGAGTTCACACTCAATCTTCGGGATATGGAGATGAAGTTCAAGGTAAACGGGAAACCTCATGTCATCAAAGCCATCAGAGAAAGTAATCTGAGGATGGTATCGTACAGACGGATGGAGAGACTCATTCGTCATGATATGGTTGATTGGGCTGCAAAGTGTATGTTATTACCAGCACAGCAGGAGCAGCAGAAGGTTGAGTACCATCCAAACATTCAGATACTGAGGACTAAACACTCTAAAGTGTTTAGTGACATTCCACCTGGCAGACCTCCAGACAGAGGCACCAAGCATATTATCGAGTTGGAGGAGAGTGCAAAGCCCATTATGATTACACCCTACAGGCATCCGAAACGGCTCAAGGATGAGATAGAGAAGACAATCAATGAGCTGTTGGCTATGGGGCATATCAGACCTAGCAAGTCACCTTTTGCTTCATCGGTCGTATTGGTGAAGAAAAAGGATGGATCACTTCGGATGTGTATAGATTACCGCCAGCTCAATAAGAAAACAATTAAGAACAGGTACCCGATACCTCGCATCGATGAGCTGATTGATGAGTTGCACGGTGCTATCTTCTTCACGAAGATTGACTTGAGATCTGGGTACCATCAAATTTAGATGCCATTGCGGTCACTTCGAGTTCTTGGTTATGCCTTTCGGTCTAACCAATGCACCTGCTACCATTCAGGCTAACATGAACAGGGTCTTCAGTTCTCAGCTACGGAGATTTGTGTTGGTCTTCTTCGATGACATTCTGGTGTATAGTAGGTCATGGGAGGAGCATTTAGCTCACTTGGATACAGTTCTGGGTATCTTGGCTGAGGAGTCCTTTTATGCCAAGGAGTCCAAGTGTGAGCTTGGCATGGCTGAGTTGTTGTATCTTGGGCACATCATCAGTGCTAAGGGAGTCAGTATGGACCCTGAGAAGGTCCGAGCTATAGTTGAGTGGCCAGTACCAGAGAACCTTACACAACTCAAAGGATTCATTGGGTTGTGTGCTTTTTACAGGAGATTTGTTAGCGGGTTCTCATGTCACGCTGCACCCCTTACTGATTTGACATAGAAGGGGGCTTTTGCTTGGTCACCACAGGCTCAGGAGTGCTTTGACAGGTTTAAGGTGATTATGACTTCATGTCCAATGTTAGCATTACCAGACTTTACGAAGTCATTTGATTTGTACTGTGATGCTTCAGGAGAGGGCATTGTTGTCGTTTTGATGCAGGAGAGACACCCTATTGCTTTTGAGAGTAGGAAGCTTAGGGGTCTTGAAAGGTTTTGTAGCATCTATGACAAGGAAATGTTAGCCATTATGCATGCTTTGGCTAAGTTCAGGCAATATTTGGTGGGCAGCAAGTTCAGTGTGCATACAGACCACAACAGCCTAAAACACTTCCTTGGACAGCGAGACCTAAATGAGAGACAGCAAAAATGGGTCAGCAAACTGCAATCGTATGATTTTCACATCAGCTTTATTAAGGGGAAGCAGAATGTTGTAGCTGACGCCTTGTCTCGTAGACCTCAGTTGAATGCTATGGCACAGATCTCCAAGCATTGGAGGCATTGGATTATTACGGAGTATGCTAAGAACCCATGGGCTTCTAGCATTGTTGATGGGACAGAGCAGGATAGTAGGTATACCGTTGTGAATGACTTGATCATTTACAAGGGTCAGATTTTTCTGGTTCCTGATTCAGAGTTGAAGGATACAGTTCTAAGAGCCTCTCATGATCTTCCTATGACGGGCCATCCCGGTTATTTCAAAACATATAAGCTGGTACGAGAACGGTTCACTTGGAAAGGGCTAAAGACTGATGTTCTTCAGTATGTACGAGAGTGTTTTGTGTGTCAGCAGAACAAACAGGAACACACATATCCTGCTGGATTGCTTCAGCCACTTCTGATACCTGACAGGAAGTGGGAATTCTTATAAATGGACTTTATCACGGGTTTGTCGAAAGCCCAAGGTAAAGATTGTATTTACGTAGTCGTCGATCGGCTGACAAAATATGCACACTTCTTTCCGATCACCACTACATTCACAGCATCGCAGACTGCAGAGCTTTTCTTCAGAGAGGTATTCAGGTTACATGGTTTGCCTCAAACCATAGTCAGCGATAGAGACAGTCGGTTCATGAGCAACTTTTGGCAGGAGTTGTTCAGACTTTGTGGGACCGAACTAACACCTAGTACTAGCTACCATCCACAGACAGATGGATAGACGGAAATTGTCAATAAGTGGGTGGAAGGATATTTGCGCAATTATATAGCTGGACAGCAGAGAGCTTGGGTGAGGTGGATATACCTCTGTGAGTATTGTTATAACTCTACTCACCACATGACTATACAGACGATGCCCTTTATGGCATTGTACGGGTATGAGGTGCCCAACCTTTTGGATTTGGTGTTGAGTGATAGCAGAGTGCCTAGTGCAGGTGATATGATGCAGGATCAGCAGGATATTTTGAGGTCTCTCAGAGACAATATTTAGCGGGCACAGAATCAGCAAAAGCAATATGCTAATCAGAAAAGGGTTGAGCGTTCCTTTGCAATGGGTGACATGGTGTATCTCATGTTACAGCCATATCGTCAGTCCACTCTGCGGAAGAGTGGTGCAGAGAAGTTGAAACCTCGTTACTATGGTCTATTTCGAGTTATCAGACGAGTGGGCAAGGTTGCTTATGAGTTGGATTTACCAGCGGATAGCAGGGTTCATAACGTGTTTCACGTTTCACACCTGAAGAAGGCGTTGGGTCAGCATGTGATTCCCTCTCCAGTACTGCCACCCCTTGATGACGAAGGGAAGTTGATATTAGTGCCTGAGGCCATCCTCGATGTTAGAGAGAGACATCTTCGGAGACGGGTTATCAAAGAGTATTTGATCAAATGGAGACTTGTCAGCTGAGGATGCTACTTGGGAGTCAGAGGAGATTTTACAGCACCCAGAGCTGAGATTGCTTGAGGACAAGCAATTTCAGGGAGGGCGGACTGTAATGTCCCCTTCCTAGGCAATATAGTTATTTCAGAGGTTAGCCTATCATTCAGATCCTCGTAGGCTGGCAGATGTGTTTAGAGGATCACTTGAGGCAGTTATCCAGCGTTTGGGAACATCACTCCAGCAATTGATTCAAGTTTGGGCCTTTGCGAACACGTACAGAGTGATTTATGAATACTTACTATTTATAGTAAGTCAGGCAGGCAGGAGTTGCTATTTTTGGCAGGGCACTTGATTCAGTTGGTCAGCTCAGCTTCAACCCGGTTTGATGATTTGATGAGCAAACAGTAAATATTAAGGCATTTGATCATTATTAAAAGTTTATTAATTTGACTTTATAATATAAAGTCACTTTAATGAAAATAATTAAATATAATTATTTAATGGCAAATTATAAAGTATTATTAATACTTTATAATAAGGGATAAATTAATATTAAATGAGTATTTTAATACTCATTTAAGAAAAGGGACGCCATTATTTAATTAATATGCCTAAGTCATTAAAGGGCGATTTAATGATATTTTAATTGTTCATTTAATTGCTTTTTTGGAAGGGGGTCGACTTAATGAAGAGAAGATATATATTTCTCCAAGGCAAATCGAATTCATTATGTTGATTATTCTAATTTGTCTTTATTTCTCTCTGAGAGTGTTGGGGTTTGAGAAACAAGGGTTTCTGCAAATCATTGGGTTTTGAAGAACGTTCCCTCTTCAAAATCAGGCATACTGAGACTGTGCAATACCACTTGAAGATTGTCAACAAGGTGACTTCATTCAGAGGTTGCATTTGTGCTTACTGTGATAGATTCAGGAAATGTTTTAGAGGATTTTATTCACCAGACATCAGAGGCGACTTGATTGAGGGACATTTCCAGCTGTTTGAGCCTTATTTTCTCCAGCCGTACCTTCATCATTGCTGCTGTCAGGCCGTACTGTACTTGCTGATAGGCGTGTGAAAGTAATAAAGGAAAACGCCTTTGTTTTTTTATTCTTTCTTCTTCCAGCTTGGTCGCCTTGCTTCACTGAGGTGTTTGGCGTGTTCTTGGACTGGGAGACTGGAGTATTCTTGTTATTCTGATGATTTACAGCTGTGCGCCTTGCTGCAATTTATAACCAGGTTTTTAATAAAGTTTACAGTTGATTTTTACATTGCATGTACTGCCTTTCATACTGTAATAGTTCGATTGAATTGAAGAAGGCTTTCTCTTTACAAAATCAAAGAGTTATTGTTGATTCTAGTTTTCTACGAATTTTATTGTATTTATTTCAAAAATCATACTTTCTCTTATTTATTCAAAAACCCTCAAAAAAATCAAAAACTGTAAAACAAACAAAAAACACATTCACAGTCAGAAGTTTTGGGTTGAGAGACACCTGGTCTCTTACATAGAATGTGAAAAATAATAATGACTTGATGATGAAATGAATGATCATCGCCTTCTATATATACAATGCAAGGTGACTCTTCACTTGGGTCGGCCTTCTTTTAAGAAATAATATAATTTGTGATTAAGGCCGACTTGCCTTATTAATTATTTAAATTTTTACTTAGGAGAAAATATCTCCCTAAGCTACAAACACTAACAGAAAGGAGGACAACATGGAGCGGAGAGTTTCCTTGTAAAGGGAATTTTTAAGTAAGAAAAATTGTAAAAACCAGAAAAGAGTGAAACATGGTCTTTCAGATAGGTTAGATTATATGAGAGAGGAGTTTTTTGCATTTACATAATTAAGGTATATGACTCAAGAGAGAAACGAAAAAAGAAGATCAAGAGAAAATTTGAAGAATGGAAAGAAGTCATTCAAGAAGTAAGAGATTATTTATATGAAGCAATAATGAGGGAAAGAAAGAAATGGGGAGAGGAACAAAAAGTGTTATAGGAGTAAGAGGCCAAGGTTCAGGGACAACCTAGTCAGTGAAAACAATAAAATTTTGTTCAAAGCACATGTAAATAAAGCAATATTTGAGAGCAAAAAGAAAGCCTCAATAGTAGTAGTTTGTTAGTTTACCGTTCTATTTTCTCTTTTTACTATGTTTCTTTTTTTGGATTTGCAAAAATGTCAAAATTGCACAACTATTCGTTAAGTGATATTAGCTCAATGGATCAAACTACATAAAATGGAAGCATGTCATAAAAAACTTTAATCTTTAATGATCTATGGAGCATAGTAAAAAGCAAACATGGTTTAATAATTCCTACAAACACTGCACAAAGAGCTGCATTTGAACTCAAAAAAAATTCTCCATAATTCAATGTTCATGCACATCTCAAAACTATGTCAATGTTGATTACGTTATTAACAACTATGCTGTCACAGGTAGGAGTTGTTATGAACAGCCTATGCACACTACGCATTGAGTGCTCTTCAAATTATGGAGGGGAAGCTCCCTCGTTATGCTTTGACAAATGTACTTGCAAAGAAAAATAAGCTAAAACTATGTCCTGTCCTTTTGTTTCAGCTGCTAGAGGCACAAGGCTTTCTTGAAAGAACTTACACGTTGCAGCTGAGTTTTCTCTGGTTTCGCAAATCAACTAAACTACAACTTATATCTATCCAATCTCCTCAGGAAAACAGAGCAAGAGGAAACGGAGCAAGGTTATGACTATCGGACGATAAACGCATTCAGATTCTCTACTTGAAGGCAAGGTGGCGCAACTATCATCTCAATCTGAACAAGTTTATTAAGCACAAAACAGATTTGAGAATTTGCTATGATAATCTTATGAAACCCTATGTGGCATAACACTCAATCAGCATAGTAAAGACTCACAAACAGCTTTTATCATCAAAATCTTTGTGAAACCCTATGTGGCATAACACTCAATCGTAATGACAAAAGATTCACAAAACAGATTTTCCTAAATCTAAGAGAAGA